>LR749696.1:1332488-1530903 GCA_902729485.2 Mus minutoides | reverse complement strand
GCTTATTTGGGGCTGGCGAGACAGCTCAGCAGCTGAAAGCCCTTGCACAAGCCTGGCCGCCTAAGTTTGATCTCCAGACCCCCATGGTAGAAGAGAGCTGACTCGCAAGAGTTTCCTCTGACCTCACAAATGCCTCATGCACACACATAAAATTAAAACTTGCTTATCTTATTGTGTGGAGCGGAAACATTATTCTGTGGTGTAAAACATGCCTGGCATTTAAGGACTCTACATCAGCAACATTTGCACAACGTTTTCTTTATTGGCACCGAGGTGGGAGAAGCCAACCTTGCTCTGGCAGATAGGAAGGAGATCCAGAAGTATACCAACTGTTCTGCCAGATTCTCGGGATGTTTTTCTTGCCTGGGGTGGAGGCATGGCACTCCAGTGGAGATCAGAGGACAGCCTGTGGGAGTCAGTTCTCTCCCTCCACCATGTGGGTGCATGGGTTTGATCTGCAATGTGGTAGGCAAACACCTTTATCCTTGACTGTCTGGCTGGCCCCAGGTGCTCGGAGTACATCCGTTCTATGGACCCGGCTTCTCTGTGCATTGTCAGATTTACCTCGCTGTACCTTCCTCTGAAGTCTTTTTTTCTCTTTGTCACAAGGTATATAGAGCTGTAGAAAGAAAATAAAAGGTTGTGTTATTACCTCACAACTTAGGCTAACTGTGAAAGAACACCTGATGTGAGAAGACTCACGTGTCCTGAGATGTGTGATTGGTAGGATTTCATGACTGGAGAGGGAATGGGAGAAAATATATGAACATAATATATGTGTGAAAATATATGAACATAATATATGTGTTGCATGGGAAGTGCAGAGGGAGGCACAGGGCTCCAGGAAACCCCATCTTTTTCCTCACATGGAAGGAAGCATTATAACTTGGACTTCATGATATTGCTACGGTCCAAGAAAATGTGTGTGTCCTTTTCTGCTGAACACTGCCTCTTCCATAATTCTACTAAGCCCAAGTTTCAGAGAGATGAAGAAAAGGAAAAACTAGACATAGCTGTTGACAGCTGCAGTCCCAGTGCTTGGAGGCCAGTGTAGACTGCACGGGGAGACCATGTCTCAGGTCCTCTTACACACAGCTTCATGACGTAAGTAGTATGATTCAGCTTTGGGGGTTTTTTTCTTTGTTTTTGTTTTGTATGTTTAAAACTTCTTGAGTACAGAAGAAAACTAATAATCGAATTGAAAGTTTTGTTCCTGGCTAGCAAAGGGAACCATGAGCAGAGACTTTGATGTTCTAGGATGGGTTTGGAGTCAAAGGTAGTGGTGATAGCGCAAGGCTGGACTCAGTTTCCCCTTTGAGTTTGTACTGTGCCTAAAGAAATAACATTAGCAAGAATATAGCTTATCCTGCTAAGGAAACCTGTATTCAGTGAAGTGTGAATAAAGGGTCAGACCACTTGATCCCCAGAGCCCCTCTGTGAAAGCTGTCCCAGTTTTAGCATGTCCTCGTTGTGGGTGGCAGGTGCAGGCTCTCTCCATCCACACTTGCTTATGAAGTTGTCTCTGGTCAGTTGCAGTGCGCAAGTGCAGAGGATTGTAATGGGGATAGAAGTGCTTTACATGTTATAGGGCGTTATGCCCAGTTCCAAGGGTCAGTACTAGGTATGTGATGGGGTGTGCTTCATTCTCCACTAAATAATGGGGATATTTGCTTGGAGGTGTTGTCTGAGGTTAGATTCACCAATCCATCATACAGTTTATAAGAGAGATCTTTGCATGTATAGAGCTCACATTATGGTATTATTCAAACTAGTAGCTATTACTTTGAGCAAAGCTTAAATGAATGAATTTCAAGGACAGGTGAGACTTGCATCAGTTACTTGTTATTCAAAAGCCTAGTGACAAATTATTTTGGTTTTTTTTTGTTGTTGTTGTTGTTTTTGTTTTTTTGAGACAGGGTTTCTCTGTATAGCCCTGGCTGTCCTGGAGCTCACTTTGTAGACCAGGCTGGCCTCGAACTCAGAAATCTGCCTGCCTCTGCCTCCCAAGTGCTGGGATTAAAGGCGTGCGCCACCACACCTGGCGACAAATTATTAAATGTCCCAATCTTTTAATACTCGGTAAGGTCATCAGCTTTGGGGAGGAGCTGTGTTGGAACCCATCTTAGACAGCCCCATCTCCTGCTTTGTTGTTCTTTGTGTAATAACTAGATGTATGTTGCTTGAACTTGCAGTACTGTGTTCAGCGAGAGAGTGGAGGTAGCTGTGTTTACTGTCTCCCACAGGCCTCTCCTAAAAGGTCTGACCTCTTACCCAATGGAAAGTCCTATCCATCTGTCTCCATGTAGATAAAGAACTATGAGGACTTTAATACCTTAAAACCAGTGTCACCCACATACTGGTTAGTATGCTTGGGGAACATTTTTCCCTGCCCAAGAGCTTCCTTTCTGTACTTTCTCTCCTAGGAAATAGTTAAGCTGACAGATTCAGCTTGGAGAGCTGAAGTCTCTTCTGGACATACCTTGAAGGGCCACCAGGCTGGTGACCAGCATCCCCCAAGCCTTTACTTGCAGGAAGCCTGAACTGAGAGTGCCGTTGATATGGCTGAAGTCAGGATGTGACCTTTGTCTCTGTCTTATCTCTGTGTGGTTCCCTGTTCCAGGTTAAAAAGAGAATCATAGATCAAAAGAGGGTTCCAGAAGGCATATCTACCTTTTGTAGCATTTCCTGTGGAATCTCAAAGAAGGCCTTGCAGATTAATTTAATTTACATTCTGAACAAATACTTTTGATATCTGTGAGCTATGATATTTATAGTTAAATGTAGTAAATTAACACAGAATCTAGCATTCACCAGAAACAGAGATGCAAGTAGGCCTCCAGGAGCTCTAGAATTTTGACAGAAAGGTAAAACAGATTACCCTGGACTTTGGGAACTTCGTTATAAACAGTCTTCTGGAATGGATCAAGTCATTTAGCATAAGTTAAATTCTCAGGTGCTGGAGTAGAGCTGGGGCTTCTGTCCTCGCCCCTCTGTGTGAGCTTTGAGTGTGAGTTGTCACAGGACAACAATAATACCTCCTGAAAGTCTGTAGGAGTAACACAAGCACAACTCCTGCACACGCTGAGCACCCAGTACACGCTGAGCACCCAGTACACGGTGGGCACTCACTGCACACGCTGAGCACCCAGTACACGGTGGGCACCCAGTACACGCTGAGCACCCAGTACACGCTGAGCACCCAGTACACGCTGAGCACCCACTGCACACGCTGAGCACCTAGTACACGGTGGGCATGGTTTTTTAACATTACCTGTTGCCTATGTGCTCCTACTTTCCAGAAGGAACCTTATTTCCACAGTCGATGGTCATATGTGCTGAATGCTTAAGTACCCTGAGAGGATATAGACATTCCTTATTAAGGAAAAGTCAGCTTAAGCAGAAACACTTGGGCTGTATTAGGATCCTATGAACACTCGGTTTTAAGGAGCGAGGACTGTTGCACCTGATTCTGGTGTGCAGCACTTGGCACTGTGCTCAGGATGCACAGTACGTATTCATTCAATGAATGAAGAGGGGGCAGGGGAATGGCTACTCTAGCAGTTTAACTAGAGCAGAATAGCTGCATGAATATAATGAGATTGCCTAGAACAGTGGCTCTCACCCTTACTAATAACTACAATGAGATTGCCTAGGACAGTGGTTCTCACTGTTACTAATGCCTTGGCCCTTTAACACAGTCCCGCATGTTGTGGTGACCTCCAACCGTAAAGTTATTTTGTTCCTACTTATAACTAATTTTGCTACTGTTGCGAATCATAATGTAAATGTCTGATATGCAGTTCACGGATTGAGGGCCACTGGCCTAGAGCCTCATACTAGGCTAACTTGATTAGGCATTGTAGACACCGAGAAGCCATTAATTCTTTGAGTGCCAACACAGCATATACAAGCTGACCTTCTAGATATGTCTGCTGGCAACCTAGAATGGATTGAGATAGTACTTAGAGTTGGCATCCCATTTATAAAACAGTAAGTCTCATAGAAAGTGGTAATCTCAAGGATCTCACTTGTTAAAGTCTAGAGAAATACTTCAATTGTGATTCAAGAGACTTGGAGAACATATTTGGAAAGAAAAAAATAAATGTAGGAAAAACTCCATAGTAACTTACTTGGGTAAAGAAAATGAGGAACCAGGAGTTTGACAGAAAGTCATGGACAGATGTAAGTCTCAGGAAGACAAGTTTGGGGAGATGGTGGAGCTGCCCGGAATTGGTGCAGCGTTAGTGGGGTGCTTGGTTAAAACACTTGAAGAAGAGCTAGAGAAGGTGGTTTGTGGGTTACTTGCAAAGTGCAGGTTTAAATCAGGGTAGATGTGAGCTTGAGAGAGGGTAGAAAAGGCAGAATCAATGAGGACTTAGGTTTGCTAGGTGGGAGGAGGAAATAAAGGCACAACAGGAGAGTAAGTAAACAAGTCAGAGAACACTCACAGAACCCAAGAGAGAGGGTTTCAGTGGAAGGAAGAGCAGACTGCTGAGTACCAGGTCGTATAGGCAGGCAGCTACAAGCAAGCAAGGAAGAAACTAGAGGTCAACCTGCAGTGAAATGGGGCATTTGAATGATTAGTAACCATAGACAAGAATGGGAATGTTTATTAAAAGACCCTTCCTCTCAGATTTTTATTTACTGTAGGTAGAGAGCAGAAATAATATTTATTTGTTTACTAATGTGATCTAGCTATATAGTCCAAGACCAAAATTTATGATCAGTCTTGGTTTCCTGAATGCTGAGAACATAGATGTGTGCCACCATGCTGGGTTGATGGCTTCTTTAAAATTTTCATATGAAGCTGGGCGTGGTGGCGCACGCCTTTAATCCCAGCACTCGGGAGGCAGAGGCAGGCGGATTTCTGAGTTCGAGGCCAGCCTGGTCTACAAAGTGAGTTCCAGGACAGCCAAGGGCTATACAGAGAAACCCTGTCTCGAAAAACTTAAAAAAAAAATTTTTTTTCATATGAGACTGGCAAAGTACTGGCTTAGCATGTGCTAGGTCCTGGGTTTAATCTGCAGCACTGAGAAGAGTTCATACAGACAGCAAGCTTTTTTGTTGTTGTTTTCGAGACAGGGTTTCTCTGTGTAACCACCCTGGCTGTCCAGGAATCCACTCAAACTACTGGATTAAAAAAACAAAAATAAAGCAAAAGTGTGGATTGCCCCCATGAGTTCAGTTTTCTAGAATCAGAAGTCAGAAAGTTGGCAGGATCCTGAACTGTCACTCTGGGTCTTGAGCTTACCAAGATAGCACTGACTATGTCCTTCATAGTGGGCATGGCACCTCAATAGAACAATATCATTACCACAACAATACAATAAATGTGACAACCCTAGTCAAGCTTTACAAAGGGCCCATGTGAGAGCAAACCTTCAAAAATTCTGTGGGGGAGGGAGGAATATCTTCTACCTAGAATTTTATACCCAGCCAAACTATCAACCAACATGTGAGAAGAGAGACACTGTCAGATAAAAGGTGGCTTTAAAAAAAGCTTGCTGTCAGTTGAGCATGGTGGCGCATGCCTTTAATCCCAGCACTTGGGAGGCAGAGGCAGGCAAATTTCTGAGTTCGAGGCCAGCCTGGTCTACAAAGTGAGTTCCAGGACAGCCAGGGCTACACAGAGAAACCTTGTCTCAAAAAACAAAATAAAACAAAAACCTGTAGTTTTTTAGTAAAATATTATCAGTTATCTCAGAAAAGATTTTCTTTCACTGTCCAGAGATGTCAAGAATTCCTGTTTCTTAGAGCTGAATGCTTCTTTGGGCAATCACCCATTTTTTTTTTTTTTTTTTAGATTTATTTTATTTATTATATGTAAGTACACTGTAGCTGTCTTCAGGCATCCCAGAAGAGGGCGCCAGATCTCATTAAGGATGGTTGTGAGCCACCATGTGGTTGCTGGGATTTGAACTTATCACCTTCGGAAGAGCAGTCGGGTGCTCTTACCCGCTGAGCCATCTCACCAGCCCCGCAATCACCCATTTTATTTCAAACCCATCTCTGTCTGTTTGAGGAAATGCAGCTTCATCCCTGGGAGAACTCCAGAGTAAGCATCAAAAGGCCTAGGTTGTAGACCTGTATTTTTACTAGCCCAGTCAATGAGTGTCATTAAATAATTTTCTGCACCTCCTAATGACTCAGTCTTCTAATGAGAATGAAAGGCATTCTATAAAGGTTTGGAGTAGTAAAGATGTAATTACCTTTGTATATATATATATATATATATATATATATATATATATATATATATATTATAGAAAGATCTAAAATAAGGTGTATTTGCCATTTTGGTGTCAGCAGAGGACTGGGTATTAGGAAGGATTCTCAAGAGAACTACTATCCAGGACCTCAAATAGCTACTTGAAATTCCCACTGTCTGCCCTGCTCACTGCTCCTCTGATGGCATTAGGGATATTAGGGACTTACCTGTGACTAGAACGGAGAGAAAATGGCCATGAATGTAGATTTCTGGCCTCTGGCTTCTGGCACAGCACTGGTAGGTCCCACTGTCTGATGGTGTAGCTTGTTCTATGGTGAACACCAACTGAGATGACTTTTCAGTGACGCCATCTGTCCCAGGATCCCTTTTAACCCTTAGCTGTTCTAAGCTGGTCTCAGGGGAACAGTTCCAAGGTCTGTCTTTGCACCAGAAGAGTATTAGCCCCTCAGCTTCCTCTTTCTTGTGCCACAAAGTACAGGTGAGATCCAGACGCCCTCCTTTCTGGGATGCTGAGCTGGTGACATGAATACATCCTGGAACAGAATGCAGAAGTTACCTGTGGAAAGCAAGGGTTCCTCAAGTCTCACCTAGCTGGTCCCTGTCACTAGAATACAGTCTGACACTGGCAGATGGGAAACACAACTTTCTTTGCTTCTGTGACAGTAAGGACACTGCCTGCCTTTTCTCTCCTGGGAAGTGAGAGTTAAGGGACAAGATTTGTACAGGCAAAGCTTCCACACCATGCTGCTGGGGACCATGACACATAAAACACCAGCCCCTGCTCAGTCACTCTTCAGTGGCTGTGACAAAACACCATGATCAGGCAATTTGGAAGAGAAAGTCTTTGCTTTTTCTGGGAGGATTAGAGTCCATGATGCCAGAGCAGAAGCATGGTGGCAGGAACAGCTGAAGACTCACATCTCAAACGGTGAGCAGGAGACAGAGCACAGCGAGAATGGAGAGAAGATTTTAATACCTCAAGCCTGCACTTGGTGACACATCTCCAACAGAGTCATATGGCTTAATCCTTCCCTAGCAGCCACTACTGCGGAACAAGTATTCAAATGCCTGAGATTTACTAGAACATTCCATTCAAACCATCACAGCTCTGCTCTCAAGTATACAGCCCAAAGTAAAATTGGCAAAAGTACTGCACTTTGTTCTATGGTGAACCCTGAGATTTCAGGCCATGGTCCCTAGCAGTGTCCCAGGCCTGGAGGTGGTTAGGGTGGGTGGGTAGGGGGAAGCCCTACACAGTGAGGAGAATGTGTTTGCCAGACCAGGTTTGTATCTGTGTGAACGGATGCAAACAGGTGCTCAGGAACAGCTTCCTACTTCAAGGAGAGAAACTGGCTGTGCATCATAAAGTCAGATTTCTGGGAAGGTGTAGCCTGTCTTTGGCTACTTGGTGGGTTCTTCTTTCTTCCACCCCTTTTCTTCTACCCTTCCAATCCCCTAACCCTAGATGGGAGAGAAAAAGGATAGGGGGAAAGGGGCAATGTTATCGTTAGACTACTTCCTGTTGATTAGGGCTGTTGAGATCCTTGGGGCAAGTTTGCTCTTCCCGGGCAGGATATCTAATTTCTTCTTGTTTCTTCTTTGCACACTAATACTACTTAATAAACTGCAGTCATCAGTCAACAACCCACTCCATCTCTCGGAGCTCTAGCATTTATGTACCCTCTGTAAAGTCCCAGAATTCCAAATGTCACACAATCACAGAAACTATCTGCAGCTGGAAAAATCATGCCCTTGTTAGAGCATGAGGCAAATCATAGTCAGCTGCTGCAGACAGTCTGAAGTAGCCCCATGTTCTACACCTGGAATTAAAATGAAAGCCTATTCTTGTAATATTTCTGTGTTTTTCAAAGAAGCCAAAATTTTCACTACAGGAAGGCTTTATTGGAATCTATAGGATGTAAGGACAGAAAAGAAATGGTGTGGGGGGGGGGGGGAATGAAGCTCCAGGAAGGCGGAACAGGGATCAGACACGACAGGAGAGGTTCTCGAGTATCTTTTCAAGCCATAGAGCAGAAGCAGTGAAGCCTCAAAAACTCTACTCTCATGATATGATTCCACCAAGGTAGCTGTGGCCAGGCAAGCCCTGAAGAAATCCCTCAAGGGCAAACAGGTCCCTGGAACTAAGGGTTGGGGATGGGCAACCATAGCAAACAGGGGTTTCTACCTTGTCTAAAGGAGCCCCAAGTGGAGCAAACTCGAGTGGCAAACTGAAGAAAGGAAAAGATTGGGCCAGCAGCTTGAAAGGGGAAGGGGAAGATTTTCTCACCAGTGGGAGACAGGTGTATGGCCACCAAGCTCTTCTCTCAGTTCTCCTTTGCGGCAGTGGAATACCAAGGGACCTCACCTAGTTCACTGACACTATGAGCCCAGGAGCAGTGTGTGCAGTAGATCCCTCTATGGTTGCTACATGTTGTACTGTTTTCAGCAGCTGAGCAAAAACTACTGCACGGATGCTGCCAGAAGGTGGATCACCGGGGCAGACTGATTCACCGTGGCCAGTGTGGCATCTGCCAAATGGAGCTGATGTGCCCAGTGCCTGCTGCCTCCTGTCACGGTGCAGTGATGGTGGCTGCTGTAAGGCTGCCGTGGAAGCCTATGCGTGGATGGAGCATGAACTATTGCTTTGTTCCCCCAGCCATCTCCCCTCTTCGAAGGGTAAAGACCTCAAAGGGAAATGAATGTTTTTATGCATGAGTATAAGTGGTGTGTGTGTGTGTGTGTGTGTGTGTGTGTGTGTGTGTGCAGGCCAGAGGATAGCCTCAGTGCCATCTTCAAGAACACTTTACGTCCTTTGAGACAGGGTCTCTGGTTAGATTGGCTGGTCAGCAGGCCCAAGGGATCCTCCTGGCTCCCCCACCCCTCCCCAGTGTGTGCCACCATCCTTGGCATTTTTGAGTATGTTCAGCAAGGACTTTGCCAATTGCACTGTCTCCCGGCATGTTTTCTTTTGCTTTTGTTTTAACACAGTCTTAGCAAATTATTTAAGCTGCATAAAACTTTTAAAAGGTTTATTCATTTTACATGTATGAGTGAGTGTTTTGCTTGCATGCATGTATATGTACCATGTGCATGCCTGGCATCTAGGGAGGTAATGGATCCCCTGGAACTGGAGTTACGGATGGCTGTGAACCACCATGTGGGTGCTGAGAATTGAACCAGGTCTTCTGTGAAAGCAGCAAGCATTCTTAACTGCTGAGTCAACACTCTAACCCCTCAGCTGCCTTGAAAATGTGTATCTGGCTGGGCAGTTGTGGCGCACGCCTTTAATCCCAGCGCTTGGGGGTGGGAGTGCAGAGGGAATGCTTTTATTTCCCATTCACATTGTCAGAGTTGGTACAGATTGTAGAGGAAGGAGTCAGACATAGGGGTGCCCAAGTCTCTGCCCATGAAAGCTTAAACCCCTCCTGCACCAAGGTCAAAAACAGGTTGGTTGTGAGGAGCACCGCCTGGATGACTGCAGTGGGATGACTCCAAGCTCTGTCCTTACACCGTGACAGATACACACCAAAGTTTATGACTATATATTCTTAAAGGTTTCTCAGGAAGCTGGCCTTCCTTCCTTCCTTCTTTCCTTCCTTCCTTCCTTCCTTCCTTCCTTCCTTCCTTCCTTCCTTCCTTCCTTCCTTCCTTCCTTCTTTCCTTCCATTATTTGAAGTTTACAGGCCCCATGACCTGAAGGCACAGATGGGTATAACTCTCTTCTCTCTCAGGCTGCAGCTTCCCAGACACTGTAGAGTTTCAGGGTAAGGCAGGCAGGGAAGTGCAGCATTCCTGACACACTGAACTTATTTAAATCTAGATCTGTAAGACCCTCAAGGTTCCAGGGGCTAGCTCCTGCCCCCAGACATCCGCACTGGCAGCAATTGCCATTTCCAGCCCATCAAGACAGGTGAATGGCCAGGCCCCGCCCTACAGGAAAAAAAAGAAAAAAAGCCCACAGTCAGGCTACAAAATCCCACCAATCCCTGAGCTTGCCCCCAAGATCAGGCCACAGAATCCCACCAATCTCAAGGCACCCTGAAAAGCTCCCCTTCTCCCAAGAAACCCTACGTGAAGCCCGCCTCCTGCTTAGTTCTTTGCTGCTTCTTTGTCCAGCAGAGGAAGCCACTTTCTTGGGTCTCTCCCAATGAAACTTGTGTGAAGTGTGTTGTGTGGTATGACTTTGTGATATGCCTGGGCTTCCGACTGCCAGGGTACCTTCCCCCTCACAACTGTAACACTTATGAATCTATCTATAATCACAAAATTAAACAATTACTATCAAATTATGCCGTTATAATTTAGAGAGCTTAGGAGTTCCTTACATGTCTGGAAGAATCGGGATCTTCACAGATAAATGAAAATGTGCATGGAGAACATCCTTCCCCTGGGCCCAGGGTTCTCCCAATGGCTGTCTCTGCCCTGGGACCTATCCTTACCACCATGTTGGAAGTTCACAATTGCCAGCAGGATGGCCAGGGCACAGCAGCTTTGGCCAGGGGCCATCAGGATTCGAATGCTGTTGTCAGCCCCAGGAATTTCACGGAAATGTTGACTTTGCTGGTCGGTGGCTGCACACTCCTGAAAAGCATGGTGGGGGGGGGGAGCTCATTAGGTGAAGGCTTCCAGGCCTCTATGGCCAGCTCCCTATTTTAGGTACTTGTTAGGGTTGTTCAAAGTGTGATGGAGATGAAGAGAACTTCAGGGTACAGCTGGTTTGGGAGACAGAAAAAGATCAAGCAAAGCAGAAGTGGAGAGAAGAATCAGGGGGTGAGGGGCTGGGCTGAGAGACTTTGCCTATTTTTCCTGGGCTCATTTGGTAAATAGCCTGTGTTATATACATATGTGTGTATATGTGTGTGTGTATACATATACATGTATTTATGCATATATGTATATATTATATATATGTATATATATGTATATATATATATATATATATATATATATATATATATATATATATGAATACACATGTAAATACATGTGGCAAAGTATAATATGTAGAAAGGAGAACAGGAAAGGAGAACAATTAGGGGTGAGGAAGGACTGAATTCAGGTGAAGGGCACTTGTATCATGAAAGAAGATATGAAGCTAATTTTGTTCTAGTTTCAACTCTACTGTGGATATTTCAGTGATTCCTAAGAACTAAAAACCATATTGGATAGTGAAAGAGTAAAATCTAACATGAAGTCTCACAGCTTCAGAATGGCTGTCCTAACTGTATAGAAGTTTACTGAGATAAGTAGATTTGAGTTAGGCTAGTTTTAGTGTGTGTGTGTGTGTGTGTGTGTGTGTGTTTTCCTATTTGCAAATTCTTTATGATAAAGTTTTAATTTTAAAAAGTTGCTTGGTTTCCGATATTGTTTCCATAAGGTTTCCCTCAGGTTGAGCTTATTTTCTCCTAATATTTTTATTACTATTATTTATATTTTTATATTCTAGGCTCTGTTATGCAAAATTATGTCCACACTTTAAAAAGCATTCAAACAAAAGAAACAAAACAACAGGACACTGATTTGATACATTTGATTCATTCATACGAGAGAGTATTACTCAGGCATGTGCCTTATACCAACATTTCAGTCAGTGAGAGGCTGCCTGTACATCAGTGGTACCAAGATATTTTAATGAAATGGGGACAGAAATGAGTGGCTGGAGGGACAAGAGGAAAAAGAACAGAGGACAGGAGAATGGGGAAAAAGGAAAGAGAAAAATAGGGCAGAGGAAAAAAGATCAGAACTCCAAGAAAACCCAAGGGAAGGGACCCAAAGGCTTTGCAGACCTTAGCAAGCTTTGAGAAAGAGGACAAGCTTACAGAAGAGTGTGTACAGATCCTCACTGGTAGCACACGCAAATCCCATCCCTCTGGAGGCAGAGGCTGGCCTGCTTTACAGAGTGAGTTCTGAGACACCCAGTGCTACACAGAACAACCCTGACTCAGAAAACTTGTTTGCCTTTTGCCTCAGTTTACCCAGCTGTGATTACAGGCATGGCCCTCCAAACTGGCATGTTTATGTTTTAGGCTAAATTTAAAAATTAAGAAGGCTGTTAAGTAAAAATGTTATAGTAAGTGAAGGTTACTTTACGATTGAAGTAAGGTTTTTTTGTTTGTCTTTTTGCTTTTGTTTTTTTTTTTGGGTGGGGGGGGGGCTGCTGAAGATCCAGCCAGGATTTGGAGCACAGTGTACATGGAGTGGCTGATGTGCAGGGTTCGTCAGAGCTCAGCCATCCCCCAGCCTCTCTCCATTCCCTCTCACTCAGTCTCACTCAGTCTCTCATCCAAAGAGATTCCCAGTCCCGCAGGCTCCAGCCACAGGAAATACTTTGTCCAGGTGTTCCATTTCAAACTGTTGGACCTATACTGTGTCTACATTCATAACTGCTTACTGCTATGTTACTGTTGCCCGTAGTATTCTGCATAGTAAAAAGCTGTGCCAGGGAGCAAAAGGTTGTACCATGTGGCCACGGTAGGCACAGGCAATGCCATCTTGGTTTCTATGCGTATACTCTATGATTGTGCAGCCATAAAACCATCTAGTGATATATCTCTTCATGCACCATCATCATTAGTGATGCACAGTATAAATTATTATGAAAACTTTCCACTGTTCTACGATGTAACAAGAGGGCCCTTAGCAAATGCTAGTGCCACACACTTGGACTTTTCCATATGAAGCATGAGCCAAATCACCTCTATTATTTATTTAAAAACTGAACTGTGTTTTATAAATAAGGGCTTAAATTGTGACTACCATAAGTTAGCATGTTAAAAAGGGTACAGTGTAGGTTTTACATATCAAATAAACACCTTTTTACTGTACACTGAATCTAGATACATAAATACTTGCTGTTATGTTACAGTTGCCTACAGTATTTAGTATAGAAACATGCTGTGCAACTGTGTAGGCCACAGTGGCAAAAGGTTGTACCATATGGCCAAGGTATGCAGAGCCTACGTCATCTGAGTTTGTACTCATATACTCTATGCTTTTAAGAACCTTCTGTAGGTATATATATATATATATATATATATATATATATATATATATATATAATTATATATTTATAAATGTATATTTAAGTACCTCTAGTCCATAACTTCTTGAATAAATGTACTCAGGGTTTATGGTCACTTTTTCATTGGTGTGGTATGGTAGCTTACTGGAGCAACTTCAGGGAGGAAAGGTCTTCTCTGATTATGGCGTCAGAGGGGTTCAGCCTATTCTGGCTTGGGAGGGTGGCTTGTGATAGAGGAAGCTTGTGACTCAGGCTTATTCACATGACAGCAAGCATGACACAGAGAACTAGGCCAGAAGAGGCTCGTGGGCTCCCCATAGCTCAAGGTTCTGAAACCTCCTACAGCAGCACGTGAACTGGGGACCAAGTACTTAATAGACGCTGTTGGTATACATCACAGACCTAAACTTCAACATTTGAAGGAGAAGTCTTTCTGTCAAATCATTGCAGCACAGATGTTCTAAGCAAACTCAAAGATGTAAAACTTGATAGTGTGTTAGTCAATAGGGCAAGTATCAGACACTTGGTATCGGAAGTCCAAATTCTGTTTTAGTGCAATTAGCTGTCAAAAAACAATCAAGGTACATCTTAACTAGGTTTTGGGGCACCACCACATTTCTTAGGCTTCTGTGGCAGATCCAAGGTAAAGCCATTGAAAAATGAAAACAGCTGATGAGCACTTACGGCCTAGCATGTGTCAGGCACGTGAAGACAGACAGGTACGTGGGGACAGACAGGCACATGGGGACAGACAGGTCATCAAAACAAGAGTTGGTGTGGCTGAAAAACCTCCTCTTAGAGCACCAGTTCTCAACCTGCGGGTCGCGACCCACAGTCATCTCAGATGTTCTGCGTATCAGATATTTACATTATGATTCATAACCCTTGCAAAATTACAGTTTTGAAGTAGCAACAAAATAATCTAATGAGAGCCGGGAGTGGTGGCGCACGCCTTTAATCCCAGCACTCGGGAGGCAGAGGCAGGCGGATTTTTGAGTTCGAGGCCAGCCTGGTCTACAAAGTGAGTTCCAAGACAGCCAGGGCTATACAGAGAAACCCTGTCTTGAACCCCCCCTCCCCCAAATCTAATGATTGGGGTCACTGAAACATGAGGAGCTGTATTTAAAGGGTTGCAGCATTAGGAAAGTTGAGAACCACTGCTCAACCTTAGATTTGAAACTTGCCTTGTTAATTACTAGTTGTCCAATGTTGGAAAAGTTTCTTAATCTCTCTGAAAACAAGTTTATTGATGGATAAAATGATAATGATAGTGTTATCTTCCCAAGAGGGTTAATATGGCAGCTTAGATAGTGTGCGCTTGGCGTAGCACAGCTGCTCAATAAAATGCTAGTCGTCATCATTATTATGGCTGCACAGCTGGCTGCAGTTCATATCCACACCCATGGTTGTATTTAGTTCTTATAAAACTGTGAGCATCATTGATCACGTGTTCTGTGCAGACATCTCGGAGAAGTCGCGTGACTCGCTTAAAGTTGCAGAGACTGTGTGGAGAAGCCAGAATCCTAAACCTTTGGAGGAACCCTTTGGTTCCTCTTACAGCCACCTCTCTTCTCCCAAACACTAAAGAACAGAATTGAGGATGCGGTTTACAGAGGGTTAGAAAGGGAGAAATTCGGGCCCGGGGCTCTGGGAAGGTTGCAAGATAGCAGTGGAGGCAGGTGTCAGCAGTTTTGCTGGCTTTAAGTACCCGAAGGATGCGGTGGGAGAAGGAAGGCAGAGAAGGTGGGGGATTTGGCTACCAACCCTGCTGTGAGATGTTAGGTCCTGCCTCTTCTCCAGGACTGTGTCCTCAGAGACTGGTGCAGTTGGATGGGAGTAGGGGAGTAGGGGCCACGTGCAACTCCAGAATGGAGCAGGGATGGGGGGTGGGGTTGGGTGGGGGTGGGGTCAGTCACTCCGCATGAGTCGCTTTGCAGTGACAAGGACTAGCTGGATCAGAGTGTATAAGTCTGTTTGGGCTCCTCAACTGGGCTGGGGGAAGGTGGGGACTACTGGAGTAAGGACTCTCTTGGCAGAAATCACCTTGATGCCAGGAGCACCTGATGTGTAGCCGACAGGCAGTGCCCGGAGTTCTGTCGGCTAGAGGGCGCTGTCTCTTTAGAAGCTAGGGTTGAGTGCCGGCGCCCACCGTACCTTACCAGGGTCTGTGACTCTAGTTTGAGGGCACCCACCACTGTCCTAAGCCTTCTCGCTGGCTTCATTATGGGCAGTGTGAACACCAGGCTCACATGTGGTGCGTGTGTGTATAGGCAAAACATTCATAACATATGAAATTAAAAAAAAAAAGATCCTAAAATTACTAAAGCAAAATGTATAGGATAACCAAGGAAAAAAATTCTATAAAGACAAAGTTACAGAATGTACAACAGAAGAATATCTATCCTTAGGATCTAGTGTCCATCCTATAATTATCGGAATTTCTCCTTTTAAATTTCAAATATTTTATTTTGCGGGTATGGCTGTTTTGCCTGCATGCATGTCTGTGATTACTTGTGTGCCTGGTGCCTGTGGAGACCAGAAGAGGGCATCGGATCCCCTGGAGTTCTAGAGGTTTTGAGCCTCCACCACGTGGGTGTTCTCTGCAGGAACAATCCCTGTCTAGTTTAATGAAGTGGTGACAGCGATAACAGCTGCCGGCAGATTTGAAGACACCCGTGCTTTCTACCAGGGGCAGAGTCTACCGTGGAAGCAAATGGTCACTCCCTAGTCGAGACTGACAAAGGTGAAGATGCATTTTACCCCCAGATTCACAATAACAGCTGCCGGCAGATTTGAAGACACCCGTGCTTTCTACCAGGGGCAGAGTCTACCGTGGAAGCAAATGGTCACTCCCTAGTCGAGACTGACAAAGGTGAAGATGCATTTTACCCCCAGATTCACAAATCCCATTGGATCTGACCTTGCAGAGGGTCACACATCCCCTTGGTTAACAACCGCCTCTGATTCACAGGCAGAAGGTTCTTCCCCTGAAGGAAGTAGC
The DNA here is from genome assembly GCA_902729485.2 of Mus minutoides. Lineage (NCBI taxonomy): Eukaryota > Metazoa > Chordata > Mammalia > Rodentia > Muridae > Mus > Mus minutoides. The sequence goes on along the minus strand of LR749696.1, from coordinate 1,514,652 downwards.
CGGAACTGAACCTAGGGAGAATTGTCCATTTCTTATAAACCCAGGAATGAATTGACAGGCTTCCTCTGCCCAAATCAGGCCGTGGCTAGAGGCTGCCCTTGCTCTGTCGTCTCCAGTGTGTGACCTCTGGGACATGAACGCCCTTCAGAGAAGCTTCATGAAGGCAGTTCACAGCTCAGGCCGGGCCTGAGGGCTTGAGCGCAGGCTTGGCAACCTTTGGTTGCTTTCTTGCAGTGATCTTTATCTCACCTTGATATTTATGAAAAGGTATGTATGTCTCTCATCTACTGTCTTCTCATGAACACAGAACCAAAGGGAGCAGCCTGTGGGACTCGGCCCAGCATGTGCAATCCAAACTGCCCAGGCTTAACCCTAAAGTGGGACTCGGCCCAGCATGTGCGATCCAAGCTGCCCAGGCTTAACCCTAAAGTGCTTGCTGAGACTTTGCCTTCCCTCTCAGGAGTGTGGCGTGGCTCTCAGCCATTTAGGTGTGTCTGAACCAGCCAAGGACTAGAAGCTGATGAGAAGGATGAGCATACCAACCATCTGACATCAGTAGTCTCTCTCTGTCTCTGTCTCTGTCTCTCTCTCTCTTTCTCTATCCCTCTCTATCTCCCTCCTACCCACCTGCCCCCACCATCCCCCTTTTTTGTTTAGACAGAGTTTCCCTCCTGTATAGCCCTGGCTGTCCTGGAACCCCCTCTATAGACCAGGCTGGCCTCAAACTCCACTTGCCTCTGCCTCCTGAGTGCTGGGATTAAAGGCGTGTGCTATCAGCTTCTGCCCTTTGAGAAGCAAGCGTCTCACTGGCTCAACTGAAAGCTCACCCTGTGTGAGCAGTTCTGCTCAGCATTCCATCTCTCCTCCCAGAGCCCAGGTTCCCAGCAGGCCTCTTTACCTTAAGACAGACGCTCTTCCTTGCTCTCAAGCTGGGGGCTCACGCTGATTGTGTTCTGGGTTCCCACACCGGCCTTTTGCTCTTGTTAAAAACCTAATCTCCCCACTTCCGCCGTCACTGCTCGGCCTTTCACTACTGATCTTTGAAAAACCACAGAATGGGTTTTTAGCAGTGAGGGGGTCTTCCTGTCTTTCTCCCCCCACCCCCCGCCCCTGTAGCTTTTACTCTCTCCTGTTGCTCCATCACACCCCCTGACTTCTCTCTCTCTCTCTTTTGAAATGCACTAAGATCCAGAGAAGACTGAGAAAAAAATGACTCCTTAAAATAGATTTCTTTACCTTTGGAATTGAAGGTGTAAGAAGGAGGACAATGGAATGAGCAGAAGACGTGCTCTCGCGCTCTCGGGGATAAAGGTGTGACATCTTTCCCTGTGGATACCTTTTGATTTGAAGTAGGGTTTTGTTAAATTAGTTCATCCCAAAAAGGCTTTTATCTTTTAGTCTCAAGATGTCAGTCTGAAACTATGGTGGGCAAGGAATGGCTATTTGGGGGCATTAAAAATAGACCATACCTCTAGCCCTAGGACTGGAGGAAGATCAGAAGTTTAAGGCCAGTCTAGGCGAGAGACCCTGCCTCACAACAACAACAACAACAACAACAACAACAACAACAACAAGACATCGTAGTTGGCCTGGTGTTAGATTCATACCTATGGCCAATCAGTCCACACTCGCCTGAAGTCTCACGGCCACCAAGAGCATGTCTCTCAGAGCTGGCTGTGACCCTTACTTACCCAGAGGATGTGATGCTCAGAGCACAGCCCATCTGTTATTATGTGGATTCTGGGCTCCCTGCTGCTACAGGAGGGAGACAGTCACCCTACAGAAGACCCTGTCTGTGAGCCAGCAAACAGACTCCCTGACATCATGCTGACACACCCACCCACCTGTATAATGGGTACACTTCAATTAGAGTAACCCTCCCCCACACTTCTTCTCCATCCTTGGAGTTACACATTCCTTCCGTGGAATTTCCTTCTCTAGCCCGACCACAGGCTCATGCTATGGAATCTTCCACCTCTGAGCCTCATAGAAAAAGATACTCACTCTGCCTACCAGTCCTGAGCTTCCATTAGAGGCCTGCCAGGCTGTCTGTCTATCCATGATGCTAAGGACTGAACTCTCCTCACACCCCAGACTATGCTGGTCTTTGCCAGTCTGGATGTCCAAGGCATTAAAAACTCACCGAATAGACTTCTTAACTAAAAGGACGATCTGCCTCACTGCACCTCTTGACACACACATGAGGCCCTGCACAGCCAGTGCAGCTTCAAACCTTTGGGTGGACAGAGCAGCTGCTGCTCTTCTGTTTCCAGCAGCTGCTACTGTACTGGGCCTGCCAGGAATGAGACATTGTCTCTTCAATTGACTATCAGACCATTGAAAGAACGGAGTCAGAGAAGTAGAAGTGCCCCCAAGAATCTTCTGCTGGGAGAAGGACACGTCTCAGGCCTGAGGCGGGGATTTGTCCCTGAGGAAGATTCTCTAAAAACCTGGGAGAGCAAAGCCCAGACGAAGATGAGTCATCAGTGGACAGAACCACACCCTGATGGAGACGGCTCAGCTGTGCATGCCTTTGGCCCTCTATTTAGATGATATTTTTAAAGGTTTATTTATTTTGTGTATATGAGTAGCTTTCGTTGTTGTTGTGTTTGTGCTTGCCTGGTGCCCACTGCAGGCCAGAAGAAAGCATAAGATTCCCTGGAACTGGAGTTATATATCATCAGGAGTTATATATCATCAGGAGTTATATATCGTCAGATGTTAAGATGTCAGGGGTGTACAGGAAACCAAACTTGGGTATTCTATAAGAAAGCAAGTGCTTTTTAACCATGAAGCTCTCTCTCTCTCTCTCTCTCTCTCTTTTAATTTTAAAGACAGGATCTCACTGTGCAACCTTGAACTCATAGAGACCCGCCTGCCTCACCCTCCCAAGTACTGGGATTAATAGTGTGCACCACCACTACAGCTCCTTATCATGTATTCTTGCTTCAGTCCCTTTAGCAGTGCAATGCTCATAACCCCCAAAACTACTCATCTGTTATTCTTTTTTTTCTGTTTTTATTTAATTTTTTTCTTCATACAATAGATTTTGATCACAATGTTCCCTCCTCACTCCTAGATTTTCCCCACCTCGCTACCTGCCGATTTTTGTTCTCTCTCAAAAAATAATCAAAACAAGAATGAGAAAACAAAGTGAATGAGAAACAACCCCCACAAAATGAAAATTAAACAAGCAAAAGTCTAATAAGATAAAACAAACAAACAAAACAAGTAAAGATGTCAACCAAAATACCACTGGCTTTGATTTGCGTTGGCCAGCTTCTCCTGGGCATGGGGCCAGCCCTGAAAATGGTTGATATACCTAGTAAAACTCCATTAGAGAAAACAGATTTTCCCTTTGCTGGTGGGTATCAATTGCAGATAGTTCTTGTTAGGGGTGGGACCCGTGTCCACTTTCCCCTTCTCAGTGCTGGGACCTTCTCTTGCTTGAATCTGTGGAGGTCTTGTGTGCACTGCCACAGTCTTAGTGTGTCTGGAATGCACTGTTTTCCTGGTGTCACCTGGTGTCACCTGTCCCCTCCGGCTCTCACAACCTTTCTACCTCCTCTTCTGCGTTCTGCATGGCTTCCTGATCCCTGAGCGGAGGGGTTTGATGAAGACATCGTGTTTAGGACTGACTGCTCCAAAGTCTCTCACTCTCTGCACTTTGTGCAGTTGTGGATCTCTGTGTTAAGCAAAAAGTAGCTTCTCTGTTGTAAGGCGCGGATCCATGGGTCTAACGGTATCCCTGCAGGAGTCATTGTATTGCTAAGTTCCAGCAGTCTCAGGATCCGGGCCACGTTAGCAGTGTCTGTTATGATTTCCTTCTCATGGCGTGGTTCTAAGGCCATTTTTTTTTAAAGGGGGGGGTTGGCTACTCCCATGACACTTGTGCCACTATTGCCCCAGTCCACCCTGCTGGCAGGTCACTGTTGGAGGTTGCAGGTTTTACCACTGGGCGCTGTTGCTAATTTCCTTTCCCTCTAGTAGTGGGTGTGTTTCTTCTCAGTACCGTGAGTGCTGCTCGGTAGGGGTGAAGTGGTGGGTGTGTTTCTTCCCAGTACCGGGAGTGCTGCTCGGTAGGGGTGAAGTTTCTAGTTAGGCTCAAGCTTGACTTCTCCCCGATCAGACTGTGGAGAACAACTGGTGGCCTTGGCAATGGGCCATGATGTTTGGGGGTTTCCATGTGGCCCTTTGGCCAACAACTCAGCAACATGTAACCTATTCCTACTGTTGGAGGTTTTCCTTGGTGGCATAAGATGTCTGGTTGTGGCATTCTTTCCTCTGTTTATTGGTGACTGCAGTCAGATTCTTCTCATATATCCTTTTAAGTAAGACACATCTATGGTAGTAGGTTTCCCTCTGGCTTTTCAAACGGCCTTTACTGTTAGTTGGCCTTGCCCATATTCCATCCTTAGTCCCGCCCAACCCTCTCTCTACTTAATTCTCCTATTCTAGTTTCCCCTTGTCTTGCCATATGCTTTGTTCTATTTCCTCTTCCTTGGGAGATTCTCTCATCCTCTCTGGTCCCTTCCTAACCTCTGGTTATTCAGACTGTAGCACATAGTAAAGACTTAAAAGCTAACATCTACACATAAGAGAAAACTTAACAATATTTGTCCTTTTGGGTCTGGGTTACCTCAATCAGGGTAATTTTTCCAGTTCCATCTATCTTCAAATTTCATCTTTTCTAACAGCTGAATAATATTCATCATGTAAATGTACTACATTCCCAGTGTGTATTCATCAGCTGATGGGTGTTAGGCTGTTTGCTATGTCTGAGAACTCCGAGTAGAGAAGTCGTAACTGGGATGGGCAAGTGTCTCTGTATTCAGCTGACATCCTTATTGAAAACCCTTCCTCAGATATCCTTCAGATATCCCTTAGATTTCTGAACATGGGTCCAAATTTAGCTCATGGGTCAAGGATCAAGTGTCATGGGTTGTACTGGCTGGTTTTGTGTGTCAACTTGACACAGGCTGGAGTTATCACAGAGAAAGGAGCTTCAGTTGGGGAGGTGCCTCCATGAGATCCAACTGTAAGGCATTTTCTCAATTAGTGATCAAGGTGGGGAGGGCCCATTGTGGGTGGTGCCATCTCTGGACTGGTGGTCTTGGGTTCTATAAGCAAGCAAGCTGAGCAAGCCAGGGGAAGCAGACCAGTAAGTAACATCTCTCCATAGCTTCTGCATCAGCTCCCGCTGCCTAACCTGCTTGAGTTCCAGTCCTGATTTCCTTTGGTGATGAACAGCAGCATGGAAGTATAAGCTGAATAAACCCAACTTGCTTCTTGGTCATGATATTTGTGCAGGAATACACACCCTGACTAAGACATGGGTCAAGGGTTATGGGTCATGTCTGTGCTTGGTGACCCCAAGCTCAAGAGTCAGACTGTCTGGGTTTATGTCCTGTCTCTACCACTCTACTGTGTGATGTGGGGCAGGTCATCCAGGTTCTCTGAATTTTCCTCACCTTTAAAATGGGGATAGTCATCGATATTTAGATAACTGAGGCAAAGCACATGGAACAGTGAGCGTGGGTCTCCACAGGCTAAGTCCTTAGTGGATATTGGTTATCATGATTACTTTATTATTTCACTGTCTATTTTGGAATCTTTCAAATCCCTGAAGAAAGTTAATTCACCTCAGCCTAGACATTTTAGCTCATGTTAAATTATCTTAGCACCCTGGTGCTAGGATAGATTCAAGAGGATCTTAGGTTGGAGGCCAGCCTGAGCTATAAGGGGAGACAAAACCCGAACAGAGTAAGAACTTCCTTATTCTCCCTGATGGGTTTCCTTTGGAAGTTAAATATCGCTAGTTCTTTAGATTTGTTTTCTTTCTTTCTTTCTTTCTTTCTTTTTTTCTTTCTTTCTTTCTCTCTCTCTCTCTCTTTCTTTCTTTCTTCCTCTTCCTTCCTTCCTTCCTTCCTTCCTTCCTTCCTTCCTTCCTTCCTTCCTTCCTTTTTTTCAGTGCTAGGGACTGAACCTTGGGTTTCACGCATGCTAGGAATGTATTTACCATTGAGTCACATGTACACCCAATGGCGTGATTTCAGTGTCTCCTTTCTCTGGACAAGGTCCAGCCTACCCTGCTCCCTTAATAATTGCAGGAGCTCAGTCTGCCTCCTGTCTTCTTTGGTCACTGCTCCCAAGGATCCCAGAGTTAATCTCTGCACTTCATTAGGCCACAGCAGACTTGCAGACAGTGAAGGTGCTAGAGCCTACCCAGCCTGCATGTCCAGAGTAAATGCTGATGTTGGGCCTTGTTTGTCTTTGTAGCTCCCTTGCCTGACTCCGTGAGACGCTTGGTGTGTATTTGTGAGGAGTTAGCCTGATCACCGATTTGTGCTGAGCAGTCCTGGTAATGAGGAAGCACATAAGCCTAGACTGGACAGAGGGGGCAGAAGTTCCATTTCCTGGCTTCTGGGGACTGTTAGGAGACTGGCTTTTTCCCTAGAGAAGGGTGACCTGCTATTCCAGCAGAGCCCATAGCTTTCTGGAAGGAACCCAGTCCTGGGGCCAGAGGGCACTTACACCAAAGCACTGTGGGTGTTTTATCCTCTCCCAACCTGTCTCTGTTGGCCTTTAATCCAGAGTCCTTGGTAATATAAGACAAGGAGGGAGCCAGGGCTGCGTTAATTGTGGAGGCGGGCACCCACGGGGGTGTGGGTAGCGGGCTGACAGGCACCCACGGGGGTGTGGGTAGCGGGCTGACAGGCACTCACGGGGGTGTGGGTAGCGGGCTGACAGGCACCCACGGGGGTGTGGGTAGCGGGCTGACAGGCACTCACGGGGGTGTGGGTAGCGGGCTGACAGGCACCCACGGGGGTGTGGGTAGCGGGCTGACAGGCACCCACGGGGGTGTGGGTAGCAGGCTGACAGAGCAGAATGAGAAGAATGCCTCAGCCTCAGTTCTGATTTCCAGTCTGTACTAAACAGTTCACCAAGGATTTTGACTTCTACTTTTGTCCTTTTAAGCTAGAAGGCAGAGCATCTGCCTAGTCCTGTGGTGATGTGAGCAGTCAGTGCTTTCCTCCTGGACCACAGTTAGGCCTCCCACTGAAGAGAGAGCAGGCATGAGGAGACTGCTGGCTCAGCAGCTCAGCCATTGTCCCAGATCCACACACTCAAGGTCACTTGAGTTTCTCCACTCAGCCTGGTGGCAAAAATGACCACAGCCAAAGCTCTGCCTGACCAGTGGACTCTGCAGCCCTCACTCTTACAAAGGCAGATTTTGCAACGAGGATAGAGATGCACCTTTCTCCAGTGCAGGGCCACACTCTTTCCTCATACCAAAGTGAGAGCATGTAAGATCATCCACCCACGGCTACTTGTCGCCTCCTGCAAATTCAGTGTAGTCCTCTCTCAGGCATCTTCCAAACTCTGTCCTTGAAGAAGTTGGGGGAACTGACACGCTTTGTGGATCCACCTGCTCCCTACCTTCTCACAAACCCGGAGTCCCAAGCCTTCTTGATGCAGAATGCCTGAATTCGGGTTTTATTATATTGTTCTCTAGGGCATTTCCAGTGTGATCGTGTGAAAGGAAAGTTAGTATTCAAGCTAGAGCATAATTTTAATTTTTTAAAACCTTATTTTTAATGTTGGTTCTTAAGTGCTTTAATCTTCCTTTTAGCCCACAAAACACCAGAGATAGTGGAAAAAGAAAGGATACAGGGGAAGTGGACCTGTTTAGAAAGGATCTCTGGAGCAACTCCCATCTGTTTTGTCATCAGTTTAGTTCACAGGAGTCAGCAGTCGCAGCTCGATCCACTCGCAAACACTTCATGGACACACCAGCAGTCCAGTTCAGTAGTCAGGAGAGCAAACACAGTTTAGCAGTGGTGGCACAACCTAGCAGAGACATCTAGGCATAACATCTAGACATCTAGGCTTTGGCATAAGTCAACAGGAGGGACCAGGGAGGAAAGCCAGGAGAAGTTCTCAGCTGTGCCTCTCTCAGCAAAGTGAAGATCAGTGATGACTTGAGACCAAAAAGCATACAAATAGCTCTAGAAGTAAACTCAGTCTCCATCACTGTTTGTCGAGTCCTTTTTATATTCCCTCCAACCATCACCAGCGGACACTACTCTGCCAATCAGCCAGAGTCAGAAGAAGAAGCAAGAAGCTGTAGCACACTGCCAGAAACTTGTCGGTGTGTTTCTCTCTATGGAGTCCTGACAAATGCAGCTCAACTACACAATGTAAGGTAGACCAAGACACACGTATCATTAGTGAAGAATCCTTTATCATGTGTCCTTTCATGTGCTTGTTTCAGCAGAACATCCTCTCTCCTGTGTCTGCTTTAGCCAAATGTTCCTTCACGAGTCTGCCTTAGTCTTTTACCTGTGCCTACTTCAAGAAAACACTCCTGCAAGTGTTGTCCCAGCAAAACACCATCCACACAACCGACTCTCCGAAGAACCCTAAGTTTCTACTTCACAAGGGTGCACTGTGAGGGTGAGGCAGAACCCCCCTGCAGCTGTTGCAGAGGCTGCATGCCCCCCTCCTCACATGCTATGAAAGCGTTTGCCATGCTGCTCAACTGTACTCCCAGCACTTTGATCGACTGATTAGAAACAAGGTTTCCCTATGTTGGCCAGGTTTGCCTTAAACAGGCTACCTCTGATCTGGAAATCCTGCCTCCAGTTCCTAAGCAGCAGAGGTTCCAGGGTCATCACATTCTACTCTGGCATGTTGGGATTCTAAGCACACAAGAAGGGAGCAGGCTCAGTTAGTTCTCTGCAATGTCAGGAGTGCTTGGGTCCTTCCTGGAGGCCATACTTTGAGGGACAGCATCTTTGAAGTCATGGCACAGGTGGGTTACTTGTTCCTAAAGACCCTCTATCTGTGTGTGGGCTGCTCCCAATCTCTGTGCCCTTTTCTCGCTGCCCTCTTGATCTCCTGGCCATCCCTTTATGGCAGTGGTTCTCAGTCTGTGTGTCATGACCCCTTTGAGGGTCAAATGACCCTTTCACGGGGGTCACTTGAGACAAACAGAAAACACAAACACTTATAATTCACAACAGAAGCAAAATTACAGCTATGAAAAGCAACAACAATAATTTTGTAGTTGGGGTCACCACACACGAGGAACTGCATTAGAAGGTCACCGAAGCATCAGCACGGTTGGGAAGCTTCTGGGCTCTTGGGAAGCTGGCTCTTTAAGATGCAATTCAGGTCTGGAGGGTGTCATCCTGAGTGAGGTAACCCAATCACAAAAGAACACACATGATATGCACTCACTGATAAGTAGATATTAGCCCAGAAATTTAGAATACCCAAGATACAATTTGCAAAACACATGAAACTCAAGAAGAAGGAAGACCAAAGTGTGGATACTTCGCCCCTTCTTAGAATTGGGAACAAAATACCCATGGAAGGAGTTGCAGAGACAAAGTTTGGAGCTGAGATGAAAGGATGGACCATCCAGAGACTGCCCCACCCGGGGATCCATCCCATAATCAGCCACCAAACGCAGACACTATTGCATACGCCAGCCAGATTTTGCTGAAAGGACCCTGATATAGCTGTCTCTTGTGAGGCTATGCCAGTGCCTGGCAAATACAGAAGTAGATGCTCACAGTCAGCTATTGGATGGAACACAGGGCCCCCAATGGAGGAGCTAGAGAAAATACCCAAGGAGCTAAAGGGGTCTGCAACCCTATAGGTGGAACAACAATATGAACTAACCAGTACCCCTAGAGCTCATGTCTCTAGCAGCATATGTAGCAGAAGATGGCCTAGTCGGCCATCATTGGGAAGAGAGGCCCCTTGGTCTTGCAAACTTTATATGCCCTAGTACAGGGGAACGAACGCCAGGGCCAAGAAGTGGGAGTGGGTGGGTAGGGGAATAGGGTGGGGGTAGGGTATGGGGGACTTTCGAGGTAGCATTTGAAATGTAAATGAAGAAAATACCTAGTAAAAAAATGGAAAAAGAAAAAAAAAGATGCAATCCAGGGCACTCATATCCCAGACATGCAGTCAGACATGGCCCTGGAGAAGGAGCTACATCTTGATCCACAGGTAGCAGAAAGAAACTGTCACATTGGCCAGATTGAGTTTATAAGACCTCAAAGCTCTCCCCCACAATGACACTCTTCCTTCAACAAGGCCACACTTCCTACTAGTGCCACTCCCTATGGGCCTAGCAGTCACACACAGCAGTCTGTGGAGGCCAATTGTATTTAAACTACCACAGGGAATGACTATGCAGATATTCTTCACTGGACTGAAGAGATAACACAGCAATTCAGAGCATTAGCTGCTCTTCTAGAAGATCAGTGTTTGACGTTGAGCACCTACATGGTGGCTAACAACTGTCTGTCCTCCAGTCCTGAGGGATCCAACACCATCTTCTGATTTCTGGGAGCATTGCTCAGACATGCATGCTGGTAAAACACCCACGGTATAAAATAAAAATAAAGAAAAAAAACCTCTTCTAGCCAACTCACAAATTGTACCAACTCGTAGCACTCCTGGGCTCCCCAGTCCTCCACTGGCCTGAAAGCCATTTGCTATAAAAACTAGAAAATTCTGATCATCAGCCACATGGGGGGGCCTCAGTGTATACTCCTGCAATTGTCCCATGAGGTGGCATTGTCCCATGAGCATTGTCCCACAAGCCACCCATCTGCTCACACAGCTGTAAAACATTTATCTCAGTCCTGCATCTGGACCCTGGCCTAATAAATTCCTCCAAAGGTATGCAGTCTACATGGGTTGAGATGGTGGCTGAGGGCAGTTACACAAAGAGGCAAAGGGAAACAGTCATAAAAGTTAAGTCAGGACAGCAAAGAGGTCAGCAAGAGCTGAAATGTCAGGGTTGGAGTAAGTTAATGAGCTATTAACAATGCAAAGCCATGTGGGACAATGGAATGTTGAAGTTGAAATACAAATTGGGGGCTCTCAGGTCCCCCACGTCAAGCTGACTTGTATCATGGAAAGAGCATGGGATGCAGAAACAAAAGCACCTGCCATCAGCCACCGTCCGTATCTCTGCCATGAACTCGAGATACCCTTGGATAAGTCACTTCATCTCTCTGGGTCTTTTGTGTCATAGTCAGGAAAAAACAAAACAAAACGGAGGCATCAGAACGTGAGTAGAAGGAACGGCTTCTTTAAAATGCGGGAGGGACCCAGGTAGGTGCCTCTGTACATCAGCTGTGTAAACGGCTAGTAAATATTCAATAAAAATCATATGAAAAGATTCTGCTTATCATTAGGGAAATACGAATGAGATGTTACACTCATTAGGATAATGGCTGTTAAAATGGTAAACAAACAAAACAAACCAAGCGAGGTGTGTATGAGGATGTGGAGAAACTGGAACCTTTGTGGGCCACTGGTGAAAGAGCAAACCAGCGTGGTCATTATGGAACCCAGCATGGGGTGGTAGGGTGGCTCAGTGGGAGAACATGCGTGAGTCCTACAGCACAACCCACAGAGGGGGTGACAAAAACTGACTCCCACACATGCATGCGCACACATAAATATGTGAAATAAATAATTAAAAGAAAACAGTATAATGGTTCCTTTAAAAGTTAAATATATGATCCAGCAATCCCACTTCTGGGCATGTACCCAAGAAAATGAACCGGGACCAGTGATGGCTCAGCAGGTAAAGTGGGTGTAGCCACGGCTGAGGAGCTGAGCTGGCTGCATTGGACTCACTGACAGAGGAGAGACTCGACCCCTAAGAGTTGGAGTGCACGTGCTGGCCCACATATGCGCACAACACACAACGAAGTAAAGCTGATTAAATGCATTAACAGCTTTCTGAGAATGAGGATCGGGGCTGAGATGGATACCCGGATACCCGGAAGCAAGCTGCTCTTGACACTTCTACAAGAATGACATTAAATTTCAAAAGGTCGCCGGGTGTGGTGGCACACTCCTTTAATCCCAGCACTTGGGAGGCAAAGGCAGGTGAATTTCTGAGTTCGAGGCCAGCCTGGTCTACAGAGTGAGTTCCAGGACAGCCAAGGCTACACAGAGAAACCCTGTCTCGAAAAAACCAAAAACCAAACCAAACCAAACCAAAACAAAAAACCAAAATTACAAAAGGTCAGAGATACCCTATTCTGCTTTGAGGAGGAAGCTAGAGCGGCCACAGATAGAGACAAAGACATATGTTGAGGGCTAGGGCAAGAGCAATGGGACCTGCAATGGGAGCTGGTGCTCAGAGGCACAGAGCTTCCGTTTGGGGGAGAGAACTGCACCGTGGGAATGATTAGTGACCATGACTGCCCAGCGGTGTGGAAGCACAGGCTGTCCCTGAACCGTGCACTCAAATAGCATTGCATTTTGTATTGTTTTATTTAAAAAAATTAAAAAGTGAGCTCAGGAAGTCAAAGGACCTTATTATAGCACTCCTGTATGTCATGCACTTGCTACTGGGTCGCCAGCATAGGTCCTTTCCACATTAAACGAAGCAACGCCATGTCCTGATGGGGCCTCAGCGTGGCCACAGGAAGACTGGGGAGTGGCTCCTCTTACTCCAGTGCACTCTTAAACATTTAAAGCTTATTGGCTGCGGCTAGAGAGAAGTCTCAGAGGTTAAGAACTTGTACTATTCACCAGGTGTGGTGGTCTCAGAGGCAGGTGGTTTTCTGAGTTCCAGGCTAGCCTGATCTAGAGAGAGAGGGAGAGAGACAGAGACAGAGACAGACAGAGATCCAGAACATCCAGGGCTACACCGAGAAACCTTGTCTTGGAAAGTCAAAAATTAAAACCAAAACTAAAACCACCACCACCACCACAAAGCCCTCCAAGAACATACTGCTCTTGCAGAGAATCAGTTTCCAGCACCGCATCAGGTGGCTCACGTCTCCCTATAATTCCAGCCCCAGGGGATCCAGTGCTTCCTTCTGGCCTCTGAAGCATTTTTACTCATAAACACAAACCTACACACACACACACACACACACGCACACACACACACACACACACGCACGCACATATAGTTAAAAGTAACAAAATTAATCTTGGAAAAAAAAAACCTTGCCAGGCATAATGGCCCAAACCTTTTATTTTCTAGTGCCTTTGGCAACTGTCTTTTTCTTTTTTTAAACATTCTATTTTATTGGATATTTTATTTATTTATATTTCAAATGTTATCTCCTTTCCCAGTTTCCCCTCCGGAAATCCCCTATACCATCCCCACTCCCCCTGCTTCTCCGAGAACACAAATCTTTAATCTCAGCACTCAGAAGGCAGAGGCAGGTAGATCACCGAGTTCAAGGCCAACCTGTTCTGCATAGTGAGTTCTAAAACAGCTTAGATACATAGAAAGATCCTGTCTTAAAAAACAAACAAACAACCCCCCAACTTCTTTCCTAATCTCATGGTCACCTACATATTCAGACAAGATAAGTAACTAGACAGTCATCAGCGCCAGGAAACAACCAAACAGCGAGGAGCCTAAATGACAGCCGCATCCTGGAAATCATTGTAACCCTTGGTCAGGCAGCCCGTAACACTCTGCCCTATATACAGACACTATCCAAATGGGCTTTCATAATAGTATTAAGTATTAATATTAAAATGAACACAAAGCATACATATCAACATGGCTGAATCTCACAATTATTTGAAAGAAATAAAACATACTTTTTTTTTGTATGAATAAAGCCTAGTGTTTTTTGACTATTTGTTAGGTCACAGATTAACTATCTGTACATGTTTAGATTGGTTTTGGAGCTTACTCCATTGGCTCATTGGCCTATCTATCTGGTCCCAAAGTCATATCGTAGTGAACGCAACCAGTGCATGGTTTTGACATCCAGATGTAGAAAAATTTAAAAACAATTTCACATCTGTGTGCATGTGCACGAGTGTACACGCAGGTGCGTGTCTGCTGTGGCAAGCTCGTGGAGGTCAGAAGGCACTTGCCCATGTTGGTTCTCCCCTCCCACCTTTTCATGGGTGTCGGGAATTGAACTCAGGTCATCAGGCTTGAATGGCAACTGCTTTTGCTCGCCGAGCCTTCCGTTGGCCCCATCCTCATGCTCTATTTTAAAAAACTAGCTCATCCAGGTCCTACTACCAATGAGGGAAATTTCACTGGAAATACCTGTCTGTCCATCTGTCTGTCTCTGTCTGTCTGTCACCTACTGGGGAGAACTGACATCTTTACATTACTCATGGACTTTCAGCTCAATGATATTCTATAGTTTTCTAAGTATACGGGACTATCAGTCGCTCCAGCTTCTGAAGGGGCTGAGCAGAGTCAGGGGATCTGGCCCCAGGGAAGCTGCTGCAGACTGGAGAGGCTTCACCTGCTTGCCATAGTGACCTGCACAACTAAACTATCACCAACCTCTGCATGGGCCACAGCGAGGAAAGGACCAGGACATGGCAGAATGTCGCTGGCTGTCTCTGACAGTTGTATAGGATGCCCTGTCACCTCAGGCAGAGCGCCATCCAGTGCCCCAGCACCCCAAGGTCCCCACTCACTACCTTGTACTTCTAGCTCATTTATTTTCATAAATGTTGGTACACTGTGTCCTTAGAAGAGCAGCTGAAGTGACCTTGGGGAGACCTAACACCTGAGAACTGAGACCCTGGGGTCACAGAGTCAGTGTTGAAAGGACCCCCGTAGGGAGACCTCCACTCAATTCACGGGATATTGGCAAATCCCCCAAGAACTCACAGAAGACCAGGCTTGATGCAAATCACATGAGGCTTTATTCGGGGAAAGACAGAGCTCTGGGGACGACTCATATCCTGGAAGTGGATAGAGGAGTCGACCCTGAGGGAAAGAGGACCCAGTTTTAATGTTCCCTCAAGGGGGAGAGAAGGAGGAGGAGGGAGTAGGGGATTTTTCTGATCTGACAATATCTGACAATATCCATTCTTTCTACAGAAGAATGGGTACACGGAAGATTTTCATGCTCGGGTGCACAGGTGCAAAGTGAAATCTACCACAAACACTTGGCAGTGAGCTGTATCTCAATCCATCAACTAAACCTCAAACACTTGGCAGTGAGCTATATCAGTTGGCAAATACATGCATTCAAAGAACAGTAGGGGCAAGCACACAGATTCAAGAAATGTTCAGGCTATTATGTTCAGCTATGTAAAGGCTTTCTGCTAATAGTGAAATCTCTTTTCCCAGTTTCAGGGTCTTTGTGACCTGTTACATTTTTCTCAGGGTCTTTCAGTGTGAGGGGGATAAACAAGCCTTACTGGCAGGACTAATTTAGTGTTTCATTCACAGATCCTTGGTAGTTTTATATTCCAGACATTTGAGACAAGGTGACAAAAATATAAATTTTAGGAGCTGGAGAGATGGCTGAGCAGTTAAAAGCACTGGCTGCTCTTCCAGAGGACCTGGGTTTGATTCCCAGCACTCACAAGTCTGTAACTCCAGCTCCAGGGGATCTGGCACCCTCTTTAGGACCCTCTGGGCACCATGTATGCATATGGTGCACATGCACATGCACACACACTCACACAGGCAAAACACCCATGCACATAAAAAAAATAATTTAAAAGAAAACACAAACCTCTGTCCTTGGGGACTTAATATTCTGGTATGAAGGACAAAGGAGTCGGATGACACGTGAATGTATCAGAACATGGCAAGTTCGTGGACAAAATGGATCATGCATAAAGGGAGGGAGAAGGCAATGAGAAAATGGCCATCTTGGCCCAGATTCTGGGAAGAAAAAATAAATTTCTCTGGCAAATCCCTAGTCACACACTGACCTTGGACGACGGGTGGGGAGTGGAGGTGCTGGGACTGGGGCATAGCTGCTGTGGATTTTCTCCTTAATGGAAATACCAAGTCAGGTAACTAACACAGACTGTAGGTTAAACATTTCTTTACCTTTCCAGGGTGTAGACATGCGCTGCCTGACCAAATAAAGCCTCTAACTTGAACAAACCGTCAAAAAGAAACCATAAATGATATATTTAAGATTCAATGTCGAATCTTTTTGATGCCTAAGCCAGGGCTGGGCTGTGGCAGGCATGAGGGCATTAGCCTGGCACCGTAAGACCTTCAGTTTCATGGCCGGCACTTTTAGAGACAAAACCTCCCAATACCCTATGCTACATTCTGTGCTCACACTTCATTTGCAGGACTCTATAGACAAGCCAGAGCTTACACTGTGCACCCCCAAGGGCAGGCTTTGGAGCGTGCATGCTCACCTTAAAACCCAGCAAATTTAGGCTCATCGTCGGTGTTGGAAGTGACCCAGAAAATCCCAACTCTGTCTCTCTAACAAAGGAGAACAGCTCATTATCGGCCCCTGTTCACAACTCCTGGCAAAGGAGAACAAGAACACAGGAGGTGACTCCTGACAGCAGGAGGCCTTATCAAAGCTGTAAATGACTGATCTAAGACAGGGGCTGAGTTGGAGGCTGGTTCTCCCGGCCTCCTGGTCAAGTGATCCTGGGGAGGATTATTAAGCAGAGGATCTAAGCTTTCTTATTTCAAAGATGAATACCATGTCACACGAAAAGGGCTAAAGAGAGGAATGATCCTATTAGACCTATATAATCAGTAGAGTATACCCTACTCCACATTAATCAGATCAGACTTAATTATAGGCACGATATTAAATTTTTATATTGCCATATAAAAGTTATAGTGTGTGTGTGTGTGTGTGTGAGAGAGAGAGAGAGAGAGAGACACCCTGTGTCCCAGCTATAATGCTGTAAGAAAGATAATCAGCCCTGATCAAACATTGGAAACTGAAAGAGTCAGAGTTTCAACTCAGGTGTTCTGATCCTAAACCTAGAGCCCTCCCCCACCCCCCTATCCCCGCTGTCTACCCCAATGGCTTTGCAAGTTATATTAGAGGTTCAGAGAATATAGTCTAAAGATGGAAGGCAGCTGGAGATGATGGAGTGGCCCTGATGTCAATTTAAACTTCTTACCCAGTGGCTTAGGTCACACCTGGGTTGAGGGCAAAGCCAAGACCCAGGAAAGACAAATGGCCAGGAGGAAAGACGAGGCCATCCAGCCCACAGCCTGGGGCTTGCCCGGTCTCACTGCTCTAAGATGTCTCCTGCTCTGAATTAGGAATGTGGGCTGAGAATCCAGGTGAGGATGGTTTGAGTGGGTGTGGTTGATAGAGATCAGCTGCTGCGGTGGCTGAGGCTAGCGGGCCTGTTCAGCAACGCCAGGCCACAGGGGAGCGGCTACTGCCCAGCTGCCTTCTTGAGAGACAGTGTGTGCAGAGAGGAAGACAAGTATCAATAGTTAGAGAACAGAGGCAGCCATCGGGAGAGGGAAGGGAGCCAGAAAGAAGCAAGGAGGCCCCCTGCATGAGCTGGGAGAGCTCCCTGGACAGTGGAGGTAGGACGGAAACAGGGCCTTTGCCCTCACTGGGGCTTTGGCCTCTTGGTAGCTTTCCGGGTAGGAGTTACAGTGTCTTGCTCTCAGGACAGCCTGAGTGTGGATTAGCCCTAACCCTGACCTTGGGCTAGGGACAGTGAGGTTCCTACTGGAATTGAGGATTGGTTGGGTGTGACCCAGTCTTCTGTTTACTGGATAGAACTGGAGAGGCCGAGGCACCCCCCTCCCCCCCTTCTCTACCCCCCTCCCATTGTTAGGCTGGGGTGGGGGCGGGGCTTGATTTTACTGAGGACTCTTGAGCATTCTAGCTTAGGACCCTGCCAGCTGGCCGGGAGCGGGACAGAGGTCACTTGAACTCAGACCACACGTCCCTGTTAAATACATCAGCTTTTAAATCAATCTTTGTCCAAAGTCCAGTGAGTTCCAAGACTAGTAGTGTTCACAGCGGGGAGAATTTCCAGTGACAGAGCGGATCCTTCTCCACAGGTAAGAAGAGGCGTCTGCGACCTGCTGCCTGGGCTGGAGCCACTTTTCCCTTCTTTTTTTGTTGGCAAGTGGCTGTGGGGAGGGGCGGAGGCCTCGGTGGTGGCAGGAGCACAGGTTAAGTGGGGTGAGGACGGCCTTCCAGGGGTGCCACAGTTCTTTTACTGGAGATGTGCAGGCTCTACTTCATGAAGGCATTGGTGGGCTGCTTGCTTCCCAGGGGGTCGTATAGGATGGGGTGGTAGAAGTGGGGGTGCTGTATGGAGACTCTGCATAGCCAAGGGACAGATGCCACACAAGTCCCAGGCCACGGGGAAGTTTCTTTTGAGACTTTACTATCCAAGCATTTAGGGTGTAAGGGAAGACTTTTCCAAAGGCAACCAGCCCTTAAATCATACGGCCGAACCTAACTTCCACCGGTGCCTCTTCTATCTCCCAAGACAGTGTTAGCCATGAGGAAAGCCATGGATTGCTGGGTTGGCTGATTGCAAATTCAGGTCCTCCAGTCTCCCTTTGAGAGAATCTCTCAATCTCTATCTTGTGTGAACCTGAAATGCCTTGTTACAGTGAAGTTCTCCCAGATGCTTCTGTGTGTAGGCAAGCTTGGAAGGAACTCATTTCTTGGCATTGGGGCCTTTCCCTAAGGGTCCATCAGTTCTGGAGACTCCTGGGCTGGGCGTGAAGACTCTCAGGTGGCCTTGGTGTAGAAAGCACCATTCTGTATCCATAAGTCACAGGGCCCTTGCCACCTCAGGTCACTGTTGTCTAGACACATAGAGCCACACGTTCTTCCATGTACAGACAACTCGGGGACGTTGAATTTGTGGGTTATGGCCGAGCAAATTGTTCTCATCTTTGACTCTGGTAAGGTCTCTGCCATATGGACTTGTTGACGCTGTCTTATGTTCCTAGGCAGCTAGGGAGAGGATACAGGTCTGGGAAACCAATGCCTAAGGAAGGTCTTGGTTCACTTATTAGATCTATGCCTCACCTCAATTTTGTTACCCGTTGAAGGAAAGCCAGACACCATTTCCCAAAGGTTGTTCTAGAAATAAAATTATAAATGTGAGTGTGTTTGAGGAGACTGAAAGTGCAAATCTAAGCTGCTCACTCTTTAAACGATTAAATCCAAATGTGCCCAAGGGTAGTGAGTGGGAAGCGGCACCTACACATTTAGGAGACCCTGTGCGAGTCTTTCCGTGTCACTGAGCCTTTATTTTTCTCACCAGCAACTAAAAGGAGTTGCGACGTGATGTTCACTAAGGGCCTTCCATGTATAAGGTGGGTCTGTGCTTTGAAGGGGTGACCCTTGCGATTTGAGGACGAATTCGAATGTTTCCATCCAAGGAGGACTTCCTAGATCGAGCCTCCCTCCATCTTGTCATGATGTCATAGCACTCCATAGCATCCGTCATCAGAAATCCTTGTCTTCTTTGCCATGTGTTAAGTTTCAAGAGGGTAGGGTTCTTGCCTCTGTTACTTGTTGTGTTCCCAGGACAGATCCTGGTTCAGAATAGATGCTTAGATGTTCAGGGGGGGGGGGGGGGGGAAGGAAGTTGGCATGGAGCGAAAGGAGCTGGAACTCCTTGGGAGAGGAGGCTGAGGAACTTGGAATCTCTGTCAGGTTGTCTGAATGTGGAAATGGACCTCTCTGCTCACATCTTGGTTAAATGCTCTCATATTTCTGCATAGAAGATGGGTGAGAATAGTAAAATGGAGATTGACAGCTTCCCCTCATGCCTCAGCAGTTCCTTCCCTTGGTTCTCCAGGAGAGACCACCCAGCTCGATGTAACCTCCTTGCCTGGTAGGCACCCTGGATGAGCTGTGAAGAGCACTGGAAGCCTGTGATTCTCTCTAAGCCCCTGTTTTCTCCTCACCTGAGTATGGTGGGACCTAGTTCTTGCTGTTGGGAAAGTTAAATGCTCCCACGTCTTACAGGCTATGTCACAATGGTCTTTAGTTCCCTTTGTGTGATGTATGGGATTCCGGAGAACTCGGGGACACCTGGCAGAGGCCAGAGCTTTGCAATAGGAACGATGACACCTTGCCTACCTGATCGCTGCTGAAGATTTGCCCTAGGCTTGAAACATCTGCTGCCTGAACCTGGCTAGCAACAGATACTGTATTTGTGAAGCTGGGTGGAACCATGGGAACACAAACGTAAAACAAGAAAGCAACAAAACCCAAAACAAACTAAAGACTGGAAAACCAAACCAGGAATAGCTCATGGGATTCCCATCAGCTGTACAGACTATGTACGTAGTGTGAAAATACCACAAGGAACTTTTGTGCCTCCTCGGCAGGCAGCTTATCTGGATGGGGACACTGACACAAACAACAGATGTTGCCTGTAATCTTCAGGACTGAGTCCAGGGCGCTTTGTTGTCTAACCTGACCTGTTTCCTTTCTTTCATCCTATCTATGCATTGAGGTGATTCTGTCACATGAAGATATGTGTGCTCTTCTGCCTGGAGACGTCTTCCTCTTCCCACGCTACCTACATGATCCCCTTGAGGCTGGGGAGTAGAAGGACCCAAAGGACTCAATAAACGTGTAATTTAACAATAATAGCCCATTTAAACTATCCTAGCAGTGATGATCAGTACTAGTACAGTGTAACTCTCCTCCACTGGATTCTGGTGTCTCTGAAGGCAAAGCAAGGGTTTTGCCTAATCTGGGTTGAGCCTGACACCTGCCTCATTGTAGGCGCTAAATATACCTTGACGAGCATAAGAAAGATGCTAAAAGATGGAATGATAGGATCCCTCCGGAGTGTGCTGGTGTGCCAGGGTTTGAACATCGGCTGGGTCCTGGGGAGGTTTTGAATGCATTCATATGGAAAACTTGTTTACTTAGTAGCCCCGATGAATACACAGTCAGCATCTGGGAAGGCAGAGCATGTGGCCTGTGCAAAGGGCAGGCCAGGTGTGGGTGCTCATGCAGAGCACAGCTTTGTATGTCTGAGGAGCAGCAGAGGGTACCGAGACAGACAGAACGTGGGGATTCTGCAAGAGCAGTAAGTGTTCTATGCCTGAGCAGGAAATCATGCTTTTGTTTTTTGATGGGGATTTGAGAGGCTGACCAGTGAGAAAGCTGGCTGGGAAGTTTATCTAGAGGCAGGAGGACACTGCTAACAGACCACGCACATGAAAAATGGAGGTGGGTAGAAATGCAAGCTCAGGGACTGGGTAGAATGCTGCACTAGCCTTCACAAGCCCCTGGGCTTAAACCCCTACGCTCCATCGCTAGCACCACAGAAACCAGGTGGTACATCGTGTGGGTTCCACTCAAGAGGTAGAAGCAAGAGAATCTTAAGTTAAAGGTAAGCTTTAAGCCCAGCCTACATGATTTCTTCATGTTGTTGTTGTTTTAATGCATATGGGTGCTTTATCTATGCATGCCAGTAGAGAGCATCAGATCCCATTACAGATGGTTGTGAACCACCATGTGGGTGCTGGGAATTGAACTCAGATCCTCTGGAAGAGCAGCAGTGTGCTTAGCTGCTGCCCCAAGCCTGGGCTACACAAAATTCTGCATTAAAAAAAAAAAAAAAGGACAGCAATATAAAACAAGGTGCTGATTTTGGAGGGAACCCTCATTACACCTTCATGAGGGCTTAGCTGTTTTCGGGTACCAGCCCCATCAACAGTGCGAAGAAGTCCTCTCTCAACGAGTGCCTCCATTTTCTCACAGTTTTTGACTCCATCTCTCTCATAGCTCCTGAAACTCTTAGGCAAGTGTGAAGGGCACTAAACTCTCAGAGCAGAGTCCACCATCCAGCATAAAATATCATTTGTGGAGTAGTGAGGACACTGGGTACCAGCAGTCAAGTGACCTTTGATACAAGGAATTCTATTCTTTATCATAAAAGAGAAATAAAAATTACTCATTGGGTCTTGCCATCACTGCCCTCTAGATAATTCTCAGTGGAATGCATCCATGAATTCCCTGCATTTTAAATCCATCCCTGGCTAAGAACAAATAGCAGCTGTCACAATGGGGAGGTACGGTTCGCAGATCTATATTTTAGGGCCTTGCTTTTCCTTATGCCTTGGTATTAGCCACTTAAATATACTTGACTGGTTGAGTTTACACAGATGTTACTTTTCAAAGGATGAGCCCTAGTGACCAAAGATCTGACACCTGCACCAAAACTGTAAGACGTGCTCTAGGTAAATTATTTTTTGAAGCATGAAGTCAAAGTGTGTTTGTGTCTTGCTTGCCAGAGATCCTATTGTCAGTATCAGCTTAGACACAGGCTTCCTTCCTTCCTTCCTTCCTTCCTTCCTTCCTTCCTTCCTTCCTTCCTTCCTTTCCTTCTTTTAAAGTTTATTTGTGGTGTGCATATGAGTGTTCCGCTGGCATATATGTGCATGCACTGCATATGTGCCTGGTGTCCACAGGGTTCAGAAGACATTAGTTCAATTACAGGTGGTTGTGAGCCATCGTGTGGGTGGTGAGACTGAACTCCGGTCCTCTGCAAGAGCAGCCAGTGCTCTTAACTCCTGAGCCATCTCTCCAGCCGTACAACATGATTTCTTTAATGCCCTTAGCAGAAACAGCCTGTGCTAGGCTCTGACAGAGATGGATGTGCCTGTCTAGGTGGGAAGGCCTTTGTCAGGGTTGACTGAATAGGGAGTTCACAACAAGTGAACTAACAAGTCTGCCAACTTCTGCTCTTTCGGGTCACATAGGTAGGCACAGATGCGAGAGGAGCCACCTTCCCAGGCACATGTGGGCAGATGCGCCTGGTTAACTTCCTGGGAGTGTTGCTCTCTTCTTGGTGAAGTGCTTGGGTTGTATAACAAGCATGGAGGTTAGTGAAGGTGAACCAGGTCCAGACTGAAGGCGGCCAGATAGACCCTGCTCCCCCCACCCACTTCTGCCTTAATGAGACAGTTTGTTTCATTAAGTTTGTAACCATTACTCTATGGTTCTGTCCTGGGTTACATAATTGAGGACCCTTCCGTGGGCTCAGTAATGAGGTTAAACATTCATTAGTCATTCGCTGGTTTGTGAGCCTTTACCTTTCAGTAAAACTGTTTCCTGGAGCAGGTGTTTGTATGGGTGCCCTGGGGAGAGGTTCTGCAATCTGTCGTTCTGATATTCTAATTACTATTAGATAAAATTGTGGTGAGTCTATGTACTTATGATTACTGGCAGTAGATTACCATGCGTATATAAAAGTTTTTTACTACATCCAGATAATCACACAGGCAAAGATGGCGGTACTTGGGCTGTCTTTCTGGAGGCCATTGCTGACCATAGATCACATTTTTCCCACTATAGGTAGAGTCTTTGTTTCTCTTACTTCCTTTATCAAATGCTTGGGAAATTTGGTGATGGTTTCTAGTTGAGTAGAGCCATCCCCTAAGCACCCCCTGGTCACCAGAGTCCCCACATAGGTGAGCTATAAGCCTATAAGGCAGAGCTTTGCTCACTCCTGCTTCTCTATCTCCACGTGCTCTCCCAGTCCCTCGGTCCGTCGCTGCTGGGTTCCACTTGGAGCGCATGCGCTATGGGCTGCACACTACGCCAGAACTTCAGCTCAGCTTTGCGGCTCTGTGAGAGCCCCTTAACTCACAGCACATGGCTCTCCAGCTTTCGGACTGATGGGATGCTCCTGGGTCAGGGCGAGTCTCAGCGTTATCTGAGCAGTTCACTGGCCGAAAAGGCATTCATTCTTCCCAGTGGCTAAGATTAGCTTTACAGAGACTATCAGGAGTGAATGGATGGAGGACCCCTGGCCTAGCGATTGTCTTCTCCCAGACACCATCACCGACCTAACTGTTGGACCTCACTGTGTATTTTGGTGTGACACTTTGTGTCCACATTGCCATAGTTGCTAATTTTCTACATCTCCAGCTGCTATTCAGGAAGGACTAAAGCTGAACTTGTTTTCCTCTGTACCCCTCTTCCCCATTTCTCCGTGCTCGACTGGCTGAGGATTCTCTCATCCATGCTAACTCACCTCCTGTGCTCTCCATCTAACTCCACATGCTGATGGTTTTCTTCAGGTTAAAAATGGGAGCATCTGGCCCAGTATACTATTGCACTCCATTAATCCCAGGACGTGGCAGCGGCAAGCAGATCTTTGAATGGTCTACATAGCAAGTTCCAGGCTACTAGCCAAGGGTGCATAAAACATCTTTAAAAACAACAAACAAACAACCCCCTCCCTTCTGTTCCAGCCACTCCCAGATGTGCCTTCATTTGCTGCCTTTGTTCAGTAATCTGGACTCCCAGATGTGTCTTCATTTGCTGCCTTTGTTCAGTACTCTGGACTCCCAGATGTGCCTTCATTTGCTGCCTTTGTTCAGTACTCTGGACTTCCGTCCTCCCAGCTAGGTGGTCTTTCCCGGGTTTGTTTTCTCTTGGCATCGTTTGTCATTGTTACAGTGTCTTATCTTGGGATTCCTCTTTGGATGGCATTGTAAACTTGGGCTTTCTGCTGATGATTTTTTTTTTCTAGGAATTCCCCAAGGCTGCATCCTGATCTCTCTTCCTGTCACTTGGCCCATCCACACAGATTGCCCTGGGAAGAGACTCCCCTCCAACGTCATCAGAGCTACAGGAAACCTTCTGCTCTGTCCCTTAGTTTAAGCTGGTCACAAACTGACTTTGTTGTCCCCTTCCTCAGTTGTATCGTTGTATTTCTTTGAAACAAGGTCTTATTATGTAGTTCAGGCTGGCCTCAAACTCACACTCCTCCTGAGAAGCTTCCCAAATGTGGGGATTACAAGTGTCTGTCACCATGCCTATTGGAAGCGAGGCCATACTGGTGTCCTTGAGTCCTACCTCAGGCAGAAGGATGATAGGGCTGGTGTAATAGAATCCCACAGGCTGGTAGAATCCTAGCGTCATTTCTTGTAGGTCTTGTAGGCTACAAGAACAAGATAGAGATATCATTAAGATTGGGCCCTCTCAGGCCTTCCGTCCTTGGCTTTCATGATGGCTACGTTCTCATTCTGTCCTCCTTTTTTTTTTTTTTTTTTTTTTTTGTGAGGGGGCATCCGTGGCATCTCACTTTCTATTAAAAATGGATGTCAGCCCTACTAGATTTGGTCTTATCCTCACGACTGAATTTTAGTTGCCATTTTTAGGTTCCTATCTCTGTGGTCACACCAGAGATTATGGTCTATGTTGTCATTCAGAGGCAGGGCCATCATTCAGTTCATACTAGAAAGGGAGTCCCCAGCTGGGGGTGGGGGTGGGAACAAATATCAGAGTTGATTAGTAGCATAAACTGAGTAGGGTAGAGAATTCTAGGCAACCAGACTTTGTGGCAAAGCAGACAGGGTAAGCAGATGGCTGGAGAGCCCTAGGGAAGGAAGAAGTGTGTGACCCCGATACCCTGATACCATGTGCCCCATTCCTGCAGCTCCCCACGATGGCTGGTCCCAACAGTGCACACATTGTGACACTTGGAATGTTGCACTTGTTCTCCCTGATGCCATCTCTGCATGGAGAGAGCTGAGGGGACAGGGTTAGACAGATTCACTTGATTGTTTAGCAGGCTGTGGATCCTCTGCCTGCCCACTTCATTCTGGTGCCCATGTCTAGGCCAAGCAGGCCCTCATCACCCGACAGATCACTGCAATCGCCTTGTTCCTGGCCTGCCTCCAGCGTGTCTGTTCTAGTCCAGCACACCCGGTCCTGAGCCCAGCTCTGAACTTACTGTTCCTCTGTGTGAACACGCCAATGGTCTCTATGCACCGTTCGGTCACAGACATATCTTGGCCTAGAAATGAAGTTCTTTCATGTCTGCCACCCACAATCTTCCTTTGATTTGGTATTTATCTCTGCCTTAAGCTTGCAGAAAGGACTTCCCCATTCTGTGCCCTGATAGCCATTCCCTGTCTAAAACAGTCACTCCCTACCTCTGATGCAGGTGAAATCCGCCCATCTGTTATCAAAGTCAACCCCTGACTCATTAAAGCATTCCTTAATCTGTTCCGTGGTGCAGACCTTACACATTTATGCTCCGTTCCTAGTGGTGATTCTCACCCCCCCCTTAAAAAATTTTTTTTAAAGTTTGCACGTATGGGTCTTTTGTCTGTATGTATAACTATGTATCACATGCATGCTTGGTGAACATGGACACCAGGAGAGGGTATCAGATTCTTTGGAATTGGAGTTACAGGCAATTGTGAACCATCATGTGGGCTCTGGAAACTGAACCCCGGCCCTCTGGCAGCATGGCCAGTGAGTGCTTTTAACTGCTGATCCACTTCTCCAGTTCATGGGGAAGATCTATCAACCCTTTCCCTGACCTAATTGACTTGGAGGTCCCTTGAGAACTGTGTGCTTTGTCTATTAGTACGGGGTGGACATAGTTGGTGTGAACAGATGAATTGAGTGTGGGTTAAAAGTCCTCTTGACGTTTAGTGGAAAAATTGAAGAAGTTGTGTTTGTGGTTCTAAACAGACTATTCCTGCTGAGTGAAGACACACACACAGAGTCTTAATATGTAGCCCAGGCTGGCCTCCAACTCAGAGAGTTCTGCCTGCCTCTGTCCCCTGAAATCCAGTATTAAAGGTGTCCACTGCCAAGTCTGGCTAGCTTCAAAGGCAGTTAGTTTTGGGGCTGGTATCAGGGTTCTCTTAAAATCCATAGGTTAAAAGTATCTTTATCTGCTTGGCTCTATGTCTGTCTGGCTCACAGCTGCTCAGAACTAGCGCACAAGGAGGAAGAGAACAGGCCTAGGCTTTATAAGGTAGCTGTGTATTCCTGTACCCCCTGGTCAGGCACAGCTATAGGCACAGCTGGTTCCTGAGGACTGCACAGCGTGACCAAAGGGCTCTCCTAGACAGGCTGTCACCATGGCTTCTTAGGGTAGCAAAGGTGAAACTCTGGGTGACAGTTAATAGTTCATCCAACCGTGATGTATGTTCTTCTGAGACTCATGAGAGTTGTTCCTGGGGGTTGGGGGTGGGGGAGAAGAGTCATCAAGTGATGTGGGCTGATCTCAAAGATTAGTTTCTTTACTTAAGCCTGGAGAATCTGTGCCCAAAGATGAGACGTGGGGACTCAGTGTGGCTTTATTTTTTGTTGTTGTTTTTTAATGGCAGGTGATTCTGAGGGACAGCTGGGATTGAGATCCAATTTGTGAGTGACCATAAACATGGAAATGATATTCCTTATCTGACACTGAGTTCATCCATTTATGTTTTAATTATATATATGGATACATATAATTATATATATATATATATATATATATATATATATATATATATATATATATATATATATATATATATATTGCCTGCCTGCATATGCACACATTTGGTGTGTATGTGCACGTGTGTGTGTGTGTGTGTGCGCGCGTGCGTGCGTGTGCACCACACACATGCCTGGTTTTCTTGGAGGCCAGAAGAGGACATCAGATTTCCTGGACCTGGAGTTACAAATGGTTGTGAGCTGCAATGTGCATGCTGGAAACTAGACCCAGGTCTCCCGGGAGAGCACCAGTGTTTTTCACCACCGAGGCCTCTCTCTAGCCCCTATGTTCAATTCTCACGTGCAAGACTTATTGTTGCTAGTGTTGCCTGATGGTCACCGAGCTCATGTTGTTTGAAGTGGCCTATCTGCTCACATGGAGGGAAGATGGTGTATTGGACAGGGCTGCACAGCTCCCAGGGATGAGGAGAGGATGTTGAATTCTACATGGTCTTACTTCTCTAGGAACTGCTATTATTTCCTTTCCTTGGAGGAAGGATTTGCCTAGAGCAAATGCCAGTGGTAGAACACAGGCCTTGGGTTTGAAACAGAACACTGCAAAAAACCCAACAAACTCCAAACAAACCCAAAACATTAAGATCAAGTGCTGGTGCAAATCGTTAATCCCAGCACTGAGGAGGTAGGGGCAGAGGGGTCTCCGAGTTTAAAGCTAGCCTGGTCTTCAGAGTGAGTTTCCAGGACAGGGAGGACTACGTAGAGTCTCTCTCTTATGTGTGTATGTGTGTGTGTGTGTGTGTGTGTGTGTGTAAAAGCTCACAGAAGTTAGACAAAGACTAGGTGGTTGTTGTTGTGACATGTGAGTGCCTGTGTCTATGCACATGTATGTGGGTGTGCTTGTAAGGATGGGGTCAAACCTCAGTGATGTTTTTCAGATACTACCTTTTTTTGTTTTTTCTTTTTTGAGACAGGGCCTCTCACTAGCCTGGAGCAGGCTGGATGGCCGATGAACCCCAGGAATCTACTTGTCTCCATCCTCCCAGCTCTGGGGTTACAATTGTGTGCTGCCATGCCAACTGTCTTTGGGGATCAAGCTCAGGTCTTCATGCTTGTAAGGCAAGAGCCAACTCCCATATCTGACTCTAGTGGCCTGGTTCTTGCTGTGTAGGTTAGGCTGGCCTCGAACTCAGAGTTCCTCCTGCCTCTGCTTCCAAAGTACTGGGATTAACGGTGTGCACCGCCACACCTGGCTCCTGTTTTGAGCATGAAATGTTTCAGGGTTCCCATGTTCATGTTTGGGTGTGAAGCACAGTTTACATTCTTGTCGGGTTCCCGCTGACATTCAGATTTTTCAAATTCTATCAGAAGGGCATGACGCTCATGCTTAAATGGCTTTGAACCCCTCTTCGTCCTGCTTCTGTCTGGGTTGGCTTATGACGTTTCTCACTAGGACATTTCCACCTACCTGAAACATTATCTTGGAACAGAGATTTGGGATAGCAGTTTGCGTGGAACAGGCTGACGGGACAGGCAGGCCCCCATCTAGCTGTGTGAGGAATGTCCTGCAGTGTCCAGCCCCAGATACAAAAACTGAGGCCAAAGCAAGAATTCCTTTAAGCCTTTGCCAACTAAGCTGGACCTGCTGGCTGTTTGGGCCTCAGTAGCCTTGATCTCTGGAGGCGTGGCTTCCAGCTTTGGCATCCAGCTTGCTGGTGCAGGAGCTAGTAAAGACGACTGTTTACCTAAGGATCTGTGGTCTCCGTGTGGATGGTGAGTGGAGAAGCCCTAGCCTGCCTTGGGCTTAGAAGCCACCTTCTGGCCCCATCTGCTATTTCTTTTTTTTTTTTTTTCCTCTTTATTAGATATTTTCTTCATTTACATTTCACATGTTATCCAGAAATTTTCCCTTACCCTCCCGCGTCCCCGCCCTGCTCCCCTACCCACCCCCTCCCACGTAATGGCCCTGGCATTCCCCTGTTCTCGGGCATATAGAGTCTGTATGACCAAAGGGCCTCTCCTCACAATGATGGCCAACTGGGCCATCTTCTTCCATATATGCAGCTAGAGACATGAGCGCAGGGGGAACTAGTTAGTTCATGTTATTCTTCAACCTGCTATTTCTTTTCTATGGGAAAAGCCTAGTAGTGTGACTCCTTTCTACTCTGACCCCTGGCAGGAGAGCCTCCTAATGCCTCTCTGCTGCTTACCTTACTTTCCAAACCTACAAAATGCACTAAGCCTTTCTTTTGGGCCTAGGTTTATCATTCTTTCTTGGTAGCAAGAATCCATTTTTTTTTTTTTTTTGGAAGAAAATAGAGTCTAAAGGTGAGAGTGACATTATGGAGAAGAGTGATGGACTCTTCTGGGAGCCTTCCCTGTCTGCCCTGCCAGGCCTTTTGTTCTTTTTTTTTCCCACAGACAAGTAAGTTTGCTGCCAAGAATTGACTTTTCCATGTTTGCTCAGACAGGGCTCATGAGTTCCTTTTTCATCTCCAGGATTTTGATGAGTAGGAATAGAGCCACTCTGCGATGTTCTAGAAATCTCCACATTTTCTTTGATGGCCTGCATACCTGCCATCGAGGCCTGGTCCTCGGATTTCCTCATCAAGAAGCACATGGGCTGGGGGCTGAGGAGAGAGGAACAGATCTCTAAGTACAGCGTCTGCGAGTTAGGCTGAAGCTCAGAGCCCAGACATCTCCTTCTGCAGCAGGATCTGATAGAGGAGCCACATAAAACCAGGATGTGGCATAGACAGAGTCGGGAGTGGAGGTGGCCTGGAGCAGGACCCCTGAGATGCCAATGTGAATTGGCTTTCCTTAATCCTGCAGCAGGAAGAGACTTGTTTCCCAGGTGGCCCATGTGAGATGAGGCATCTGAAGTTTTGAGTGGCTGGCTTTGGGCGAGAGTATTTCCCATGTAATGTATATGCTGGTCGCGGACATGATGCATGGACCAGTGTTAGTCTGAGTGGCAAACGTGGCAGGTCGTGGGCAGAGCTGGAGGATGGTGACGTTTCGGTTTTGCTGTTGCTGTGAGCTGGCTCCAACCCTGACTTCAACCATAGCTGTGGGAAGGAACGGTGACCTCGTACCTGAGTCTCTTCAAAGCCTTGGGGGCAGGTCTCGCTGTTCTCAGTCTGGCCGTTTAGAAACTTTGAACAGAGCTACCCAAACAAGACGCCACCTGAAAGTGTGCCAAGAAAGGGTAAACTAATGTCGTCTTGGCATGTCGGGCTTTTGGGATGTCTAGTGAGATGGGAGAACATTCCCTGGTATAGTCTTCTCTAGGGAGGAGATTGCACTCTTCATCTTTGGCCTGCAGAGGAAGAGAAGAGGGATCCAGTCAGCGGTGGTTGCCACAGAGGCGACCTGTGGCTCAGAGATAGCTGGGTTTTAAGGCGTGGGTGCATTAAAATGAACATTCATCTGTTGACCCAAATCATTCTCCTCTTTTGAAGAGCACCCAGCACCCAGCAGCCTTTGTTCTGGCACATTGGAATTGGAAGCATTTGCATGAGGTTGCTCCATGTTTACCAGAAGGAACTAGGAGTCTGATGGATCCCTTCAAGGTTTCTCAGGCCCCTGGAGTTGAGAACTGACAGGGGTCTAGAGCAGAGCTTGCATGTGGTGGGAAGAGAACTGGCTGGAGACTTGGCTGCACTCAGCCTCTTCCTCCCCAGGAGGCCCCTTCCGGGTTGTACCTTTTGATGTGGGAGAGCTGCTGTGCTCTCCCAAGATGTAGATGACGGCCACTGGTGTCTGCGGCTTTGCTCTTCTCTCCTCCTCAAGCCCGATGGGAGTCTGTTTTCGTGCTTTTTTGACCACACGAATATTCACACCAAGATTTGCAGAGAGCATTAAGGTGGCCAAGCCACAGGTGCTGGAGGCCTTCCTGCCTGCTTGTACTGCCTGCCTCTGCGGGCACCAAGACCCAGTGGCATCTTGAACCACCACAGCAAGCTTCTAGGCATAGTGTTGCCTGTTCTCCGTCCTGTCCCCTCCATGTTTTATATAGTCACCTCTTCCTGTCCCCCAAGTAGGAGCCGTGATGAGGGGAACACACATACACAGCTTGCCCTGAGGATGATGGAGTGGGCTATGGCCATCTTGGCCCTTTGCTTTCTATGTTAGCCTCTTGCCGGGATGGACCTCACTCCCACCGTCCTGAGAAAGGATAGTGCTGAGTGGGGAGCCCCTGGTGGTCCCCCCTTTCCTTATCAGTAAGGATTCAACTGTTGTTCACGTGTTCCTGTTCTCCCCACTTCCTGTAGGGAAGGCAGGAGGGCAGGAGCAGTGGAGACAGAGGTGGCTGTGGGTCGGAAGTCCTTACCTGCCATTGGGTTGGCATCCTTACTTTGATCTGATTAGAAACTTCTGGGTCACCTATGGCCATTTTTCTCCCTTCCCACCTCATTTGTTATTTCACAGTTTCGTATGTGTGTGTCATGGATTTGATTATACCTCCTGGTTACCCTCCTGTCCTCTACTGCTGAGCCCCCTCTTCCCTAGATGGCCACCCATGGTCACTGTTGTGTGCTTTGCTGCATTGGCCTAGGGTTGCTTGCACGAGCTGGGGACACCCATCTTTCCTATTATATCACCAGCTTAGCAGCTAGCCCTGAGGCCTGGCTTTGCTTCTTTTCTCCTCTTCCTCCTCCTCCTCCTCCTCTTCCTCCTCCTCTTCTCCTCCCCTCCCCTTCCCTCCTGTCCCTCTACTCCCTTCCCCACCTCCCCTCCCTTTATTCCCTTCCCCTCCTCTCCTTCCCTCTCTTCTCCTCCCTTCCTCTCCTTTCTCCTTTCTCCTTTCTCCTTTCTCCTTTCTCCTTTCTCCTTTCTCCTTTCCTCCCCTCCCCTCCCCTCCCCTCAGTTGTTTGAAGTCTGCCTTGCCCAGTCTTGCCTCACCTGCCTCCCACTAACCCTGTACTTCTTGGAAAGTCATTTCTCCAGGGAGCCTGTCTTATTTCTCCCCAGGCCCTTCTTTCCAAAGACCCTTCATTGTATCATCCCATACCTCTCTCGTTCTTCCATAGCATGGCACACATCGCATTTTGTTTTAAAAATATAGTTATGAAAAACATTCTACCAAGATTGAAAGGCAGCACTGGGCTCCTCTTATTCACAGGTCTATCCTTAGCACCTAGAGCCTGAGCGGCTCATCAGCTCTGAGAGCTGGTACACTCCTTGGAGGTGGGTGTGGGCAGAGCACGTGTGTGACGAGATCCTAATGAGACTTCTGAGGGCTGAGGGGCTGAGTGTGTGTCAAAGTACTTCCGTGCAAGCTTGAGGACAGCAGTTCAGAGCCCTAGGAAGCCTGTAAAAAGCCAGGCAGGGTGGTGTGTGTTGCAAGTTCTCACACTGAAGGGGTAGAGATGGAGGACTGTGGACTCACTGGCCATCTACTATCAGTGAGCTCTGGGTTCATTGACAGAACCTGTTTCAATAAATAAGGTGGAGAAGTATTGAGAAAGACACCTGACATCACCTCTGATTTCTAGGCACATGTACACACACACAGAGGCATGTGCACACACACAGGCACATGCAACACATATACACAGGCACATGCATGGGCACACATATACACACAGGCACATAAATACATACATATACATACACATACATGCAACACACACAAACAGGCATGCACACCCACACCAGTACATGCCTAAATGAATCCTATTGTTTAGAATGGTAATTAAAAGAAGATAGATTTGGCTCCTTAAACTTTCTGGATCATTGTTTTTAGACTTAACCTTCTTTAGGGCAGGGGACAAAGTTGAGTTTGGTTGGCATTAGAGGTAGAACCTCTGTGTTAGGTATAAAGTTGGATGCATGGGTCTGACACTAGGTGAAAAGGCCATTCTTGGGGGAGTAGATTTGGAAATCGTGAGAGTGGTCTGCACAAAGTATCCCTAGGCCCCAGCATTGCTGCACTGCACACGGAAGAATGGATTTGGACAAGCAGAGGCATAGGCAGTGTCTGGATGCTCTCAGGGCTTCATGTTCCGACTAGATTTCCTTGGATTGCCCATGGACTTATCCATTTGTTTTTAATCACAGAAATGGCCTCCACCTTCAACCCCAGAGAGTGTAAATTGTCCAAACAGGAGGGGCAGAACTATGGCTTCTTCCTCCGCATCGAGAAGGACACTGACGGTCACCTGATCCGGGTGATTGAGGAGGGGAGCCCAGCAGAGAAGGCAGGGCTCTTGGACGGTGACAGGGTGCTCAGAATTAATGGTGTCTTTGTCGACAAGGAGGAGCATGCGCAGGTGAGTGAACAGCTGGGGTTCTAGCATCTTTCCAGCCTCCACATTTCTGCCCATTACGGTTTCGGGGACCAGAGGAGCTTGCTTCTCTTCTGCCTGCCACTGGCATGGATTTATCATCATATTTTATGTCAGACAGTCTAGTTGTTTATAATTAACTGAGAACTGTGAGAATTCTTATACTTTAGGGGCTGTCAATGTGGCTCAGTGGGTGAAGGTGCTTGTTGTCAAGCCTGACGACCTGAATTCAATCCCTCAGACCTACTCGGGGGAAGAAGAGAACTGACTTCCACAAGTGTCCTCTGATTTCCACATGCATGTGCCATGGCATGTTCCCTATTATAAAACCAATCAATCAATACAGTAAAAAATGTTGTACCTTAATAGTGTCAGGCTGAACATGCACTGCCCATTTGCTGTGAGCTAGAAATTGTGAGCTAGACAATTTTATCTGAACAACCTGTTAGCCCCTCAGCACGAGCTGGTGACAGCACAGACAAGGCAGCCATATGTAGGCGACTTAGCTTGTTAACATTCATGTGGTGAGCATATGCGAGAGGCTGGCCCCATCTCACTGTACCATGCTGCCCCTTCCTAGGCCTGAGAAGCCCCACTGTGCTCTCTAGCGGTTCTCAATTGATGCCGAGACCCTTTAATATAGTTCCTCATGCTATGGTGACCCCCAACCATAAAATTATTTTTGTTGCTATTTCATAACTGTAATTATGCTACAGTCATGAACCATAATGTAAATATCTGTTGTGCTGGATATCTGATAGGCAACAAAGGGGTTGTGACACACAGGCTGAGAACAGCCGCTCTAGAGCACCCATCTTTAGAAAGACCAGTCCTTCTTGTAAGGGCTTCCTGGAGTCCCACAGTGCCAGGGACTCAGTCTAATCCTCCTCTAGGTTGTCATGGTGAAGGTGTCTGATAGCCCTCTGCTTAGGGGTGTGGGTATCAAGTCAGCCTTGCCATCTTTAGGGACACATGATGAGCATCTTCCTCCTGCAGCTGATGTGGGTGGGTACCTTTACCACTCCCCCTTTCTTCCTAGGTGGTGGAGCTGGTCAGAAAGAGTGGGAATTCAGTGACTCTGCTGGTTCTGGATGGAGACTCCTATGAGAAGGCTGTGAAAAATCAGGTAGACTTGAAAGAGCTGGAGCAAAGCCAGAGGGAGCCCGCTCTGAATGATAAGAAACCAGGCCCTGGGATGAACGGATCGTTGGAGCCATGTGCCCAGCCACGGCTCTGCTACCTGGTGAAGGAGGGCAACAGCTTTGGCTTCTCTCTGAAAACTATCCAAGGTGAGCTTGGGGTGGGGACCAAACAATAGCCTTCTCGAAGAAGACAGATGCTGGCTAAGGACAGCTTCTCTGCAGTTGCTATGCACGTGCAGGGCGGCGTCACTCTCTTCACTCTTTTCCAGTAGGAACCCTTTCTCTGCAGTTGTGCAAAGAGAGATCGGGACTTTGGCCGCATTGGACAGCAGCAAGGGCTGAGTGGGGTGCAGGGCACTCTTCTCCAGTGTTTGTTAGGCTAGTCCTTTGAATTCAAGGGCTGATGCTTCTTCATTGTTTGTGTGGTTTTTCGAGACAGGGTTTCTCTGGGTAGCCCTGGCTTTTCTGGAATTCACTCTGTAGACCTGGCTGACCTTGAACTCAAGAGATGCACCTGCTTGAGTGCGGGGACTAAAGGCATGCACCACCACCACAGGGCTTCATTGTTCTTTTCTAGCTTCTGTAGGGTGAAGATGGAGGGGAAGCAAGGAGGAGGTTTTTTTTTTTTTTTTTGTGATAGTTACCATTGAATAAGACTGATCATCTCTTTTCCTGGCCTAGAGAAGCCACATGTTCATGTGCTTACTCAGCACATTTTTGAACATCTGTCATCATGTTACAACCCCATAGAGTTGCTGAAGCTGGTGTCTAAGCCCTCGCCTCCTGAGATATTATAGTACTCTCAGTTGAGGTCCAGTCTCAACTGTCCTAAGATGCCACTGGCCTATGCTTTGAGGAACATACTTGAGAATCCCTGGCCCTCAGGGAGTCTTAGAGGTCCTGTTTCTGTGGTTTCAGAGGAACACACCATGCCACACTGTTGACCAGAGTTCTGGGTATTTCCCTGAGAAACTGGCTGGAATTGGGAGCCATGCTAGTTGGCTGGCTCTCTTTGTTATACAGAGAAGTAGAAGAGGTTGGTAGTTCAGAAAAGATGTCGACACGTAGATAACTGCCTTCCAGAAATGAGCTGTATTACAGGAAAGGGGTCATGGGGTGAGTGTTAATGCATCATGTGACTCTAGTGATGTCCCCCTGCCCATATTCTCTCTGCTGCTGGTGAGGGATGCTGGTGGCGCACTGTTTGATGAGAGATAAAGATGGCTATTTGTCAATTGAAAGTTCTCTCAAGAGGTAAGTGACCT
Source organism: Mus minutoides (assembly GCA_902729485.2). Lineage (NCBI taxonomy): Eukaryota > Metazoa > Chordata > Mammalia > Rodentia > Muridae > Mus > Mus minutoides. Next base: position 1,478,989 of record LR749696.1, on the reverse strand, counting down.
CTAGCCAGAGATAGCCATTAACCATGAGAGACAGTCCTTATATCTCTATTATTAACCACAGTGGTGGGTGCTGAGGGCCAAAGCACCTGGGTATTTCTCAGAAATCTATTAACAGTAAAGCAGTGTTAAACAAAAGCAGAGGGCTGCTGAGCTGGCTCAGTGGGCAAAGGTGCTAGCTGCCAACCCTGATGGCCTGGGTTTAATCCCCAGAGCCCTACTTGGTGGAAGGAGAGGCCCAAAACTGACCTTCACATGCATGTTGTGGGGTGTGTGTGTGTGTGCATGCATGCATAGAGCGAGCTGTTTGTTTCACATTATGAAGAGAATGGTTTTTTTTTTCCCCTGTGACAAACTACAACAAGGTTACATTGAATATAAAAGAAACCAAGCAGCAATTGGCTTGGAGAAGAAATTAACACATACTTTCCTTCAGGAATGAGGTTTATTAGAATTGGGGTTGGGTACTCAAAGCCATGTGGGGCCTTGGGGTGAAAGGGAGAGCATTAGACAAAACAATATATAGTCAAGCCTGGTGGGGTCTTAAATGGAAGGGCAGGCATCCCTTTAAAGCCTGGAAGGCGGGGGGGGGGGAATGAAGGAATGAATGAGTGAATGAATGAAGCAAGGGTAGAGGAGCCTCTTCAGAGATCAGTGTCCAGAGCTATCTCCTAGTCCTAGAAGAAAGGAGAAGTCTGGCTTTCTATGACCTGCCAGGGTGGTGAGATGCTTCACATTGTGGAATTTAGTTCAACACAGCTTATGTGAGGAGAAGCATGGGGGACTCAAGTATCATGAACCACGAGCTGGCAGGTCCTGTCACAGGTACTTCTTAACTGTTCCAGAGACAGCCGCAGGGAGGAGGGGTCTGATCTCTGGCCTGAAGGGGCCATCCTTGTGTTCAACTATATGGCTGTAGAAAGCTACCCCCAGTCTAGATGGAATATCAGGCTCTAGAAAGAATTATGACTAGTACTTCTTCAAGTTAACACCTAAACCACACCACATACACATGTTCCCTTTCCTCCTCCTCTCCCCACCTCCTCTTCTTCATCCTCCTCCTCTCCTCCTCTTCCTCCTCCCTCTGACCTTGCTACCTACCGCAGTGGTGTTTATGGACTCTAGTAGTATGTGATGGTTGCTGAGAGAGTACCGTTTAAAGGGAAGGAGCAGAGCAGATGACTTCTAAGTCTACAGATGCAAAGATAGAATGACGGGTTGTTGCAGTGCGGGTTTGGGATTCATATTTTCTGGCTCAAGAGGCCCAGGCTAGATGTTTATTTTTTAAATTTATAATGGTGTGTGTATGTGTGTGTGTGTATACATGCATGCCATTCTGAATGTATTGGGGGCCCAGGGACAACTTGCAGGAGTCAGTTCTGTTCTGTTCCACCATGTGGACCTGAGAGTTGAACCCAGGTCATCAGACTTAGTATCCAGCACCATTACCCTCTGAGTTGTCTCACCAGCCTGTCACTGAGACTCTTGCCATTTGAGTCCGCTCTAAATGTATTGAGAAGGAACTCTTTCCTGCCAGATGGGTAGCATTTCTTTGCAGTAGATTCTCTCTTCTTCCAGGTAAAAAGGGTGTGTACCTGACTGATATAACACCTCAGGGCGTGGCCATGAAAGCTGGTGTCCTGGCTGATGATCACTTGATTGAAGTGAATGGAGAAAATGTAGAGAATGCCAGCCATGAGGAAGTGGTTGAAAAGGTACGACCTGACCTGGAATGGTGCTTTTCTCACCTCCCTTCCCTTCTGTCTTTACTGGAAGTAGCAGCAGGTGGGCTGGCCTGGGATGAGCTTGTGATGGGAGACCTACCCATCATCTAGGTGAGGTACCTCTTTGTGTCAACAGTGTATGGAGTCTCTGGTAACATGGGCAAGTGCTAACAGGGCATTGGCTCCCCTCTTCCCTTCTGTTTCCATTTCTGTACTTTCAGTTACTTGTAGCTAGCCACATCTGCAAGTAATGGGAACTTTAAAAATAGGTGGTTTGGGGGCTACAGAGATGGCTCAGTGGTTAAGAGCACTGACTACTCTTCCAGAGGTCTTGAGTTCAATTCCCAACAACCACATGGTGGCTCACAACCATCTATAATGAGATCTGATGTCCTCTTCTGCATGTCTGAAGACAGCTAAAATATACTCATATACATTAAATAAATAATATAAAAAATAGGTGGTTCATTTGTTTAAATAACTATCACTACAATATATTGTTTATAATTGATTTATTATTATTGTTTTTTGTTAGTTACTGTGTCCAATTTGTAAGTTAAACTCTCACAGGTTTGTGTGCAGAGGAAAGAACAGTACAGATAGGGCTCAGTATCGTTTGCCATCTGTAGATGGCTGCTTTGTTCAGTGATGCACAGGTGTAGTGCCCAAGGTTGGATGTGCTAGACAAGGATGGAATGGAGGTGGGGTGAGGGTGGCAAGGGATGGATTCCATCACTACTCAAAACAGTCTTCAGCCCAAAGCTTGAGTAATTTCTGGAGTCTCCATTTTGTACTCCCATACTGTGAATGGCCATGGGAAATAGACTATACCTGTCAGGTGCTAGAAGGGCCAGTACAAGCCAGGGCTCTCTTGTTGAGGTCACATGGAACCTTGAAAATGGACCAACCTCTTGTCTTAGTAGAATTATGTTCCAAAGCGGACCCTTACTTTCTTTTCTAGAATCCCATTCTGTCCTCACCTGCACATCTTTCTGGGCTCTGAGGACTCAGGCTCCCACTTGAGTTCGGTTACCATTTGTATGGTTGGATGTACTACTCAGGCTGGAGCAAGCAGCACAAACGCTCATGCTCAGGCTGCATGCCTCAAGCTTTCTGCTCTGCACGGCTACCTTCTTTCCAGTGCTTTCTTCTTTTGTGTGTGTGGATGCCCTGCCCCTCATCTGTGTGTCTTGCTGTAGGTGACAAAGTCAGGAAGCCGTATCATGTTCCTCCTTGTGGACAAAGAAACTGCCAGGTGCTATAGTGAACAGAAGGCACAATTCAAGAGGGAGACAGCCAGCTTGAAACTGCTGCCCCACCAGCCCCGGGTGGTGGTGATCAAGAAGGGCAGCAATGGCTACGGCTTCTATCTGAGGGCGGGGCCTGAACAGAAAGGTGAGGCACCAGGGCAGGTGAGTCCCTCCTCCTAGTGTCTGGTCCACCAAGCTCCAGCTCTACCCCAGCTCCACCAGGGAACAGGAGGAGGAGGAGGGGGAGGGGAGAAGGGAGAGGGGATAGGGGAGAGGGGAGAGGGGAGGAGAGGGGAGAGAGGAGAGGTGTCTTAGTCAGGGTTTCTATTCCTGCACAAACATCATGACCAAGAAGCAAGTTGAGGAGGAAAGGGTTTATTCAGCTTACACTTCCATACTGTTGTTCATCACCAAGGAAATCAGGACTGGAACTCAAGCAGGTCAGAAAGCAAGAGCTGATGCAGAGGCCATGGAGGGATGTTCTTTACTAGCTTGCTCAGCCTGCTTTCTTATAGAACGTAGACTACCAGCCCAGAGATGGTCCCACCCACAAGGGGCCCTTGATCGCTAATAGAGAAAATGCCCCACAGCTGGATCTCATAGAGGCACTTCCCCAACTGAAGCTCCTTTCTCTGTGATAACCCAGCTGTGTCAAGTTGACACAAAAACTAGCCAGTACAAGAGGGGAGAGGGGAGGAGAGGGGAAGGGGGGGAATGGGGAGAGGGGAAAGGGGAGAGGTTGCCCCAGGTGACTGGATGCTGGAGTCCCCATTGCCATTGCAGAGTAGTCAGGCAGACTTTAGGATCTGGACAGATGTGCGAGACTAATTTAGCTCTTTCCTGAACGCAATAACACATTTGGACATTTGCTGATTCCTGTGGTGTGACGGTCCCTACCATGTCTGGCTTCACGCCATCTACATAATGGCCTTGAATGTAAGGTCGAGCAGGTTGTACAGAGTTAGCCCAATGGAATTCCCCAGGAATCTCATGCTGGGAAAAGGGAAAGCCTAAAATTGGGGGTGTTGGGCACCCAGAAGGGCTTCACAGCTTCTCAGGCCACTTTGCAGGAGGAGACAGAATGGGTTAGTGCTGGGTGGGACCTTAGGCTCACTTCAGGACCCTCAAGATACCTTTGTTCTTCTTACTAAGGTGGCGTATTAAATGTCTTCATTTTCTACTTTTCACGGTTCCTTTGGCTGTTTTGATTAGTTTATGGAGGACTAGTAGTTGTACCTTGTTGGGGCACAGGCCATTATCCTCAAATCTGGGCAGTGTTACTAAAATGCCAGCACAGCTTCGAAGGCTGGAAGCCTGTGCTCTTTATCTCCTTCCCTACCTTTTGCATCGTCAGGGTCTCATTGCATACAGACTGACTTTGAAATTGAGACACCTCTGTTTCCACTTCCCCAGTACTGGCCCTGTCCCTTCTGTGACGTCCCTGCTGGGTAAGAGTTGTGGCTGTGACGATGCCTCACTGACTGCCTTGGAACTTGCTCAGCTGTCACTTTGTCAAAAATAAACTTCAGATACTTTTAGTAAATACTGGGTTCTCAATCTTTTAAGACCCTTTCACTGTTAGATGCTAGGTGTGCTCCAGGAGCAGGCTAGGGGTATGTTTGTAGGCTCCTGGGGTGTAGGGGTGTAGGTAGGGGAAGGACTTGGCTTCAGGATGCCTTTATTCCGGTAACTTTTCTTTGTGGGATGGTAGGTCAAATCATTAAGGACATAGAACCTGGGAGCCCAGCAGAGGCAGCCGGCTTGAAGAACAATGACTTGGTAGTTGCTGTCAATGGCAAGTCTGTGGAAGCTCTTGATCATGATGGTGTGGTGGAAATGATTAGAAAAGGTGGAGACCAGACTACTCTGTTGGTGCTGGACAAAGAGGCAGACAGCATCTATAGCCTGGTAAGTAATTCCAGCGATGCATATGTTTATGCATTAAGGCTGGGTCTCTTCTCTCACGTCCTCCAGCTTCGGGCTGAGTTACTTTGCTCTTCAATAAGGATGGGGCATAACAATCATTAAGGCCAAACTGTGGCCCAATTGGCGGTGACGGGAGCATGTTAAATGAGTCATGAATTCCTGAGTTGAAGACTTTGTGAGTCAGTGGAAGAATTACCCTTGCTGATCCTGGGAGAAGCTATGAAGAACGGGAATCTGAAACTGGACAGAGGTGGCACAGATATAGATGAATTCAGTTGTAGATTCATTTTTATGAGTGAGTCTGCATGTGTGTTTGGGCATGTGCATGCAGGTGTTGAGGTCAGGAGAAGGCGTTAGTTCACCTGGAGTTGGAGGAGATTTTTGTGAGCCACTTGTCGTGAGTACTGGGAACTGAACTCAGGTCCTCTGCAAGAGCTGAGTGCTCTTAACAGCTGAGCCACTTCTTCAGCCCTAATAAATGTTAGTCAGCAAGCTTCGTCAATCTTGAGTAAAGATCTGGAAAGGTTTCTTAGTTTACCATTGTTGATAGAAAAGCCACAGCTCTTACCTCAGAAGGAATAAGTTATTTTGGAGTTAAATTTAAGTAACCATCATTTGAGAACAAAGACTCAGGTTACCCCAAGTCTACATTCCAACATGGAAGCAGTTTAATGGATATATATATATATATATATATATATATATATATATATATAATTACAGAACAAAGAAAGGTATAAATCAAGGGTTAAAAAAATACATTTGTGGAAACATCAGAGAGGCAGGTTAGTCAGGCAGAGTGGCCTCAGATGCTATGTGACAACATTTAGCCCCATTTGTTGGTGAAGAATTATTTTGTTAAGTGAATACATTCCAACTTGTTTATCAGGATGCTAGAGGTGGGCGATGAGTTACTCTTTAGGCTAGAGATCACCCGGAGAAACTGTCACTGGGCTCTGGACCTGTAGTTCTAACCACCCCACATCATGGAAGCTTTAATCAGCAGAGACCCTGCTGTGGTCCGGAACTTCTCAGTCACATTGTCCTCAGTAAATACAGTAGCAACAGGTTCACTAAGGGCAAGCCGATGAAGAGCCTTACTCCCTCTTAACTCCTGTGACAGCCATTCGTGTGTTAAGGCTTTAAGAGATTTATTTTGATTATTTTAAAATTGTGTGTATGTGTGTGGTTGTGTGTGGTTAAGTGTTCATGAGAGCAGGTTTCCACAGAGTCCAGAAGAGGGTGTCGGGTCCCTCGGAGCCGGAGTGACAGGCATTTGTGAACTGATGTGGGTGCAGGAAACTGAACCTGGGTCCTTTGCAAGAGTGGCACGTGCCTTAACCACTGAGTATCTCCAGTCCCGACATTAAGGTTTTATATTTTATCATGAGAACTGGGGTTCAGTCCAGTTTAACAGATGTCTGGGTGACAAAGTGCCATCTGCCTTGCTGGATGTTGGACAAGGATGGAAAGATGACAGTCTTCTAGGTACTACACAGTAACAGAGGCACCCCAGGGGCATGGTGGAAGGATCCAGAGTACGGGTGGTGACATCGGTCTCTTTTTAGAGCTCTGAGACCACACTTAGACACCAGACGACTTATGGAGGCACCTAGCTTAGCAGATACTCAAATCAGTATCCGAACTCAAGTTCTCAGACTCAATTCATCTGATTATACACTTTCTCCAAAAATCTTGATTTCAAGATGCTTTTGTAAACAATATTAAAGAATTAATTGGAAAGAAAAAAATGTATTTGTTAGCTGGTTGAACAACACTGTCTAGGGAATCTTTGGTATTGGGATGTTAACCTGAACAGAGTCTCTAATCACACACATGGACACACAGACATACACACTATTGTTCCTTCCTATCTTGGTTTATTACCTTGGGAAGGAGAAATGGTATACACATCTAATCTATTTTCAGAGGATTTAAAGGAATGATGAATAATTGACAGGACAATGCAATTAATATTCAAAACATCTAGCCAGGGACTGGAACAACAGCTCTGTAGGTGGGTGCTTGGCTTGTGTGAGGATTTGAGTTTGATCCCCAGCACCTTTGTAACAAAGCCAGGGGTGGTGTGTGCTTGTAATCCTAGTGCTGGAGAGATGGGGACAGAAGGGTTCCTGTGGCTGGCCAGGCTAGCCTGGGGGGTGGGGAGGGGGGAGGATACCAGGCCAATAAGGAGCCCTGCCACGGGAAAGGCAAAGATGGAAGGACACCTGAGGAGTGACAGCCAAGGTTGTCATCTGAAGACATGTGTGTACCTGCACAACTACAAGCACACACCCTCCTAATCAGATTAGGAGGGATAAAACCAAAGTGAAATATGGATGCTTTGAAAATACCATTCTAAATTGAAAATAAATAAATAGAGCCGGGCGTGGTGGCGCACGCCTTTAATCCCAGCACTCGGGAGGCAGAGGCAGGCGGATTTCTGAGTTCGAGGCCAGCCTGGTCTACAAAGTGAGTTCCAGGACAGCCAGGGCTAGACAGAGAAACCCTGTCTCGAAAAACAAAAAAAAAAAAAAAAAAAAAAAAAAAAAAAAAAAAAAAAAGAGAGAGAGAGAGAGAGAGAGAGAGAGAGAGAGAGAGAGAGAGAGAAACTTTAGAGAATAGGAATAGGAAATGCTGGGAGCATATTTGATAATCCAAAAGTTGTCCTGTCCCCACGTCCCCCAAGGAAAAAAAATGTAAAGTTACAAAACTGCCTTACTACACTGAGTCGGTCAGACCAGCCATGGAAGTACTGGTAATGAGGTGGGCAAGCTGTCCTGAACCCCTACTCCCTTGGCAGTAAGGTAGCATGAAGGGTAGTAGGCAGACTAAATTAATTATTTAGAGCATGTGGGTGTCCTACACATATGCTCACTGAACTCATATTGTCCAGTCCTGAGAACCTGCTGTGACTAGTCCAGCAACTAAAAAGGGGATGTCAGAGGGGCTGGGAAGACAGCTGGGTGTTACCTTGAAGCAAGAAAGGCTTTAGAGGAGAGGGACAGCCTTGAGAATGTGAAAGGTTGGCAGGCAGCAAGGACTCATTAATGTGTAGCTACAGAACTGTAGTCTCAGCGCTGGGGGACATGCTTGGCAGGCCAGGCTACGCTACTGCATGAGCGAGCTTCAGGCTACACAGACCCGTCTCAAGAGTGAGAAGATGTGTCTGGGGTAACTACTCAAGGAGAGGTAGGAAACTGCTGGAGGACACCGGGACAGACAGACAGACAGACAGACAGACAGCAGGGGTGTACAAGTACAAGCATAAGAATAAAAAAACAAACAAACCAGTTACGCTTGGCGTTCTGTCTCTGTGTCACGGCCACCATTGCTTCCTTTACAGCCTTGGTTGTGAAAGTGAGAGGACCAAGCATACTTACAGACAGGGGGAAGCCCGGCATGAGAGGTGCCAGGATCAACAGCAGCCCCAGGAGACAGCAGCTGGGGGATGGGATTCGCTTGTGCTGCCGTATGGGCACCTCTCCTGTTATCAGTGTGTGGAGCTGGTCCTCACAAAACTCGTCACAAAAATGTTTTGTCCTTTAGTTTCTATAAGATGCTTGAAGACCATCTTACTGAAGGGCAGGGAGAACAGGGCCTTGGGGTAGCCCCTCAAAGGGGAGTAGACAGTGCTCAGTGACCTGCCTGCTTTTGTGGGGAAAAGCTTGTAACACTGTTAGATAGCTCTGGGGTTTGGTGCAGAACTGTGCACTGTTTCTATGTTATGCACATGTATGTGTCCGTGCACATGTCTCTACCTTCTCTGGCAGTAGTAAAGAAACTTTAGAGTCTCCTCCTCTTCCTATTTGAGGAGGGACATACATGTGAGACACCCTGTGTATTAAGCCACGGCATTCAGTGAAGTGTAATTGCTCAGATGTGTACTTTTTCCCTTTATTTCCCAAAGGCTCGTTTCTCTCCACTGCTTTACTGCCAAAGTCAAGAACTGCCTAATGGTTCTGTCAAGGAAGGCCCAGCTCTGATCCCTGCTCCTCTGGAGGCCACAGCCTCAGAGCCCACAGAGGACGCAGAGGGTCACAAGCCCAAGCTCTGCAGGCTGATTAAAGAGGATGACAGCTACGGCTTTCACCTGAATGCCATTCGGGGTCAGCCTGGCTCCTTTGTCAAAGAGGTATGGTGACTAGTTCCAGCAGCTCAGCAAACACAGCCGGTTAGGATGGGATTTTCAGTGCAAGCCACAAGTTGCCGTGACACTAACAGTGGTCACACTTTGAAGTCCGCCTCTGAGAGTGCTCCTTGCCCAGTGCTGTGGATGTGCACGGTGCCTGTACCCTGTAAGGGAGAGCAATGAGACCACCCTGTAGCTTCCAAGTTGGGATCCTCAGATGGGGGCCTGATGCCTTCAGCTCAGCACATGTTCAGTATGGTGCTTTGCCAGTGTGGCTGAGCCCAGTGGAGTTCAGGGTGTATAGGCCATCAAGGAACGCAGTTAACACGTGTTGAGGCTCTTCAGGAGGGAAGCTGCCCGGCACTCCTTCTTCCATGCTTGGAACCGACTCAGAACTTCTTTCTGTTCACAGGTACAGCAGGGTGGCCCCGCTGATAAGGCTGGGCTGGAGAATGAGGATATCATCATCGAAGTGAATGGGGAGAATGTGCAAGAGGAACCCTACGACAGAGTGGTGGAGAAAATCAAGAGCAGCGGGAAGCACGTCACTCTGTTGGTCTGTGGAAAGATGGCCTACAGCTACTTCCAAGCTAAGAAAATCCCCATCGTTTCCTCCATGGCCGAACCCTTGGTGGCTGGCCCTGATGAAAAAGGAGAGACGCCAGAGGAGTCCGAGCATGACGCCCACCCAGCAAAAGACCGAGTGAGTGGTGGCCCTGCTTCCCTGGGGTAGTCCCCCAGCCAGTGCCTTATGCCTATGCTTCCCAGTGATACAGGGTGGCCAACCAGCCAGGGTTTTGTGACAAAGGAGGTAGTATGAGGACAAATTTATTGTCTTCTTAGAAACGTGGCCTCACTGTGGAGCCCAGGCTGGTCTAGAACTTGCAATCCTCTTGTCTTAGCCTCCTGAGTGCCAGGATTGTGATGTGTTGTTATTTTTTTTAGCATGCAGTTGGCAGTCAGTAAGCAAAATCAGTTTATCAAAATCATGGAGACCACCAAAGAACCTGACTCGATTATGCAGGACCAGTTCCTGGCTCTGTGCTCCAGCTTTCCGACTTATAAAACATGGACAATGTGTACAGTTGTCCTCAGAAGTGTTTAAACTGTGCCTGGCTCACAGTGAGTAAAAACAGAGAGAGGGGCTTAGACTCCATGTTTAGTAAGTGGCAGGAATTATAATTATTTTTGTCAGAAGAATTTTTTCCTGGTCAATTTTCTCTTCGTTGATAAACTTGAGTTTCAAAAATGAGCTGACATCCAAGTTCACAGAAGGAGGTTTATAGGAGTCAGGCCTCCTATGAAAAGGTCTCACTATAGTTTCCACTGTATTTAATTCTACTGATAGGTCATGCCAATTATAGTACTAATGTGGTCTTATAGAAAACTGATTGTCTATGTGTATGTTGGTATATACACAGACAATGAGAAACTTGTTTGTGTTAATAGTAATCTGGAAGCAAGTCAAGTGAAGATTAGGATCACATCTAGAGGTGCATGGCTCTCTCTGACTTAAGGCATACCTGCTCTAGATCAGCCTTGCTCTCTCCTGCTGCAGTAAACCCTTGTCTTTTTCCTTTGCACAGACTCTCAGCACAGCCTCGCACTCTTCTTCCAACTCTGAAGACACGGAGATGTGAAGAGAACAAATGATGCTTCCTCTTGAGGGCCCAGGAACCGCCTCTCCGAGAAATGAGCCCTGCCGACCCCGTCAGACCTCCTCTGGACCATATGTCCCTGAGACTGTCTGTTGTTGTAAGGGCTGCTACTGCAGGTTGCTTATTTAAGCTCAACTTAGCCAGAGGGACCAGGTTCAGGTTCTTTCTATGTGGTATCTTCCAAAGTGCAACTTTTCACTTGTGTTGATGAGACCTCTTCCTTCTGTAGGCTTGAGCACCTGGGCTGATTCACTGTCTATGTGAGCACTGCTAATTAAAGGATCCAGCAGAGGTCGGTCTGGTACAGAAGTGTGCTTTTGTAGCAATGCTGTGGCTAAGCAGCACTGCTGAGTGCTTTGGAGTAGTTTGCAACTTCCCTGTTGGCTAATAGAATCTCAATAGTGTCTTTGTTCGATAAAAACATTTCAGGCTTTCTCATTTGCTTCCAGAAGCCCAAAACATGGCAAAATACACACTGTGGCCTTAGTAATAAAAGGAGGCTTCCAGGAAATATACTTCAGCATTTTCTTATGTTACATTTGAGTATTAAAAAAAATCTCAACACCTTCCTTTTATTGGCAGAGAGCTTATAAAGAGTTTCAGAACAGGAAAGGGCTTGTTCCAGTTAATGACTACTCACAGTACTGAGGCAGAGGGAAAGCCGACCTGAGCCGGCCCCTGCTGGATTAGCACAGGGCATCCACTCTTCTCTAATTTAAAAGGAAATAAAGATTGGTATACCTAAAATCTATTTGGTAAAATCTGTTGCCTATCACCCCTTTCCCAGAAAAGAAGAAACAACCTTTTGGTTATTTTTTATGGGGTAAAGTTGGGTGAGGAGGAGAGACGCATTTCACATCAGACCACAATAGCATAACACCAAACTGTGCTGGACAAGTGACCCCAAGGTCAAAGTGTTACAAACTGACTTTACTAGTATTTTCGAGGGACGCCATGTACTCAGGATTTCTGGGGTATCCTCATGCTCTGGGCCTCCCCTCCTCACTGCACAGCCTCAGGTCCATGTGTGCTCTCTGCTGAATGATGCTGGGGGGGTGGGCGTTTTTCTTCTTGTGCCTTAGCCAAAGCTACTTGTGATTCCAGTATCTCAGGAGGAAGTAGGCATGTGCTTGAGGCAGAACAGCCACCTGTTTAAAGAGCTGTAGGCTCTGGTCTCCCCACTGTGTCTCCTTTCCTGAAGTCGGCAGAAGGTCTGAGTTCAGGGGGCCATATGCTTCTCTGGTGCCTGTTTGTGAGCCAGATAGAGGAACAATATGCTGGAGAGGGCACTGACCAGGAAGATAACATCAAACCAACGGTGATAGAAGTTGAACTGAAGCTCCCCAAGGACTTCTGTGATTATGGTGCGGTACTCTGGGGGCATGCTCATTCGGATCAGCAGTACAGAGGACACGAAGTACATACCCTGCAAAGTCGAGCCAAGTAATTCAGAAGTTACTCTGTTTTGAGGGGCAGGCCAGTGCAGACTAAGTTATTTATTGGGGCTGGAAAGAGAGCACAGTAGTTAAGACTGACTACGTTTTCATCATGGGCTTGATTCCTAGCAGCCCATGGTGGCTCACCCCACCTCTAGTCCCAGGGGTCTAACACCCTCTTCCAGCCTCTATGGCATCAGGCACACACATGGTTTATATACATACAAATAGGCAAAAACACCCATACACATAACATTTCTTAAATTATTTGTGCACATAGTGTATTGGTATACATCTTCTTCAGTGTGCATGTAGTCAGAGGTTAATTTGCCAGGGTTGGTTCACTCCTCTACCATGTGGGTCTGGGTACTGAACTCAGTCATCAGGCCTGGAGGCCACTACCTTTAGCAGCCACCGAACAAGCCATTGTATGGGTCCAATTTAAATCATTAAAAAAAATTTTTTTTTTCCTGGACTGGAGAACTGGCTCAGTAGTTACATGTGCATGTACTGTTTTTGTAGATAACCCAACTTTGGTTCCCAGAACATTCTTTGGGATCAGATACCCTCTTTGGGAGTCAATGGGCAACTGGATTCACGTGTATACACATAAACACATAACCCCTCTCCCCCCAAAGAAACAAAAACCAAACCCAAAACCAAACATTTCTAAGCTGTATGTAGTGGTGCATGCATGCTTGAAGTCTCAGCACTTGAGAGACAGATCAGGAGTTCAAGGACACCCTTCTTTACATAGCGTATTTGAGGCCAATATGGACCATGTAGACTTTGTTTTAACAAAAACCCTCCCCAACAAAATCACACTTTGGGCACTCTACAATTGTAGACATAAAGGCCAGTCAACAAACTTACCATTATCTGTGCTAACAGCAGGACGATGACATTGGAGGACTTGCTGCTGGAGATGGCATAAAAGAACTGTGGAGGAAGGGAGAGAGATGAGCGCAGAGGTGCTGCAGGCCCTGCTCGTGACAACGTGCTGCAGTTACCCTCTTTTGAGGCACAAAAAGTACAGCAGGCTCGGGAGTCAAGGCTACAGAGAGGGCCTTAAAATACAACACAAACGCGTTCCCCCAGATGGTTGGTGGTCTCACCTGACCCAACAAGGGAACCTTGGCTGTTAAGTTTCAGAATCTGTAATGCCCTGGCATTACCACAACACTGACCATCAATCTGGGACCACTCCAGGCACCTGCAGCTATTAAGGGGTCCGAGTTCTTCCCTCCCTATCTCTTTCCTTTCAGTGTCTGGATCATGAGGGAGGACCCACTTTTCATCACCACATGACCTGCTTTATGCTGCAAAGAAAGAGCTGCCTGCTCTGTCCTCCACTTCCATCGGCTTCCTCTCTGTGGTTAACAATCACTGGAAACTTGAATGTCCATCTCAGTCTTTTTTTTTTTTTTTGAGACAGGGTTTCTCTGTGTAGCCCTGGCTGTCCTGGAACTCTGCAGACCAGGCTGGTTTCAAACTCAGAAATCCACCTGCCTCTGCCTCCTGAGTGCTGGGATTAAAGGCGTGCGTCACCATGCCCGGCTTCATTTTTTCCCTATGTATCTGCTGAATACCCTGTGACAAGCTTGGTTATAGATGATATGACAGATCAATGAACAGAATGGACCCTTTATTACCTTTGGGATGGATCTGTGGCTGGTAGATATTGTCATACTTTACCCACAGCTTACAGAAAGGTCTTTTTATTTTGTGTGTGTTGCCTGAGGTGTTCAGACTGTTGCTGAGGATCCAACTCAGGAGTCATGCAATTAAATGAGGGCCTTTAACTGGGTGACACGACATACCTTGGTAAGCGTGATCAGCAGTCCTCTGATGGATGTGACAATGATTATTCCAACCAGAATGAAGGAAATGTGCTGAGACCAGAACTTCACCTGCCATGAGATCAGGAAGGAGAGGCTATTACATTTCTGGGCAGAGTGGGAGCTGATGTGAATTGTGATGACTTACGAGACAGAGTCCATTAGTCCTCCTGGTTGCTTCTGAAGTAAAACACCTACAGGTGGTGGATACCCATAGGAAGACTGCACTGGATCCCCTAGTCAGCTGACTCAATCAAGTCTTAGGGTCAGAGACAGCCAGTGGAGAGAGGTGGGTGGAAAACACTCATCACCAGAAGCCCATAGCTGATGACATGCTCCTCCTGGAGAAGCAAGAGTACGGGGTGAGGACAGAACTGAGCAGCACCTGACTGCTCTCAATGCTATGGAGAAAGGATCACTGACTACACAGCACTTCCAGGAGTAAAGACCAAGGAAGTCACAGAAGACTACACAGGGACTCTGGGGACTCTCACTTAGGCACACAGTGGAGTTCTCTTCTGCTGCACTGCTTGACGGGGAGAAGCAGTTTTGGGAACCTGTGCTTGCCTGTTCTCAGGTATGTGAGGCCAGGGCTGCATCAACATCTGAAAAGCTCGTTATTCTGAGAATGACCATGGAAGAAGTAGATGTGTCATGGGTGGACCAGATACATAGGAGCAGTGACAGAGCGCTCACCTCTAAAAGTGCAGCACAGTAAAGAAAACATTTATTTTATTTTATTTTATTTTTTTGGTCTTTCGAGACAGGGTTTCTCTGTGTAGCCCTGGCTGTCCTGGAACTCACTCTGTAACCAGGCTGGCTTCGAACTCAGAAATCCACCTGCCTCTGCCTCCCGAGTGCTGGGATTAAAGGTGTGCACCACCACCGCCCGGCTGAAAACATTTATTTTTGAGACAGGATTTCACTGTGTAGCCCTGCCTAGTCTGGAACTTGCTATGTACACCAGGCTGGCATTAAATTTTACCTGAGATTTATCTGAGGTAGATTATCTGAGATTACCTGCCTCTGCCTCCCTAGTGCCTCACTCCCAGTGAGCCCAGCAAGCCCGGAGATATTTAAATGAGAAAAATCACACAGGCATCAATAATAAAGTACATGGCCCACTGGACGTGCAGATGACCTGAAGGAACAGATGCCACACGGGCACTCCAGAAAGAATATGTTGCTGACTTAGCATTAAAAACGAGTCCTTTAAGGGCTGGGGTGAGAGGGATTGCTGTAAAACAAGAAGACTTGAGCTGACATTCTAAGCACTCACATGAAGGCTGGGCATGGCCACGTGCACCTGTAACACAGCATCGGGAGCTAGGGACAGGCAGATTCTGGGAACATGTTGGCTGGTGCTGCTAAAATGTCAATTTCAGTGAGAGATCCTTATTAAAAGATAAGGTGGGGAGAGCTACCCACAGCCGTGTCCTTGCCTCCACCCTGAGGCCTGTGCATCTGAGGCCATCCTAAAGGGCAAAAGCATCCTTGGTGCTGTGTCTTCAGGACTGCAGCCCAGTTTGCTGCCTTCCAGATGGAGGACACGCATCGAGGACACGCTAAGCTGAGAGGGGGTCCAAGGGCAGTACACACCCCTCAGCTCAGCTCAGAGTAAGCTAAACAGTCCACCCAGGACAAAGAAATCTGACACCAGTCCTACTATTAACAGTTCATCAGCCTGAATGATGTCGTCTGGAAATACACTGTACTCTGAATATAGACACTGACCTCGAGATCAGCTGTGTTTATGCTGGGTTTATGAAATAGGAAGAAGTGTTCTTAAAAAAACCAAACAAACCCTATTTTATACATAGCTAACAATTCAACTTTGGTCCAAGGTCCACCTTACTTGACTGATAAAGATCGTTTCTTTATCATTTCCATTCTACTTCAGAACACTAATTAGATGTTAATTTTCTACCAGGAGATCAAAGGTGAGCTCTGAGTTTGCAGAGCTTGTTGAATTTCACAGAGAAAGAGCTGGGTACTTGGCAGGAGAAACTGGTGGCCGAGTGGTAGTGGTAGCGGGCTGTGGGCAGGCCAAGGGGAACCTGTAGCAGCAGGAAGTACCCATGAAGGTCAGAACCAGTCTCAACTTACAGTTTTTCAATAAGAAAGCTAAACTTGGTTGTTTACAAATGTGCCGTGTGAGCCGTCAACACTTGCAGAGGACAAACGGCCCCAAAGTTCAGGAGTTAAAGCCAGAGCGTCAGGCTATGGCGGGATGAAGCAGAAGAGAACTTAAACCAGGATCTAGCATGGCTCTTACATCGAACTGGATTCCCAGATAATTCACAGTGATCTCGATGCCTCTGGTGACAGGGTCAGTTTTCCCAACTCGATCAAGAACAATATTGATGGTAGCCTGCAAGACAGAACTTAGATTAGAACACCTTTCATTACCGACTCCAAGAGTGACATCGCCCTGATGTCTCAGGGAGCAAAGGCACTTGCCACCAAGCCTGGCAACCTGAATCCAATCCCTGGGACCCACATGGTGAAAGGAAAGAAATGGCCCCTGTAAACTGTCCTCTGACTGCCACACATGCCCTGTGTTACATGTGCTTGAACACATACTAAACACACACATACACATACACACACACACACACACACACACACACACACACACAAAATAAACAATTAAAAATTTAATTAAAAAAACCAACATTATTCCACATGAATTAATGAACATATCTTACACGATGATGTTTCCCAAAATACAATTAAATTTACTTCTAATCTAAACCATGACTAGGAAATCTATTTTGTTTACTCACAAAGGCAAATGAGTCTATATCTCCTACTTATTTTCTATAAAAAGTCAAGAGCAATAAAGTATATGCACTTATGATTCAGAGGTCAGAAGGTTTACATTCTGATAAATGAAGTTAGAGTAAGAACCAACAAATGGGGCTGGAGAGATGGCTCAGTGGTTAAGAGCACTGGTTGTTCTTCTTAAAGGACCCAGGTTCAATTCCCAGCACCCACATGGCAGCTCACAACTATCTGTAACTTCAGGTCCAGGGGTCCTGACCCCCTCACACCAATGCACATAAAATAAAATAAAATAAAATATTTAAACAAGAACCAACAAATGCCAAGGTCATTTCCTGTGCTAGTTCTGTGACTGCTCTAGCAAAGTCAGAGCAGTATGGCTGTCGAGCTAACAAATGAGATCACTTGGGATGAAAGACACCCCATTCATTCCAGTGGAGGCAGCTTAAAAACTAGGAGGGCAAGAAGAGGGTTGACAAATGCCAAGCCAACAGCCACATGGGAGTTTTAAATCTAGCCATCAACAGCAACACTAAATGTAGAGTCTAAATCACAGGTCAGCAAACTCAGCATCTATCGTGTGACAGCAACGGTGGCAATGAAAGGACAGGCTTGGCTCTGTGTCCACAAAACCTTTCACACAGGCAAAGCGGTCCTGGATTTCTGTGAAATGGCAGACTGTCAAACAAATAGAAAAAAAAAAATTCAAAACCTGACCAGTGTTTATGTTGTCTACAAGAAACTCACCTTAACTATGAAGATATCAATAGGTTACAAGTAAAAGGATGGCATAGGATCTATTACACCAGCAGCGTTAATCCACAAAGGTAAAGTGTCTCTGTTGATCAATAAGTAGTCACAGCAGAAACACTGCCAGTGTGGAGTTAGAATTTTATAAACACAAAGGATGTATAATGATTCTAAATGTTCTATAGCTCATAAAAAGCTTCAGACTGTTACAGTGAAACCCATTATTTCACACATTAACTAAAAAATAACAACATTAGAGAGTAATGCATTATACATCTCAGAATGGACTTAAGATGGAAGAACTTCCGCCCAGGGGAACAGCGCCAAGGGGGATGGCACTGAGGGGGATGGCACCTCGCTGGAACTGATCATTACTCAGAGAATCACACTGCACCTCACACAGTCTGCAAGTATGTGCCAATCAAAAGTGACAAAAAGCATGGGAGTTGAGCGTGGTGGCACACGTCTGTAATCCCAGCACTTGGAAGCCAGAGACAGGTGAGTCTCTGTGAGTTCAAGGTCAGCCTGGTCTACACAGTGAGTTCCAGGTTAGCCAAGGCTATACAGTGAAACCCCATCTCAAACAAAATCCAAAAAGTGTGGGTCAAAAGATAAAAAACAAAACAAAAAAAACCCAACAAAGCTTCAAAGTGGATGGAGCACACTTCTAGGTACACTGAGACAACAAATCAAGAGAGACATTGGAAACCATTTGGACTGATATATACATCAGAGTGATATGCTGTTAAAATGGCACCTAAGACAGTTACAGCAAAGAACAGCTTTCTTGGCAAAGTCTCCGATCAAACAAAGACCTTAGTCTTCACTGTAAGAGCTGATTCAAAACAAGTATGAGGGAGCAATGAAGGGCCGCACACAAACCCGTGAAAAGGAAGCAGGAAAAGTATTCGAGTTTCCAACCGGTTCTCTAAAAAGTTCAATAAAAATCAATAAAACTCTATGAAGAAAAGAGTGAGTGAGGATGGAGGGAAGGAAGGAGAGAGAGAGAAAAGAGAAGAGAAGAGAAGAGAAGAGAAGAGAAGAGAAGGCTACAAGTTACCAATATCAGGAATGAGAGACTGCCTCACAGCCATTAGGAGAGCTATGACTAAAGACAATGCCAGCGAGATGGCTCAGCTGTAAAACCACATGACTGTACAAGCCTGACCACCTGAATTCAAACCCTAGAACCATGAAAAGCTGGATACAGTGGTATCCGGTGGATACAACCGTAATCCCAGCACTCCTACTGCAAGATGGGAGGCAGAGGGAGAATGGCTTGAAATCCCATAGGCCAGCAAGCCTGGATATGCACATCAGCAGAAACAAGAGACTCTGTCAATACAAGGTAACAGACTCACGAAAGTCCTCTGCATTGGGCAAAGGCATCAGTAAGAAACTCAGAGTCCCAACCCAGAGAGAGCCGGAGCTTGAACTCTCCACTTCTTCCACCTCTCTGTAGCTTATGGTTTCTGGCCTGCCTATAATCTGTCTGTGAGTTCTAATCTGTGCCTGCCTGTCTGCTGTCTTATCTGGGGCTTTGTTCTCCATCTGTCAACTAGCACAGAAAGCATCGGGATAGGGGATAGGATACAGGAACCTTGGAGAGAGTTTTATCAGGGACGGCACTTTACTGACTGTAGCAGCCCCAACTGACCCAGACACAGGGATGTGACTGGGCAGTATCTGTATTCATCTTATAAGGCTGCTTTCCACCTATTTGTTGCTTTCAACAGCGATTACAGCACACATACAAACACGCATTGCTCTCTGGGTCAGGGGCATGGAAGAGAACGTGATGATTAGGTGTTAAACTGTTCTCTTCAGAGCTGGTCAAACAAACAGTAACATTAGTCTGATGTGACCTCAAGGTGTTTGATAGCTGGGCTGTAATGAACTAAGATACAACGACAGGAAAGAGACCAGCTGTACCTCAGGATTGGAGATTTGAGGGAGGCATTCTAAGGGGCACGAAGAAACTTGGCCATGATGGGTTTTCTCTATCTGAACTGGGTAACAGCTGTGGCATAGATGTGCAGTGTCAAAACTTACCAAAATGTACTTAAAATACATGCAGATTACTGCATGTCAACTGCAGCTGTTAACAGGGGATCTGCTACTGAGAGGCTGCAGCCTAGGAAAGATGGGAGTGCAGCACCTTCCCTCATCCCCTCTCATGGAAGGAATCCTATTTAAAATGTCATGAGTGCTACAGACGTCAGCCCCATTGATTCAAAGCCCCCATCGACACTTATCAAAATTAGCTAAGGAGCTGACAAAGCTGTTCTTTGTGCAAACAGCCCCAGCAGGAAAACTCGCCCAACTAGAACATCAAATTGGCCTTTCCCACAACCACAGGGCCATGGACATGACAGTTGAGTCAGAACCAGAGAAATAAATGCACTTAAAATACATGAGGAATAAATCACTGGGGGAGAGCTAGAGAGGCTAGAGCAGAAACAAGTATGGTGTATACAAGTACATTTTAGAACTTATTTTGGATTTAAGTTTTAGTGTGCACATCATCAAAAATATGCTTCTATTCTGAGTTGGAAGTTGGAGTTGAGGTGAAATAGTCAGGTGCTCACAGCAACTATGGAAACTGAACAACAAGAAACGTATGCATACCCCTCCCTAAGTCCTCCAAAGCACAGGGGAAAAGATAAGATGCTTATGGCTCATGTTCTCTGCTGACTCAGCCCAATGTGGAACTGGGCCCAGTGTATCAGTCAAGCCACTCTAAATGGCTGCCACTCCCAGAAAAAGTCACCCAACTCTGGCCATTAAAAACATGATTGCTGGGAAGACAGTTTAATGGGGGAAATGGGGGAAAGTGGTAGCCACTTTCGAGCCCCAGGACCCAAGTCTCATCCCCAGAATGTGACCCCACCCAACGCTGGATATAATAGCCTGACTCAGCAGTTCTTGCATTCCTCTGCCTAGATAGGTGGTGGGCTCAGAGAACCGCCTGGAGCTTGTGGGCCAATGAGCCTGCAGTACTCAGCTTGTAGGGACGGACCTTGCCCTCACACAGTGGAGGGAGAGAACTAACTCCCCAGAGTTGTCCTCTGGCCTCACGTGAACCTGCACCTCACAGAACTTTATTATTACTAATAGACACTAACAAACAACAATAATAGAAATATATAGTAAAGCTAATATGACCAATAAAATAATAATAACAATAATAAACAAAAACTTTCTAATATACGTACCATAAAAATTTTCCAGACACAGTAAATAGAGAAAAAATAACCCAGGAAATTAAAATACTTTCCCTTGAATGTTTTCGAGTATTCAATTCTTTCCTAAAGAAAACCAAACACAAAACATGGTTTTTAGTAAAAGGCAGACATTTTCTATAAAAGCATTCCCATGCCTGTGGCTGAGTCAATACAATATACATGATAACAACATTAAGAGAGGCTGCTAGGGACCAACCTGCATGGAGTGCTGACTTTCAGTCAGAGTACTCCACTACCCTTATGAAATATGTTCTAGAACCTTTACCTTCCAGATGAGAGACTGAGTCTCAGAGGTTAAACAACTCAGAAAAGGTTAGGGTAGTCTGCAATTAAATCATACTGCTTTCTAGGTGTGGTTTACATTTACATTCAGGAGTGACTTCATGAACAGTAAGCCTCTTTTCTAACGTCACTTGGCTTACACAGAAGCACTGCCTGCTCACAGAGGACTGCTAGCCCATGAGGTCTCATTCTCTCTTCAACCGTGTTGGTAAACCAGAGCTGTCTCCTCACTCTGTACCTTTGTAGCATACAGATCAGCTGTTTCCAGAAAAAGTTGCCTGCTCAGTTCTTCCAAAGCATCTACTTCCTGTTGGATAAGAGTCAGATCTGGCAAAAAGTGGGCATCAAGGTTTAAATCACAGAAAAATGTCAGTAAGCAGCGGGAAGAAAGGTTGGATTTGCTCTGTTTTGTAGGGAAGAATCTGGGAATTGCCTGCATCTTTTATTCCCACCTCAGCGCTGCTTCAGGGCTGTGTTCCCAGGCTGACACAGGGTGAAGGGGCACCCCACACGCATCTGCCAGCTGCTGCCCAGACACATGATCTCACGGCTAGTGTTCTGTTTTATTTTTTATTTATTTATTTTTATATCAAATTCAGTCCTCAAATGGTGTATACATCATGACCCACAATTCAGCAGTTTCATGCTACCTGACTGATAGATCCTGTGCCAGGAAACAGGACACACAGCACTGTGGTCAGAGCCTCAACGGGCTGGGCTTGAGGCACTGCCTTCTTTCTATCTTATTTTATGCTCTCACAATCCCATGAGACAGCTGTAATCCACTTCTCAGACAAGGAAAGAGGCTCGGAAAGTTAAACAACTTGCTCCATGTCCTCTCATCCTACATCTAATAGGCGTGTGTGCATAGTGCTGTCTGCCTACACGAGGCCCCGTCTTTTCCACTGCCAGATGCTAGCCTAATTTCCATAACTCAGTCAGAAGTGTCACTATTCCCTCACTAAAGAAGCAGGAGTTGATACCAACCTACACTTGGGTTTTTATGAATTTTAAAGTAATAAAGATAGTAAGATAGATAGTCCCAGTAATTCAAATCTTCCTCCCTTTGTGAAATCAACAAGTGCCCTTCAGGTCCTCCCCTCAACAGTGGCTACCAGCCCGGCCTAAGGCACTCAGCAGCAGCACAGACAGGGCTGCCTCCCTTGAGAAGGAGCGAGCTGCTCTTGAGAGGTTATGCTCCCAGTCCTGTCACTTAGACCCTGCCTGGAAACAGGAGACAGAACATGTGCTGCAGGGTACTTGTTTTCTCTAAAGAAAAGGGTTGATTTTACTGTTAATTGTCTGTACATGTGTGGGCGCATATGCAGATGAGTGCGGGCGTCCTCAGAAGGCAGAGGCTTTGGAGCTCCCTAGGACTAGGGTACCTATGGGTCACCTGATACATGTGCAAGAGCAGTCCTCTCTCCTAGCCTCTCTCCAGCCCCTATGACTCCTTTTCCTTTCTCTGCCACAGTCACCTGGCTTTCTCTGATTCTTATCTACAGACACATCAGAATGGTGTCAGGATCCATCACAATAGCCTGCATCCTTCTCCAACAGACTTAACTGGTTACAGAGACAGAAGAACCTCTCATCTCATCTCAGCCCTGACAGCCTGTGGGAGGGGACGGGAGAAGAGGGTGAAACACACAGGTTTGGTTTTCTCTATGTGGAACTAGTCAGTCTCCAAACCAGCAGGGCCAGGAACAATCCCGTAACCAGGTTGCTCTGTTTTTTTTTTTTTTTTTTTTTTTTTTTTTTTTTTTTTTTAAATGGGGCTGTGGAGCTGCTTGAAATCTGTATGGCATTAACTGGGTTAGGAATGGAACCTTGCCACCACACTGTTGTCAGGAGTCACTGGGCTTTGTGGTCTTGCATCTGTGGGTGACAGAACAGCACAACGGAACTAGTTATGAAGCTGAGGCCATAGTTCTGTTCCTACACTTGCCACAAACCACCGTGCGACTTCACCTCTCTGGGTCTATTTTCTCATCTGTGAAATGGAAAGAATGACCTGATAGGTTCCCTCCAGCTCAGAGACAACGCTTCTGCAGTTAGGTACAAGTGTAGGGAAGATGATATGCCCACTGGACCTCCTAGCCCAGTGCTGGCCGGCCCTGATGCAGCCAGGCACCCTAGAGGGGACTGACTTAGCCCCTGGTGCAGAGTGGAGGATAAAGGATACTTTCACTTCCCGGGGCTGAGGCAGTAACGCTCTTCAGCATGCCCCAGAGTCCCGACGGCTTGTTCTGCACATCCCCCCTCTGGAACATGGTTCTTCGTGCCACGGCCATTCTGCAAGACAGAACACAGAAGTCTGAGCAAAGAACTGGGACTTGCAGCCTCATCTCCCACAGTCCTGAGTCACAGCTGTGTCTCCATTGGTTCAGAAGTTACACACAAGACAACATTTCCAGAGGCTACGTGGCCTGGCCCAGGGGAACAGAATATAGAGTAGGCAATACATCTGAGGTCTGGCTCTGCCACCTGGAAGCTGAGAGACCTACAGTTTCCTTTCTCACTCTGGGTGGTTGTAAAGAATAAGGAACTAACACTGTCACCCATCCTTGCCATATGTTAATATCATTTAGAGAACAAAGTGGCTAACAATTCTAGATAAAGAACCAGGCGCAGAGGAGGAACACAAGGAAAAGCAGACCACAGAAAGAAAACAGGAAGTTCACACGGACGGAGGGGGGGGAAGGGGGGGCCTTAACTCATTGCAGTCCACCTCTTGCCATGACTGTTACAGAGCAACTGCTGGACAGGGTGACGTAATGGCACCGTTTCTTCCTTCCCTCCTATCTGTGGAGCACTCAGGGGCATAGTGACAGCTGCTGGCAAGTTCCAGTCTGCCCAGAGTATTAAGAGCAAGGCCCTTGTGAGCTTAGAAGACACACATGATTACTTGAAGAGTGCAATGGGCCTAAAACCAACCAGGACGAATCTAGCACAGATAGGAGAGCAAGCTACAGAGAAATTCATGGTGGACATTTTTGGGTGACAAGAGACAAAAATGGGAATGAGGAAGCAGCAGCATTGGCATCATGTCTGCAACAAATGGTACCAGGTGACAAGGGCCAGATGGCATTTCTGTGGGCTAAATTCTTAAAGCATCAGTTAAAAGGTCACTTATAACAAAGAGTGTTAGGCATGTTCATTTTGGTGACTGAAACAGTTCCCTCCTCAGTGAGCGCTGCCTGGATAAGGTACAAATCAAACAGCCCCAAGCTTGTGCTGCCTTCCCTGACACATTCCCTCTAACTCCCTCTAACTCAGCATTTTGGGAAGTCGTGAAAAAAGACCCGAGGAAAGGCTCAGAGCCACGACTCCGTCAATTTCTAACGGGAACGGGGCACGAGCATGTGAGGGGGTTCTGGGCTGTGCAGCTCTTGGCTCAACACCTGGGATTACCAGCAAGGCAGCTCAAAGGGGAGCACAGAAGCCACTTCTATCCTCCTAGTCAATACTAAAGGCTGTGGTGTGGCACTGGCTGCCTATGTGAAGGCGAGAGGTAGCATGCTCTCTCTCAGCAGATAGACAAACGGAATAACCAGAAGTGAAAGTTGGCTGGACACACAAATTACCCCGGTTTTAGACAATTTACTTTCACTTTTGATTTTAATCACCTAATTTTAAGCCAGTTTTGCTTTTGGCAAATAAGCTGCAGACAAAAATAGACGTGTGCTTAAGTAGAAAAGATGAGCAGCAGCTTTCTGCGATGCGCTTTTACAACACACTCAAACACACACACATATACACACACACACACACACACACACACACACACACACACACACACACGTGCAGGAGCCACTTTCACCTTCACTTTCCCCACTGCTTCTTCCTAAGATCATCTTGTAACAAGAAAAGAGCTATGTGCTGTGGGCTGGGTGTCATTTAAAAATTCCTAATACAGCCGGGTGATGGTGGCACATGCCTTTAATCCCAGCACTTGGGCAGTAGAGGCAGGCAGAGCCCCTGAGCTCTGGAACTATCATTAGTTTGGGGCTTCTATGAATAAAGCTGATAAAAAAAGTTCTGGAACCAATTTCCTATGAATATAAAAATTGTATTTCGCTGCATAAACACCCAGTATAATTTCTGGTTGGATACTGGCATATTCAGTTTTTAAGGAGAGCTAGATTGTATTCTAGTTATTCTACTGTCCTACATCTGCATCTTTACCAAGCAGCACTTCATGTCATCATCATTAAAAGGGTGTGTGTGTGTGTGTGTGTGTGTGTGTGTGTGTGTATGTGTGTGTCTGTGGGGTCCAGAAGAAGGTGTCAGATTCCTTGGAGCTGAAGTACAGGGGTTCCATGCTGTCTGACATGAGTGACAGGAAGTAAGCATGGGCCCTATGCAATCACAAAACGTGCTTGTAGTTGTTGAGCCTTGTCTCCAGCATCCCTACATCGCCCGTCACTGGTTTTGAGGCATCCTAACTGTACAGTAACCTTATGGTGGTCAATACTGTTGACATACAGTTTCCATAAGCCCAATGCCTTCCGACCCTCCCCCCATTCTGATTGTACTGTTGTTTTCATGTGAGTTTTGGAAGCTTTTCCTTTTTCAAAGTCTATTTAGCAATCTCTCCTCAAACACTTCCTCCTTGTCTACAGTTTGTCTTTCCTCATTCTTTACACACTCCTCTGCAAACAAGTCTTAATTTTGGTGAAGTCCAGTGTATTCATATTTTGTTGTCTGAACTGCATTTTGGGGATGCTATTTTTTGCCTAGCTCTAGATCTCAAAGATTCTTTCCCTAAAAGTTCTGTAGTTTTACCCTTTATATCTAAGTTCAAGGTTTGTTTTGAATTAATCTTTCTACATGACACTTATAACTGTTTTATTATTATTACTATTATTATTATTATTGTTATTATTATTATTATTATTATTATTTAGAGGAGGGAAAAGTCTATGGATTTACCATTTCAGTATCATTTAGTAAAATACCCATTTCCATGGAACTTTTAAAAGTTTGCCTGGCCTAGTAGAAGGCCAGTTCTATAGAACACAGAACTGGTACCTAGCATGGGGCACATATCTGGCTGGTACTTCACAAACATTTCAGGATACACTAGATGGCAAACACTGTATAAAAGTCCGTGGAGGGGTGAGTAGACTGAGCAGCTCTGAGGAGGTTTCAGTTAGAGAAGCTATTTTTGCAGCCCCCCTCAAGGCCAGGATGGAGCCATTTGAGGTTTGAATCTTCTCAGGACAGGGCTGGTCTGGACAAGGCTTCTCAGAGCTAGTTCCGTGTGAATCCTTTCTATTGCCTGGGACATCAGCTGAGGAGCCAGAAACCTGGATGAAAACTACCCAGGAATTCACAGCACTGAGAGCAACGGCCCTGGATAGACTATGTCTTTGAAGAAATATGCATGGATCTACTCAAACCAGCATCGTCAAGGTAAAGGACATTACTATAGTCTGGCCTTGGGGTTCCCAGCATTATCTCAGGAGGAACCTAATCTGGCTAAAGTTTATTTTTTCCTTTTGCTCTTTTTCATTTAACTTTTTATTCTTTGTGAAATTCATATCATGTACTCCAACCCTACTCATCCCCCAGCCCTCCGTACCTGCCCTCTGCTCTTGCAACCTCTCTCCCAAAAGGAAAAAAAAAATCTCATTGTGAGAACGGTAGTGTGTCACAGTGTGTCCCACAGGATCACCCTTTTGTCCACACTTCTTTAGTTGCAAATGTTCACTTTAATGAGTCACTGGTCTGGTTAGAGGCCTCTTGCAACTGCTACACTATCAATACTGGATCTTCAACAACAGGACTCTTCTGAGATATCCTATTGTTGCCCTGGCTCATGGAGATTCTGCAGCTTTGGATCTGCAGGACTGGCCCTTCACATGCTCCAGCAGTTCATAGATGGGGCAGAGGTTGGGGTGGGCCAACTGAGAGCCCTGGATCTGGGCCTGGGTGGTAGCTGAGCTAGTTAGCCTGCACCCAGACCACCAGGGCAAGATCTCCAGTACTGTTCCGGCCAGCTCACCCAATGCCACAGCTGGCAAGGGGCAGGGCCAGCTCTCCTACTCTCATGCCCTTGGGAACAGCTCACATCCCCCTTCCCTGACCCCAACTACTACCAGGGTCAGCTCTCCAGTGCTGCCCAGGTGAGGCACAGGGTCCACTCTCTCCAGTGCTACACTGGCTAAAGTTTTGTCATCTGGACCCATTTGGAGTTAGTTTCTTTCCTTTTTTCTTTTTTGGTTTTCTGAGACAAGGCTTCTCTATGTAGCCTTGACTGTCCTGGAAACTCACTTTGTAGAACAGGCTGACCTTGAACTCAGAGATCAGATAGCTGCCCCTGCCTCCTAAGGGCTGGGATTATAGGTGTGCACTGCCACCATCTGGTGGTTAGAGTTACTTTCTATTCCCTGATTTGTTTGCTGAAATGCTCAGCTTCATTTCTTCACAGCCAAGTTAGAGTTCAGGTGGGCAGGAATGTGTGACTGTGGAATCCTCTTCCTCAGAGTACTGTACAGTGTGCCTGCAAGACACCCAGCTCACCTGCAGCAGCCACCTCGGCACTGGTCCACCTCTGAGCTGCTGCTCCTTCAGCTGGCTGCTCTATGGCCCCCCAGAGCCTCCCGTGAAATCAGGGCTTAACTAAGGACATTGTCACCCGATTCTGTAGCCACACTTGAGGACTCACTCACTGGGGTTACTCTCCTCATGGGAGCTCTCCTAAACTTCTGATCCCTGCACCACTCCTGAGTTCTACCTTCTGACAGCTCCTCTCAGAAGGCTCTCCCTTTCTGCCACGAGTGTGTGCCCAGCATGCACAACCTGGGGCAGCCACTCAAAGGTAGAGAGAACCTGCAAACCCAAGAAGCATGTGCCAACCAGTCCTAGTAAGCGTCTCGGGCTCTTTGGTGCTTCTGTGTGTACATGCTGCTGTGTGGCGAGGTGAGATCTGCTTGGAACTGACATTTAAATTGTGGATCTTGGCCCTCTAGCATCCTGGGATTTCAACACCTTACATTTGATTCCCAGGTATTCTGCTAATCTGAACATCATGGAACAACTTAAGACAATCCAGAAACTTCTATCAGTTAGTTCATTTTTTTTTTTTAACCTGCTTCCGCTCATTTCCCAGTGACTCCAAATGCTCATCTTTAAGATCCTCTGCAGAAGCAATTGCTCAACTCTCACTGACAGCCCCCCAATTTTCCTCCATGGCTGACTGGAAGCTTGAGGGCTGGTTCTTAAATTTCACTCAGAATGCATTTTGTCCCCAAGGACAGCTTAACTGCACCTGACTGGAGGTAGAGATTAAGACTTTTCCTCCCAGGTTCCGTGTATATTCCACCCTGCCCATTCTGTCCACAACAGATACTGTTCTTGGAGGCCACTGTGCTGAAATCTAAAATGGGTTCTGGTCACCACTCCTCCCAGCTATGGACATTTGCCAAAAGGTTATTCTATCCTGTGCTAACTGGGAGGGTTCAGTGTGTTAGCTGTTTGTATGTCCTGTTAGCTCCACTAGGAGAGGCTGTGCTAATCAAGTCCAGCTGGGAGACCGATTCCTCTGAGAGCCTAGCTAGTCAAGTAACTCTCAGAGGGACCCAAACCACCCTTGATCCTGACAGACAAGAACTGATGGGTGACGTGCCTGAGTCAGAACCAATTCCTAACCATAGCTAGTATAAGATGGGCAAGAGGGTCCATCTACAATAGCCTCAGGTCTGATTCTACCTTAAATGTCAGCCGTGTCTTTTCATTTATAGAAGAAATATCACAAAAGCAAGAACAACCTTGGGGACAAAAATAAATTAATTTTCTCTCTCTCTTTCTCTGTCTCTCTCTCTCTCACACACATATATCTCACTATTGAATATTCTTTTTATTTATTTATTTATTTATTTCCTTTTAAAAATATTTATTTATTTATTTAATGTATGTGAGTACACTGTTGCTGTCTTCAGACATACCAGAAAAGGGCATCCGATCCCATTACAGATGGTTGTGAGCCACCAACTGGTTGCTGGGAATTGAACTCAGGACCTCTGGAAGAGCAGTCAGTGCTCTTAACCACTGAGCCATCTCTCCAGCCCCCAGTCTTTTTAATTTTAAAAAACCTTACATTTCTATAGAAAGTACAGAATATAAGTAAGATATATGCAAGCAAAATAAATGTACAGCCACATGTCCACCTTTCATACTTAGTACAGACACATACAAATTGAGACAAATACTGCTCAGTAAATTGGAGCCTTCATTGTTATTCTGTGTCTATGATGTCTCTTCCATTAAGGCTGCTTTGATTTGACTGGAGCAAACTATACGTGTTGGTGGAGGGAACATGAAATGTGAAGCCACTTGTTAACTCAGAACTATTACCACTCATATGCAGACAGCAGAGCAATAAGCTTCATGAACATGTGGTATAGTACGAGCATGAACATGTGGTATAGTATGAGCATGAACATGTGGTATAGTATGAGCAGAGACCATTTCAGAAGGTTAAAGACAAATGGGTTTCTGGAAACAAAGTCATAATCACAGATTATTGATACAGTCAGTACTTGTCTTTGCTAGGTATGACTCACTGTTCTTAGCGGCTGCACGGGTCTCAAAGCATTAACAGTTCCTTTTTGTCATATGATAGGCTTCTGCCATGTAGCCATGGTCACTAATATGTGCTATGTACCCTAGGCAGGCTCTGAACTCCTGATCCTTCTGCTTGTACCTCACAAGTACAAGCTTACCGCCATGTGCCAACCCACTTGGCTTATTTAACTTTTTACACATAAGGAAACAAAGGTGCAAAGACACAGTGCCTAGATCAAGGATGCATTGGAGAGTGTAGACAAAAGATTCTAATGCAAATAATTTTTGCATAAAATAAATTTTGCATAAGATGCCAGATGGCTTTGTAGGCTTACTGTGACAAATATTTCTATAAAAATGCCACTTTGAAAATATGGATTAAAAATACCTTTTGGATAATTTTTACGTTGCTTTTTTTTTTTTTTTTAAAGACTGAAACATTTCATTGTAGAAGAGTCTCAAGGAGTTTATGAAATTCAGGAGATTTAAGACTCAAAGAAGTCCCTCCTATATACAGCTTACAGAAGTGCTGAACAACTGTTGGAGGAAGGAGAGAGGGAGGGAGAGAGAGAAGGAGAGAGAGAGAGAGAGAGAAAGAGAGAGAGAGCATCCATTTCCACACCTGCTCTTCAGTTCAGAGCTGCCCCAAAGCTGCAGGTTTGGGGCTCCAGTACTAGAACCTGCAAGAAGTGTCACCCACACCGTGGATTCTCAGTGATGCAACTGCCCGGGTCACTCACATGATCCTATGAGTAATCTCACTAAAGTCACAGGATCACCAAGCTGAACTTGGATGGAATCCTCTCTTTGCTCTGTCACTGCCCTGTCTATCTGGGTAGAGAGGAAAACACCATCTAGAAGACTGAAAGGATTCTTAGGTAGCTTGAGAAAAAGAAGTTGGAACAGTCTTAAAGTAAAGGATAGATAGTCTTGTCCTCTGCACAGTGACTATATATATATATATATATATATATATATATATCCTCCAATTAGTAAACATTATTCTAACAATTTAAAGAGAGATGCTAAAATTCAGAGAGCAGAACTTAAGAATTTTCCTCCTCTGAGGTGAGAGTAAATCTTCATGGTACATCACTCTATGAGTAAGAAAGCGCCCCGCCAGCTCCTTACAGAGACACTGGGTGCCACCCTTACCTTTTCTTTTTGCTTATGATCATGTCCATGGTCTGCAGCAGTCGCCGTTCCAGGGCAAGGATATCTGTGTCAGTCACGTTCCTGCAATGAGCAAGAAATGAGTGATGTCTGGGGTCCCATGCCTGGGCATCATATAGCCACCTGGAGAAACATAAACTCCATATAGCTATTTTTTCTGTTGTCCTAGTGCAGTAGAGGGTACCCAGTGCTCAGTCTTTCTTAGCTTTGACCTAGACACATTTGAAATATATGCTTACTGGCTACAGCATATATTCAATCTGTGGGTCGTGACCCCTTGGGCAAATGTCTATCTCCAAATATGTTTACACTATAATTCAAAACAATGGCAAAGTTACAGTTATGAAGTAGCAATGAAAATAATTTAATGGCTGGAGGTTACCCCAAGATGAGGAGCTGTCAGGAAGGTGGAGAACCACTGGGCTAGAGGGAAGGCTTAGGGTTAAGAGTACTGGCCACTGCTGGAGAGGACTGGCTTCCCAGTACCTGGAGGTGGCTCACAAATGTCTCTAACTCCAGTTCTAGAGCATCTGATGTTTTTGTAGGTATCAGGCATACACAAACATATAGACAAACACTCATAGATGTAAAAATTTAAAAAGATGCTTAAATTGGCATGGTCTTCTACTATTTGATGTCAAGGAGGAACTAATTTCCTGTAATTGGGAGAATTTCATACTGTTGTCCACTGGACAATATAAAGAGTGTATGCAAAGGGACATAAAATTCGCCACTTAAAGAATAAATGTGATGTCACATGCCTGTAATCCCAGTGTTTAGGGGGTTAAGGTAAGAGAATCTAAATTAAAATCAACTCAGGGCACCTGCTGCGATGCTGTTTCAGAAGAAACGAAAACAGAAAAATTACTTGTTAGAAAGGCTTCAGATAAACACCTCAGACATAGAGGAAGAAAGAATAAACAAGAAGCCCTAGATCTAATATGTGGATATTAAAGACATGAGACATACATATTCCAGTAACAGTGAAAAAGGAAGGAGATAAAGTATGTGTTACCTGAGGAAGTAGGACATGTATGTGTATGGACAGTTGACAGCACCGAATCCGGAAAGCAGAGCCATGAGCGTCACCCCGATCACGCCTACCCGGCTGATGAGCTGCTCTATGGACAAGATCCCTGAAAACACCAATGCACATTAATAATATTGTGTGGGCACTACACACAGAGTGGCTTCCATCTGTGCCACGGAAGCAAATACTGCTTACAACAACTGGTATCTTATACAAGCCCATTACTACTTTTGTTTTAGATTTATTTATTTGTTATGTGTATGAGCATTTTGCCTACATGTGTGCTGGTACCTGTGGAGGCCAGAAGAGAGTGAGAATCCCCTGGAACTGGAGTTACGTTGTGAACTATTACTTCAGTGCTGGGAACCTGCCTAGGTCCTCTGCAAGAGCAACAAGTGCTTTTAATCACCTTCTCACCAGACAACAAGATTATTTTCAAATATTGGCAGGCTGCTGATCTCTACCTTTGTTTATTATATAAACAACTGAAACAGATATTGCTATTTCATTTTTAAGTAAATTAATTATGATATATATGCTTCCATTAAAATTATTTTTAATACTTGTACTAGCTTGTTTGGTGTGCCAACTTCATATAAGCTGGAGTTATCACAGAGAAAGGAGCATCTTTAAGGAAATGCCTCCATGAGATCCAGCTGCAAGGCATTTTCTCAATTAGTGATCAATGGTAGGAGGGCCCACTGTGGGCAGTGCCATTACCAGGCTGGCAGTCCTGGGTTGCAAGCTGAGCAAGCTAAGGGAAGGAAGCCAGTAAGTAACATCCCTCCATGGCCTCTGTATCAGCTCCTGCTTCCTGACCTGCTTGAGTTCCAGTCCTGACTTCCTTTGGTGATGAATAGCAATGTAGAAGTGTAAGCTGAATAAACCCTTTCCTCCTCAGCTTGCTTCTTAGTCATGGTATTTTGTGCAGGAATAGAAGCCCTGTCTAAGAAAATGCTTTATTAATCTACTTCTTTGCCTGCATGCATTTGTATCACAGTGCACATGTGCTTAGAGGACAACATGTGGGAGACAGTGCTCTCCTTCCACAGTGAGTATCCCAGAGGGGAACTAATTTCATCAGGCTGGACAGCAGATGCCTTTGCCCACTGAGCCATCTCACAGAATGGCTATGTGCTTTTAAAAAATGCATGTTTCCTCTGACCCAAATGAAGAGCTTTCCTCCTCAAATGCAAGCTACCACGTGGAAGGGTGTTGGAAGGTGAAGCAAACTGCAGATGCTGGGCCACTTAGCTCATTCCCATCTTTTTTAGCGTTTCCCCCTGTACTACAGGATCTGGGAAGCACAAAGCTCTTTCATTCCCAGATTTTCTTGAAACTACAACTCAGATGTTTGTAAGTTTCACCGACTGACATGCTCATGTGAGCTGTGAGCAGTGTGGCCGTGGGCAGCTGGGCAGAGGCTCTGAGCAGTGAGTAAGAGCACTCGC
This sequence comes from Mus minutoides, assembly GCA_902729485.2. Taxonomy (NCBI): domain Eukaryota; kingdom Metazoa; phylum Chordata; class Mammalia; order Rodentia; family Muridae; genus Mus; species Mus minutoides. The sequence goes on along the minus strand of LR749696.1, from coordinate 1,445,742 downwards.
TGCCAGGCCTAACAGCTTAAGCTTCGTCTCTGGGATACGCAGGGTAGAGGCAGAGAACTGACCCTTACAAGATGTCCTCTGACCTCCACATGAGCACCTTGGCATCTGCACACCCACACACGAGTGTCAGAGGACAAAAAAGATAGGGCCTGTCAGGGAGGCATGCTTTGGGAGAAAACAGTGGCAGCCAGCCCCGCTCCTTCCTTTCTGTATGCCTTGGCTGATTCCTTGGCCACCCACTCTCACTATAACACACTGCCTTGCAACAGACCCAAGCAACAGGCCAGTTGACCACTGATTGAAACCTCTAAAACTGGGAGCTAAAATAAATTTTTCTGCCTTTTAACTGATTAACTCTTGTTACAGTAACAGAGCTGACCAGCATTCAATATATCCTGTAAATCTTATGTGGCCAAACTAACATTTGGTACCCTCAGAAAGAAGGAAACATTTTGTTTCAAAGTCAAATACTTCCGAGAGAAATAACTTGCTCTGTTTCCTACAATCAAAAATTTTAAAAATTATTGTGATTTTTCTAATTAGAAAACTAAAAAAAACCCCTCTTCCCACTTCCGATCTACTCACCATGCTTTGGGCTGAGTATGGGGAATGGATCTCCCAGCTTCCAGAAGAAGTACATAAAGGTCAGCCATAAGAGACAGGAAAAGAGCAGGCGCTGTTTGTGTACTGAGACAGGAAAAGGGGACTGTTAGGGAGGACAGCTACTACACAGCTTGCTTATTACAGACATGAGGGTAATCAATATGCAAATGCTGGGACTACATAATTTTTGGCAAAAGCATTCTTGCCACCATTAGAAAACCTTTTCTTATGTGTAAGTAGAACATTTCATATATTAGCTAAGAATTTCTTCTTATTCAGTATTTAAAAATATTGTTTTCATTTACTCTTTGAAAACTTCACACAATAGATTTTGATCATATTCTTTTTCTTCCCCAACTCCTCCCAGATTCTTCCCTATTATTAGGAAAATGTTACTAAAATTACAATGTGGACCGAGTTTAAAGAGATGCTATAGTAGAAGCCGAAATAAATCTGGCAAGAGACACAATCTACTTTCAGACAGAACTCATTTGATGACTGCTTTAAGATGCTGTGGCCCCCAGATACTGCACTGCAGAAATGAAGCCGTCTATAACCCACTCCCAACAGCATGCTTCCCAACCTGCGTGCTGATGTGAGAAGACACAATACTCACACAGTTGGATGTTACTCACGATAAAATAACCAATGTAGAAGGGCACCATGAAAACCAGGATGAGCAGAATGACACACAGGTTCATTTTCCAGTGGAAGTAACGGGAGCTGAAATTAACAGCAAAGGTCTGCAGGGAAGCCAGCAACTCTCATTCTTTTAGTATTTCTAAGGTCTCTAGTTCTTGGAGCCTATTCTCAATATGACCCATGGAATCAGCCAATTAGGCTGTTACTTAGCTGGGCACCTTTAATCCAACCAAGCACTCCAGAGGCAGAGGCAAGAGAACCTTTTTGAGTTTGGAGCCAACCTGGTCTAAATAGTGAGTTCTAGGACAACTAGGACTACAAAGAGATACCCTGTCTTAAAATAATATGCACATGCGCACACATTCGTGTACACACACACACACACACACACACACACACACACACACACGTGGCTCATGCTCATAATCCCAGTATTTAGGAAAAGGAAATAGGACTTTGAAACCTTGTCTCACAAAAGAAGCAAAACCAGCAAAACAAATTATATATGAGTTTCTAAATAGTACATAATCACCTTGACCTAAGATTTTCATTAAAAAAAAAAAAAAGAATGTTAATGTTTCAGACATGCTAAAAGGCAGTATGGATAACATACACATACTCTAAATGTAATAGTAACAACAACAACAACAACAACAACAACAACAACAACAACAGAAATAAAGGAAAGCTTAACCCAACAACAACAATAACAACAATAATAATAGAATTAAAGGCAAGCTTAATACTGCACACCTATATTTCTAGGACTTGGGAGGTAGAGTCATGAGTATTACAAGGACAGCCTTTGTCACATACTAAGCAGGAGGCCGTCCTGGGCTACATGGCATCTTGTCTCAAAACCAAAGCAAAACAGGGCTTGTGAGATGGGTCAGTGTAAGGTCACTTGTTGCCAAGCCTGATGACATAAATTTGAATCCTGGGACCCACATGATGGAAGAAGAGAAGTGACTTCTGAAAGTTTGTCCTCTTACCTCCATTTATGCAGGGACCTCTATGTGCCTCTCCCCAATAAATAAATAAACGTAATAAAAATTAAAATAAAGAAGAATCAAAGGAAAACAAATGTTAATAGCAATTCTGAACAATAAAGACTCAGAAACTCTTTTGTAGCTTGATCTTAACATCTGACCTGCACAACTTTCACTATTTATAAAATACATTTTTTTTCTGTTAAACTTTATATAGGGCAAAGTGACATACAGCTTTAATCCCAGTATCCAGGAAGCAGAGGCAGGTAGATCTCTCTGAGTTTGAGGTCAGCCTAGTTTATACAATAGGTCCCAAGCCAGCCAGGGATACATAGTGAGATGCTATCTCAATAAGTAAATAAGTAAAAAAAACCCACAAAAATTAAAAAATGTAGCACTTTTGCTTTTTGGAGAAACAATTGACCCAGATGAAGTGTATAATCCAATGGTCTTTAATTATTTTAGGCATTTTTAAGACCCCATAGAGACTCTGTACCCACCACCAGTCACTTTCCATTTTTCCCCTCTCCCCAGTCTGAGGAAACCACCTAAGTCAATAACTGAAGTACTTCTGTGTCTGTGTACTTGCATCTCTGGACAGTTCCTATGAATGGAGCCCTATCATAAGCGGCCTGCAGTTGTTATTAGCTGTTTTCACTTAGCATAGGGCTTGCAAGGTTCATCCATGTTACAGCACCTATCCATAGTCCATCCTTTTATGGTTGAGTAACATCACCCCATTATTCATTGATTCAGCAGCCAATACACACTTGGTTGTCTCAACTGTAAACTATTATAAATAGTGTATAAGCAGTGATGCTATGAACATCTGTGTCGTGTAACATGGTCATGCTTTATTTATCTCTCCTCACAGAGATGGGATAGAATGGCTGAGTCTGTATTTCTCTCTGGGCACTGCCTCTGTGCGCTGCACACTGCCCCAGCAGTATGTGAGAGTCCAGCGTCCTTTGGCTCTAACACCACTTGCTGCTGTCTGGTTTTTGGTTATCCCCTTGGTGGAAGTACCATGGCACTGTGGTTTTGACTGGTGCTTCTCTGATGGTTAATGACAATAACCATCTTTTCATGTCCTTATTAGCTACCTGTCTATCATCTTTGGACAAATGCTCAGTCAGACCTTCTGTCTACTTTTTATACTTTGTTCTCCTCTTTCCCTTTTGTGGAACTCGGGACTGAACCTAGAGCCTCAAGCATGTTAGGTAACTACTCTAAAGGGAACTGTATTTTATGACCTTTGTACACTTTTTAACTGTATTGTTTTTACCACTGAATTGTAAGATTTCTTTGTATGTCTCAGAAAGAAATTCCTTATTAGATAGGTGGTTTGAAATAATTTCCTGCTCTTGGGAGAGCTATTCATTTCTGATAGTGTCCTTGCAAGTTACTGAATTTAAACTCAGGCCTTGTTACATAAAAATAGATAAATGGTTGGGTGGCCTATGAGGATGTAGAAAATACAGGATAAGCAACTAAACTGAGGAAATAAGGAAAAAGAATGATAGTGGTAAGAGGCAGGTAGTCCTGATGATGGCTGGGCTAGTCCTGATGGTTGTTATAAAACAGGAGCTCTGGACACTTGCTATGGATGGGAAACAAATTTAGCTCTAAATTATCAAATCATCTATTTTAAATAGATGATTTGATCACAAAGATAAATCATAGTGTCTGTAAAAAAAAAAAGGTCAAATTGGTCATAATTACACCAATTTATTACCCAGATAATGAATTTCCCCAAAGAAACCTGCATGGGTTACAGAGGACTGTCCTCACTGTTTTCCCTTATTACAGATGGCAGGCATCATGAACAAAGAACCCATAAGTAACAATGAGCCTCCAGGGGGCCAAAATCACTAAGTAGAGATGTTTGTTTGCATTGGCAGCTTTTGTTCTCTGGATCAACCCAGTCAGAACATCTAGAAGGCAAAGGATCTGCACACAGTCTTCAGCCAGCTTCTGGAACATGCTAGGAGGTAGTAGGTCTGACCCAAGTATACTTGTACTGACAATTAAAGGTCAGTAGCAGGCTAGAGAGATGCTCAGTGGCTACAAGCACTTATTGCTCTTACAGAGGATCCCACTCTATTTCCAGCACCCACCTGGCAGCTCACAAATGTCTGTGACTCTAGTGTCATAGGATCTGATGCCCTCTTCTGGCTAACTTGGTACCAGGACACTTACAAGCATGCAGGCAGAACACTTACACATGTAAGAAAAGCTGATCACATGTTTTAGCTGAACTTTTGAGTTGAAGATAAAGTGATGTAAAGTGATGTTCTCTTAGAAATAAAAAGGTATCCAAACAATACTCTACATTATATACTTTACTTAGAGGCAAGTCTAAGGACTACTCATATTCAGAACCAAGTTTCTCATTTGAAGCTCAATCACAAAAGAACACACATGATATGCACTCACTGATAAGAGGATATTAGTCCAGAAGCCCAGAAGATTGCAATACCCAAGATACAATTCACAAACCACATGAAATTCAAGAAGTAGGAAGACCATAGTGTGGATACTTCTATCCATCTTAGAAGGGGGAACAAAACACCCATGGAAGGAGTTACAGAGACAAAGTGTGGAGCAGAGACTGAAGAAATGACCATCCAGAGACTGACTCACCCGGAGATCCATCCCATATACAATCACCAAACCCAGACACTGTTGTGGATGCCAACAAGTGCTTGCTGACAGGAGCCTGATATAGCTGTCTCCTGAGAGGCTCTGCCAGTGCCTGACCCTCTAGTGTCAATGAGAAGCAGCACAGTTCCGGGAAGGATGGAGGACTTGCACTTACCTGCTGTTCAGAACTCCCAAGATCTCAAAGATGATAAGCTCAAACATGGTGCATGAGAACGCAAAGGTCACGGAGAAGATCACCTGCACCACATACTGACGCACCTGTTAAAGCCACATGCACAAGCCGGTCACATCCTTGCTACAAATCCTTAACTGAGAATCTTCTTTTGACAAGTCAAAAAACCTGTGTTGACTTCCCCAGTCTTTGAAGAGGAACTTGGGTTAAATGACGGAAGTGGGTGGCACTTTCGAATCATGGCTGCCTCTTTCCAGAATCTTCTTGTGGTTGGGGAATTTAAAGCACAAGAGGATGAAATGACAGGGCCACGTGTAGCACTAGATTCCTGATGTCAGTGATTAAAAGAAAACACATCTGTATGCATGCTTAATGTTAAAAGGAGTTCTTTAACACTGCAGAGCTCGTATCAGCTCTGGAACTTTCCTGAGATGCCTTACAGTACTGAGCAGAACAGAATCTCTACAATTGTGGGCTCTTCCAGACAGCTCCCTAAACTCCTAGGGATGTTTACTATAGAACATCTTAGAAATACCCCCAAAGTGTCTGGTAACGAAGCAGTGAAAATTATATTAGAAAATGTCCAGTATAGGCTATGGTTCTTTTCTAAATCTAAGACTTTAAATGAGTACCAGACTAGCTTTCAGATTTGGGTATTAACTTAAACTTGAAGGCTGACAATTGTAGATTGAATGGAAACGTCTGAAGCATTAGAAATTAAATTTCTTCCTGCAATTGGTGAATGGTCCTGGCATGACAAAGAAATGACCTTCCTTGCTCTTAGCCATGTGATTGCTTTTTTGCTTTTAAGTCACCTAAACTAGTATGGCCTGGTGGTACGTGCCTACAATGCCACCACTTGGGAGAATGTAGCAGGAGGACTGCTATGAGTTAGTGGCCAGCCTGAGCTATCCTGCAAGTTGGAGGCCAGCCTGAGTTACACAGCAAGATCCTGTCTCAAAAATCTATGCTAGTAGTTAGTAACAGAGAAATCAGCCTACTAGTGAAGCCTAAACATGATGTGCAGTTTCATGACAGCACACTCTTGACTGGCACAGGTTTTCTATGTGAGGAAGTGAACACACTTTTTTTTTTTTTTTTAATCAGAACCATTTTCCTTTTTCCATTCTAAATGGTTTCTTCTCACCTCATAGTCCTTAAACAACTGGCGCATGAAGAAAAGCCATCCAAATCCAAAAAACAGTATCTAGGGTAGAAGAAAGATAAACTGTCAAGATACATTTTCTTTTGACAAATGCCTTATGATAAAATGTCTGCTAACTAGACAGCTATTTTTAGAGATTAAAAATGAGATCCACTTTTATCACTGGAAAAAGATGCTTACACGATCGTAGAATCTTTAAATTATTCATTATATAGAATGAGTTTTAAGGCAGACAAAAAATGGAAATACATATATTTTCCCATAATGTTATGAAGCCAGTTTATAGTCCTTTGTGGTTCCAAATAAATTTTAAAATAGTGTTTTAGTATTTCTATAAAGAATGAGATGGGGACTTTTGATTGGGATGGCATGAATCTCTCAATAGTTTTTGGCAGAATTGCCATTTTCACAGTGTTAATTCTACCGATCTGCCTTTCTATTTTCTGCTGTCTTTCTCAATGTCTTTCTTCAGAGACTTAAAGCTTTTGTTGCAGAGGTCTTTCACTTCCTTGGTTAGATATTCCTGGGTACCTTATTTTCTTTAAAGCTATTGTGAATGCAAGGCTGTCTGTGACCTCTTTCTCGGTGCATTTGTTGTTCATATATAGAAAAGTTATTGATTTGTACAAGCTGGTTCTATATCTTGCCACTGTGCTGAAATATTAATCATTTCTAGAGTTCTTTGGTGGATTTTCTGGGATCTCTTAAGTATAATATATCATCTGCAGATAGAAATAGTTTGACTTTTTCTTTTCATAATTGTATCCCTTTAACTTTCTTCTCTTACCTTATTGTTCCAGCTAATGCTTCTTGAACTATATCGAAAAGAGTGGGGATGATGGACAGTCCTATCTCACTCTTGATTTTTAGTGGGACTGCTTCACATTTTTCTCCAGTGAAGGGGAAGATTGTCAAAAATGGGCTTTAGTTGGGAAGAGGTCAACACAGGAGAGGGAGGGAAGAGGAATAAACAGCACTAAGGATGTTTGACAAAGCCCTAAGCAAACACTATCTGATAATTACCTAATATTACATACAACACATATAAGTATATCCATCTACCCACTCATGGCATCCACACATTCATCCATGCATCCATCCATTTATGTAAAATGTCATTATGCCACTTGGGTTAACAGTGCTCCCCACAAGAGCCATAGACCGTCTAACAAATGTTAGTGTTGTCTGGTCAGAATACAGACAACACTGATGGGTGCCTGGCCCTGCTGGATGCACTAGTGTTTTTCATGTCAGCTTTCTTAGTTTCTCCATTTTCAGCCTAGTCTATAGAAAGTGGTTGCCATCTTGCTGTAAAGACAAGATCAAAGGATCTTACATTTGATAGCTTCTACACAAGCTGGTTTCAGAGACAAGCTCATTCCAGCTGACAACATGGCTTTTTCAAAAGTATCTACCTTCCCCCTCCCTCTCTCTCTTTCTTATATTGTCTGGGACTTTTATAAATAAAATCTTTTTGTGCCCTTCCTAATGATTGTAACAGGTCAGCACTAACTACCCCACCACTTGTGCCCTTCCTGCCAACCAAACATTTACTTCAGACATGACTTCTCTGGTTCTGCAGACACATGTTTTTTCATACTGAATTGTCTGTGGTCCTTGACAGGAACTTCTCTCCAGCCCTCTCCCCCAATAGCTCCACAGATCTTAATGCATGCATTGCTCCCTCTGGAAGCCTTGCTCTAATCCTCTTTTTGTATAATCCCATTCTCCTTTCCCTCCCCAAGGTGCTGATCACAGAGTTCTGTAATGCCTAATGAAATACAAGCTGTCAAGATAAAGACCATGTTTGGTTGGTCGCTCTTTGTAAATACTCCCTGTAAAAATGTCTGTAGTATCTCCATGTGTGATACTAGCCACTAGAAAATTCAAAGATGAGTAAGACAGTCATCACCCCAAAGAGCTTACAGTACAGTGGTGAAGACACTAAATAAATAATGTAATATCGAAGAGCAATGAAGGGACATAAGCCTGATACTATAAAATATACAATGGAGGAAGACCAAATCCATCTCTATAGGGCTGCTAGGCTTTCTGGAGATGATACCTAAGATGCATTTTTCTACAGGGTTTCCAAAGTTTTTAACCATTAAAATATCAAAGTTCTCTTAAAGAATGAGTAAAAGTCAGACGAGTAAAATGCAAAGGTGGTGGGGACAGAACGGGGCTCTTGAGACAGCAAAGAACACAAAGAAAGGCCAGAGGATAAGGTGTTGGCACACACTGGCAATTGCATAGCTGGGTGGTCCAGAAGACAATGTTTATTAAGGAGAGTTTGAAAACAAGAATAGGGAGAAGCAGTAACCAGTTACCCAGAGCCCAGCACACCACCCAAGGAGCTTTAGCTATTCTGGAAAAATGAGAGTCACTGAGGCCAGAAGTGACACAGTGAGGTTTGTTTCATATGACAGATACAGTGGCTTGTGGGGGCTACAGGAGGTCTCTGGAGGAACTCACGTGAGGATGACAAAACCCTGAGTTAATTACTGGTACAGAAGAGGAGACCACAGGAACTATGTTAGAAGGTAAAGTCAGCAGATGTCAAGGATGACAAGATCCAACAGAAATGGGACCTTAGGCAAGAGAAACAAATAGGAATTGTGTTGGTATGATGAGATAGATAGATAGATAGATAGATAGATAGATAGATAGATAGATAAGGACAGCTTTAATATGTTATCAGATACTCATGACTGGCAGCCATGAAGGAAGGTAGAACAGCTTTAATGTGTTATCAGATACTCATGACTGGCAGCTATGAGGGAAGGTGGCAAGTTGGGCACTTAGGAATGGGAGAGGTATGTATGGTCAGATGTGTAACTTAATGAAAACCAAAACCCAAACAAAACAAAACAAAAAAACCAACCAAGATAAAAAGGATGGGATCTCAGACAAGAAATAAAAAGTTTGGATGATGATATAGATACGGAATGGGGATACAGGGACATATATTTAGCTTTAATGAGTTCTCATAAGCTCCACTGACAAAGCCTGAAAGGACTTTTAAATCCTGTGCAGATGAACAAGCAACTGCAGTTGGTGTGGCTATCCAAGCCAGCCGTGGGGCTGCTCAGGAGACAAAGCAGGAAGATCCCCTGAGCCCAGAAATCTGAGGTCAGCTTTGGGCAACACAGTGAGACCCTGTCTTAAAAAAGAAAAGAAAAAAGAAAAAAATGAAGGAAGGAAGGAAGGAAGACATTGGAGTGTTTATTATATCCAGGATAAATATGAACTCTTGCAACCTATAAAGGGAAAAAGCAACTTCAAAATCTTTTCAAATACACTGGAACCTGCATGGCTTATTATTATTGCTATTTTAAATGAGAGTTTTACAAACTGTGCAGAGCAGACCCTTGACCTGGGGCTCAGTGGACTGCGGGGACTTTATGAGTGGACTCTGGAACTGATAAAACATAACAGCTGAACCGATGCTCAGCACAGTGGATGACGGTGGCTTTTATGAAATGACTTCAAGGTTGGAAGGGTAGATTAAAAAAAAAAAGGCAATGGTTGGCAGAAAAGTTATCAAGAGTTAACCTTTCTTGGGATTTACTCATGCTTCTATCCATTAGCCAATACTTCTTAGTGATTACTGTGTGCCAAGTGCTAGAGGTAGATTGGTGGCTGCTGCTCTCAAAGGGCGGACAACTATGAAAGAGATAATGAGTAACTACAAGACAGTATGGCAGCCCATAAGAGACATGAGTGAAGGGCATTATGGTGACATGAAGAGAAACATTGGTCTAACCTGGTCCAGAAGAAGTATTTGGATATCCAAGCTGAAATCTGAAGGCTGAACAAGGTTGGCCGGGAGGGAAAGGGGCAGGTATGAGGGGGAGAATTCCAGAAAAGGACACTGTGGAAATCTGGAGGCATGATGGCACAGCCAGGTTAAGAAACTAAAAGAAGTTTAGGAAGTCTATACAGTATAAAAAACAAAATGAGGACATGGTAAGCAAGACACAAGGCTAAAGAGCCAAAAGTCAGGGTCCAATGTAAGACATGTTAAGGACTTGTTAAGGACTGTGTAAGACATGTTAAGGACTTGGTGCTTTATTCTGTGGCATGGTGAACAAAAATGTCAGAAGTAGTAAGTTTTATGAAGTTTAATTTCATGTATTATTTGTGTGTGTGTGTGTGTGTGTGTGTGTGTGCAAGCTAGCAGAACTTGCCAGTGGTTTATACTCCCTTGGTTTTGTTTAACGGTAGATGGAGGTGGCCAAGTGAAAAAAAAAACAAAAAACGAGGGTCGATCGCGACCCACAAAGAGTGAACAGCAATCAGAGAACGAAAGACGAGGTGTCACTGCACAAAGGAAAGTTCAGACTTGGACCTTGCGGAGGCAAACATGTCAGCACCTGCAAGTAGAAGGCAGAGGACAACTTTTGGGAGTTGGTTCTCTCCTTCCATTCTGAGCACCAAGATCTAACTCAGGTTGTCAGGTTTCGGCAGCAAGTGCCTTTATCCGCTCAGTCATCTCACTGGCCTGAGGGGAGAGGTTTTGATATGAAGCCTCTGATTTTATTCCACATAAACCTTTCAGTTCATACGGAACAGGAAAATGGTGTATGCATTGCTTTCCAGTTAACCACATTTCCCTAGGGAGGGGCTTCTATTAAACAAAGACTTACTAGGCCTCTGCTACATTCACGGAGGAACTTCTTGCCTCGGGACTGCGCCCAGACCTTCCAGCCTGTCAGGCAGGTCACTACTGGAGTGGATGTAGCAGGCCTCCACTCTGACACTAACTAGGTCAGATGCTAGGGAATACAAGAGAGAGTAAGAAAGATTCTGTCTTGGATTTCATGGGGAAGGAAAATAAAGCAGCCATGAGAAAGTAAGTGGCTGGAATGAAAGGCCCCTTTGGTTATTGAAAGGGGACAAGTTATGCCTCCCTGAGGTGACATTTTCATTTAACACCTCAAGGGTGGTAAAGTAGCCCCCAAAACATATAAGGACAGGGAACATTTGACACAAAGGATTGTTTGGGTTTTAAATTTCAGCACTTTGGTTAGTTAAATTTAATATTTCATGTGGATATATTTGTAAAAGTTAAAGATAATAAATGTAAGGCATAAATGTTTAGAAAGGCATATTCTTGGGTTAACTTTTGAATTATGTTCATGTTAATCTCACAGGCAAAAGTGCATGGTAATTTTCTACTTATATTCTTATTTTTGGACTCTTAAGGGGCTGGGAATGGACATTTATATTTTTCTGTGGGGAAAAAACCCTCTTAAAACTTAATTTTTTTTTTTCTTGAATTGGTGCTAAGGCTGAAAGCCACTCTGTGTCGTTATCAAGGACAACAGGGAGGTGTAGAGAGATTCTAAGCAGAAGGCAGGGTGTCCAGAGTTCTGTGTATTTACAGATTTGAAAACCATGCTAGCAACAAAAGCAGTCGAATGTACTTGAAAGGTATTACTTTTGAAAAGGGAAAAATGGTTATTGTATTAGAGTGGTGAAATGGGTTGGCTTTTTCTTGTTTCACATTTTCTTAAGTGTTGTTACCGAAGTTTTCAAGAGGTGAGGGCAATGCTCCGCTGAGGGAAGCATTAGGCTGCAGCTGCACAAACCCTAAATTCAAGGATGCACCTCACTTACGTCCCTCAAGGGAACTGTTTCTTTCCCTTGCCATTTGGATGCGATGAAGAGAAAAATCTTTTACTGGAGAGATGTGGGGTGAGAGAGATAATCAGAGGAAGCGTCTGCAGTTGCTACTACTCAACCATTAGTTAGTGAGTGCATTTGAAAGTGGGTACATGGCTATGCACATAAATACATACATGATATCAGGGCTATCATAAACACATGGGGTGGGGTGGGAGGAAACCCTGGAAAGACATAAATGAACATAAATGATAGGAAAAGCAAGAGGCTCACTAGAGGAAGCTAGCAGAACTTGCCAGTGGTTTATACTCTCTCGGTTTTGTTTAACGGTAGATGGATGTGGCCAAGTGGAAACAAAACAAAACAAAACAAAACAAAACGAGGGTCGATCGCGACCCGCAAAGAGTGAACAGCAATCAGAGAACAAAAGACGAGGCGTCACTGCACAAAGGAAAGTTCAGACTTGGACCTCGCGGAGGCAAACATGTCAGCACCCGGATCCTGCAAAGCCCATACCCGTCCCGGTCCTCAGCCCTGGTTGGCACGCTGCCGTGGGCCTCCCGCCGGGAGCCAAGCTTTTCTAGGCATCGTGGTCCACGGAGCTGCCCGGAAGCCTCGGGGCGCCGTGGGAACTGACCCCCGCATGGCACCGGCTCAGCGCTGGGGCCAGTCAGGCTCTCCCCAGAGTCTGGGGACGCACGCTAGGTGAGTGACAGCACCACACGTCAGCCTTCGCCACCCGGGCAAGGGAGCGGGCTGAGCAAATCCAGGTTCTCCCGAGGCTCACCTGGGAGGTGATCATGATGCTGGAGTCGATCAGGAAGCTCATGGCGAAGCCTCGGGAAGCCCATGCCCAGCTGTCTACCCCTCAGAGAAGCCGCCACTTAAGACCTGTCCACCTGCTGTGGTAGGCGGCCTTCGCCCGGGCCATCCGGGCTGGCCCGGCGCGTATTTACGTCATCAAGATGCGCCCCAGCCAGCCAATCAGCGGCCGCATTCGCCGTTTGCATGGCAGGTGAGGGTGGGCCGGGCTGGAAGCCGCTGGGTAGACTCAAAGCAGATGTGTTTCTTGGTAGGCAGAAGGAGGTGAGGAGAGGTAACATTTGCTTTTAGTAGCACTGCCATTAAATACAATGATTATAGCTTAAAACACTGGGCTGAGAGTTGCGCGAGGCCCTCAGTGACATCCCCAGCACTGCAGAAAGTTAACGTAGCGAGTTAGGCTTTAAGTCAAGCAGTGTGTTACAAATGTTACAGATTTTACTTGGTTTAAAAAGCAGTGTGACATCTATAAGCGGAAGGATGGTGGACAGGAAGGTAAGAGTCTTCTCAACATAGCTAAGTAAATTTCTGATATGATAACATCAAAAGCACACCGTTTATAAGAGTGTGCGCTCATTGGACTCTAATAAGATCGCCAATATAGTTTGGCGCTTTAGGGTGTGGAGTATTAGGCCAAAGGGCTAGAAGTTACATGAAGACAGATTTTAATTCAAAATAATAATTACGTAGGAGTCTGAAGGTGGGCTATGTTAGAAAGTAGTTCCCCCTTCCCAACACAGTCTGAGTGGCTGTGGCTCAACTACAAAGTGAATTATAATTCTTTCCATTGGATACTCCACTTATGAAGACTTAATATACTACAATGGGACTTAGACTTTTCCCACTAGAACCCTAGCTAGTCTTATTGTAAAGACTAGTTACAGTCAAGGCTTGGAAGGGTGCAAGTGTAAGTGTGTGTTTGTTGCAGGGGATGTTGCTATCTAGACTGAGTGCTCAGATTACAATATAAATAAACAAGAACATTCCCCCAGGTTGCCACACATAAAGAAAGACGCCTGTTCCTTTGATCTGAAGTCTGTCTTACCAAGCAGCCTGTCCTAGTTAGGGCTACAATTGCTGTGTTGAAACACCATGACAGAAAACAAGTTGGGGAGAAAAGGCTTTACTTCAGCTTACACTTCCACACTGTAGTAATTTTTGAGGGAAGTCAGGACAGGAACTCAAACAGGGCAGGGATCCTGAGGCAGGAGCTGATGCAGAGGCAATGGGTGTGTGTGTGTGTGTGTGTGTGTGTGTGTGTGTGTGTGTTGCTTACTGGCTTACTTGTGGCTTGCTCAGCCTGCTTCATATGTGTATAACTCAGACATGGCAACACCCACAATAGGCTGGGCCTTCTATCACCAATCACTAATTAAGAAAATGTTCTATGGTTTTGCTTACAGCCCAATCTTATGGAGGCATTTTTTTTTCCAATTGAGTTTTCTTCTTCTTAGATAACTTTAGCTTATGTCAAATTGACATAAAATCAGACAGCACACAGCACAAACTACCTATCAGATACCAAATCCCTGTCCCAGAGAGCCAGAGTGCTGTGGAGGCTGCCTTACCATGAGAGTCACTTAAACCACAGAACTCTATTTTCTTGGTCCCATCTCTCAGGGAAGCAGATAGCTGCCTACAATGTGGCACTTAACTGTCGTTCAAAGCTGCAGGATAGTGGAGGATACTGGGAAATCGTACTTGTATAATTATCATGGCTAACTAATTTGATCTATACGATTTGTGAACATAAGTGAGCACACACTGAGATGAAATTTAAAATTGAATATGTAAGTTGGGATTGATAAGTGAAGGCAACACTGGGGATTGTTCTGAACCTCTGGTCACCTGTCCTCTGCGCCTGAGTGGGACAGAAAGTACTTCCTGCTCTAAGACTAACCACCTTTCTAGGATGATGGATGTCGGCTCGGCATTCACTCATTTTAGAATAGTACCTACCTTTTCGTGGCTTGGGATTTAACATCACGACTTTGCCTAGACAGTCAGACAAGAGTGCAATACTGGTGTATTTTGAAGACTGAGATACTCGGTATTGGGTATCCTGATATGTAGCCACACCCATACACTTTTTATTTTCATTAACCCAATAACGTCCCAACATATGGTCATGCCATGATTTAATTAATTCCATCTGTGGGGAGGGGAAAGTGACCATATGTATGTGTGCACACGTGTGCATGTAGAGACCATAGGTAAACACTGGGTGCCTTCCTGCACCTGCCTCCAATGTTCATTGTCTTATGCTTTCACAGCATCTTGCAGGGAACCTGGAGTTTGCTGCTTTGGATAGACTCGCTGCCCACCAAGTCCCAGAGATCCTTCTGTCTCCATTTCTTTAGCATTGGGATTACAGTTATGTGCTGCCCTGCTTGGCATTTTTACCAGAATACAGGGGCCTGAACCCTGTTTTGCTCTCATGGCAAGTAGTTCACTGCCGAGTCATCTGCTTAGTTCCTCAATGTACATAGTTGATTTTTTTATTGTTTGCTATCATACATATCTTACACGATAAAATAATTTCTTTTTTATTGTTAATGCATGTCTGTGCATATATGCACATGCATGTGCACATGTATGTGTGTGTATGTGTATATAAATAGCCTTAAATGTCATCCTCAGAAACTCCATCCATCTTTTTTTTTGTTTTTTATAACAACCGTCACTGATGTGAATGGTATTCCACAGGGGAGACTCACAGTATTTCTTTTTTTTTTCCCCTTGTTCCAGTCAACCCCGCTCGCTCCACTCGACCCCGCTCACTCTGCTCGACCCCACTCGCTCTGGCAGGCTCCGTTTGCTCCTGTCACCCCTGTATGGCCCTGCTTGCTCTGGCTGGCCCTGCTCGCTCTGATTGGCTCCGCTTGCTCCGGTTGGCCCCTCTGGCTTCAGCCGTCCCCGTTTGGCCCTGCTCGCTCTGGCCCCGCTCGCTCCAGTCAGCCCTGCTCACTCCTCACTCCAGACAGCCCCGCTTGCTCCGGTTGGTCTCTCCGGTCCAAGGATTCGTTTCTTATTATTCTTCATAAGTGCGCTGTAGTTGACTTCAGACGCACCAGAGGTGGGCGTCAGATCTCATTACGGGTGGTTGTAAGCCACCATGTGGTTGCTGGGATTTGAACTCATCACCTTTGGAAGAGCAGTAGGGTGCTCTTACCCGCTGAGCCATCTCACCAGCCCTCCATCCATCTTTTTTGTTTTTGTTTTTCTTTGGTTTTTCGAGACAGGGTTTCTCTGTATAGCCCTGGCTGTCCTGGAACTCACTCTGTAGACCAGGCTGGCCTCGAACTCAGAAATCCACCTGCCTCTGTCTCCCAAGTGCTGGGATTAAAGCCATGTTTTTCATTGGCCTGGAGCTTACCAATTAGTCTAGACTGGAAGGCTCTTGAGCCTGGGGTAATCTTCCTGTCTCACATCTCAGCACTGAGATTACAGGTGTGCCTCAGCAAGACAGGACCTTTACCGACTGAAGTATCTCTCCATCTTTGCAAAGTAAAGAAGATGAACCACGAGTAATATTTATCCAAACTTTCAACTTTCTCTAAGCAAGGGACTTTTAATGTATGCGTTTCAAAATCCTGGACACACACTAAGCTTTTTCAGCTAGCTTCTCTGACAGTTGTGTTGAGGCTGGTGAACTTTTGGGGAGAAGCCAGCCATCTATCCTAATAGTTGATTCCCGGAAAATCTAATGTCACTTTTGAGGGGACTTGGGGAGAGCAGCAGTTTCTTCTCTTCTGCTAACTCTCCTCGAAGACTGCCCCTTTCAATTAAATTCTGTCTTGGTCTTCAGTAACCTGGAGTGTTTGGTAGACTGAGTTCTAAGACTATTCGAGGACCATTTAAAGAAAGAAAAGAAGAGGAGAGGAGAGGAGAGGAGAGGAGAGGAGAGGAGAGGAGAGGAGAGGAGAGAAGAGAAGAGAAGAAAAGAGAAGAGAAGAGAACATTTGAAGTGTTCATGTTCAGCATGGCTCTTGAAAAGATGTAGCTGTGGAGGATGAGATCCTTAGATTTTGTGGCTTGGTCTGAAAGTCCAAGCCTTAAGAAAACGTTGACTAACATTTCACCACATTTTCATTCATTCACATCTGTGAGTTATATTCAGGTCTTCTGTGGTTTTGTCTGAGGAGTGTGATCAGATTTCTTAGGGCTACTGCTTTTCTGTTCAGATCTCTGGATTCGATGGTTTTTCAAGTGTAAATGATTCATCCGGTCTTTCCGTCAGTGAAGATGAGCCTTTGTTTTTGTTTCTATGGTCCTGGCCTATGATTTTGTGTCTTTTGTTTATTTGGTATTCAGACTCTGGGTCTTGATTCTCATTTCCCCTTAGGTCTTTAGAAGGCACAGCATTTGCTTTAAAGCAGCGTGGCTGGACCCAAGCTTTCTCTGTGCTCACAGAATCAAGCTCTTGTGAGAAGGAGACGGGCCCCTCTGCTTTCTCATGTTTGCCCTTCCCATTCATTCCTCCAGTCACAGTTCCTAAATCTATGTTCATATAATCGAGGACGTTAAACCTTTAAAAAGTTATGTATTATGAATTAGTATATAAGGGGCTGGTGAGATGGCTCGGTGGGTAAGAGCACTGACTGCTCTTCCGAAGGTCCTGAGTTCAAATCCCAGCAACTACATGGTGGCTTACAACCACCCATAATGAGATCTGACACCCTCTACTGGTGCATCTGAAGTCAGCTACAGTGTACTTATGTATAATAAATAAATCTCTGGGCCAGAGTGGGGTTGACCAGAGCGAGCAGATGTCCTAAATATTCAATACCCAACAACCACATGAAGGCTCACAACCATCTGTACAGCTGCAGTGTACTCACATATATAAAATAAATAAATAAATAAATAAATCTTTTTTTTTTGGGGGGGGGGGTTCAAGACAGGGTTTCTCTGTGTAGCTCTGGCTGTCCTGGAACTCACTTTGTAGACCAGGCTGGCCTCGAACTCAGAAATATGCCTGCCTCTGCCTCCCAAGTGCTGTGATTAAAGGCATGAGCCACCACCGCCCAGCAATAAATAAATTAAAAAAAAAATTAATAGGTGCAAGATGGCTGCGGCAGTTCGGAGCGTGAAGGGCCTGGTCGCAGTAGTAACTGGAGGAGCCTCGGGCCTTGGTCTAGCTACGGCCAAAAGACTGGTGGGACAAGGGGCCACAGCTGTACTTCTGGATGTACCTAACTCAGAGGGTGAAGCCCAAGCCAAGAAGTTAGAAGAAAGCTGCATATTTGCCCCAGCAAATGTGACCTCTGAGAAGGAGATACAAGCAGCTTTGACTCTAGCAAAAGAAAAGTTTGGTCGTATAGATGTGGGTGTCAACTGTGCAGGTATTGCAGTGGCCATTAAGACATACCACCAAAAGAAGAACAAGAGCCATACCTTGGAGGACTTCCAGCGGGTTATCAATGTGAATCTTATAGGCACTTTCAATGTGATCCGCCTGGTTGCTGGGGAGATGGGCCAGAATGAACCAGACCAGGGAGGCCAACGTAGAGTTATCATTAACACTGCCAGTGTGGCTGCCTTTGAGGGCCAGGTTGGACAAGCTGCATACTCTGCATCCAAAGGGGGCATAGTGGGCATGACACTGCCCATTGCTCGAGATCTGGCTCCTATAGGTATCCGTGTGGTAACAATTGCTCCAGGTTTGTTTGCCACCCCACTGCTTACCACCCTTCCAGAGAAAGTGCAAAACTTCTTGGCCAGCCAGGTACCCTTCCCCAGCTGACTAGGTGACCCTGCTGAATATGCTCATCTGGTACAGACCGTGATTGAGAACCCATTCTTGAATGGAGAGGTCATCCGGCTGGATGGGGCCATTCGAATGCAGCCTTAAAGGGCCAAGGCAGAAGAAACACCGGCTCCTTTTCAGTTTGAAGGAAAGCTAACAGCCACTTTGTAACTCTGCTCCACTCACCCTCGGTGCCTAATAAATTCTCAAACCTCAAAAAAAAAAAAAAAGAATTAATATATAAGCTGGGCAGTGGTGGAACACGCCTTTAATCCCAGCATGTAAGAGGCAGAGGCAGGCCAGGATAGCCAGGGATCCACAAACAAGCCCTATCTTTCAAAAAAAAAAACCCAAAATGAAACAGCACAAAAAAGAATTAATATAGAAGTTGTAGCTTGTAACTAGACTTACATTTAATTCATTGTATGCTTAAATGTATTTAGTATCAATGGCTTCTTGCACATGTTGCCTCTGTGAATGTTTTTATATTTCCTTGCGTAAATAACGAAGTCATGTTTTTCCTTTGGAGATGGCTTTGCAGTTATTTTATTGTTTTGTACAGTAGAGGGTGCCTTTTGTTTATGTATTTATTCCTTAAATTCGTTTGTTCATTTGTTTTGTATGTGCATATGTGCGTGTCAGTGCCATGTGTGTGCCTGTGGCAGTCAGAGGATAATTTGCAGGAATCAGTTGTCTCTTTTCCCCACGTGGGTCTGGGGTTTGAACTCAGGTTATCAAACATAGTGGCAAATGCCTTTATATATATGACTTCCAAGGTTAGCTCACAAAAGATGTTGAAGATCCCTCCTTGATCTCTTGAGTTACTTGCTGCAGGGTAATCAGTCACCAGGTCAGTAGGACACTCAAGTATCCTCATGGAGAGGCCAAAGTGGAGGGGAACCAATTTTCCAGCGTCAACTTACTTCTCAGGTGGCCACTTGAGTGAGGGTGGTGGTGGATTCCACTGTAGCTGTCAAGTCTTTGAGAACCCCAGATCTCATCAATACTGGATTGTAACCTCATTAGACGTCTTCGGGCTGCTCCAGATCTGACCCACAGGACTTTTTTGAAGTCACTATATTTTAGAGTGATTATTATGCAGTAATATATATATATAATATATATGTCATCACAAGTAATATTTTTAGTCCGTATTTGTGTGGGATTATCTGGGAATCTATTACATAGCCTAGTCCTGCACTGACTACTGACTTGTGGTGCCAGGGTGGGTTGGTAACTGGGTAGGGAGCAGGGGGAGGGGGGACCTCCCCCTTCTCAGAGGTGAGGAGATGGATGATGGGGGAAGGGCTGAGTAAGTGGGGACTAAGAAGAGGGGTTGGTTGCGATCGGAATGTAAAGTGAATGCATGCATGAATGAATGAATGAATGAATGAGTAAATAAATAAATAAATAAATAAATGGTAAGAAAAGAAGTACCATTTAGCTCGCAGTTTGGGAGGTCTGATGGCAAAGCACTTGTGTCATCTCAACTCTGGTGAGGGCTCTGTGGTAGATGGCAGACAGTAAAAACACGTGTTGCTGTGAGCAGTCATGTCTCAAGCCAGGGAATAGAGATATCTAGGAGGGGCCACAGTCAATCTTTATGTAACCACTCTCATGGAAGAACTATCAGGAGGTCACATTAGAAGAGTGAAGGAGTCAGGTGAGAATGACCTTATGCTACCAGTGAGCTAAGGACCTTCTAATGGTCCCTACCTCTTAAAGGTTCCACCAGCTGCTAATATCATCCTGTTGGGGACCAAGCCTCCCATAACATGGACTGTTGGGGACATTGAAACCATAGCCCCAAGGTTACTTATACCTACTGTACATTGCATGTATATTGTATGGTAGGGAAACTTGATAATGGGCTACTGGACATCTCATAACTCTGCCAGTGACATCATGCTGGACTCAAAGTGGGTAATGGTGGATGAATGTATACAAATCAAGTAAGAAAAACCCATAAGCTAGGGCTTCTTTATCTCAGAGAGAGTTGTTAAACATTTACTAGCATACAACTCTCCCTTCCTTTCCCAGGACCCCCAACTCCAAAAGAATAATAATTAGAAAGTGAGACAATTGATAGGTCAAGAGAAAAAACAAAGGTTAAAAGTCAAGTTAGTTTTATTTGTTTTGTTAACAATCTAACATAGTTATTAGTTCTGACACAGGAGAGGGGAGGGTTGGGAAACCCAGGCTATCCCACCCACCCTCCCAGTGCAGCTGGTGAGGGTTTCCCAGTGCAGCTAACTTTGAGTGCATCTCTAGCTCCTCCTTTACTCATGCTTATCAGATGGCAGAGGGCACACACCGAAGGCAAAGGAGCTAGTTCCTTTTCTCTCCCGGCAAATTTCTGAATTCTTCTAGAATTTGTGTTCTGCCCTCGAAACTTCCAGAAGGCAGTAAAAATAGAGACTTTAGAGACTTTAGTCTGTCCCCTCCTCCTGCATCTCCCTACCCCCCACCTGGTGGCCACTGCCAGAGTTGAATGGCATCTTCTCTCATCTCCGGGAGCAG
This sequence comes from Mus minutoides, assembly GCA_902729485.2. Lineage (NCBI taxonomy): Eukaryota > Metazoa > Chordata > Mammalia > Rodentia > Muridae > Mus > Mus minutoides. Next base: position 1,424,788 of record LR749696.1, on the reverse strand, counting down.
CAGTGCCAAAAGCAGTGAGGACTGAGCTATCCTCTTATTTAATAGCTGGATCTAGAATTATGTTTCCTTTATCTCCTCCCTTCCCCCAAAGACATAGTTAGTTAGAATACAATAATTTCAAGATAGGGGAACCTCCCTGTCTCATCTGTCATATTTTCTAGGCACACACTACATCTTACAGAACATATTTACACTTAGAGGAGTTTTCCATCCAACCTGTCTCTCCACACTCTTTACCTAGGCTGTACCAGCTTTGGCTGGGCAATTGTTTGTGAACGATAGACATAAAGGGCTGGTCTGGAGTCAGAGGAAGAAGACAGGAGGAGGATGGAATGGCATAAGAGCTTCTGTTGGGTTCCTGGCTCATTCTTACCCCTTTTGTGTCCTTCGCCCCCTCAGGAACTGAAGTGTTATGGTCTGCATCAGTCTTGCCCATGGCCTTCCCTAGGCCTTCAGCTGAGCAGTTCCTGTGTGCTCAAGTCAGTCTCCGAGGTTGACATATCCTTCCTTGTCTGTACATGTGCTCTGGTAAGATGAGCCCCTTAGCATCACTTGCAACAGATTCTCATGGGATGAAAGCTGTTCTTGTGTGCGATTCTTAGGCCTTCTGGACCATCCCTCATTTCACTCGCTGTCCCACACTTCACCCATCTCTTCGTTTAACAAGCTGTGCTTTGTTCAGGAGGGACAAGCATTGGTGCTTAAGGATATACTTTAAAATGTGACCACTACAGGTTGGACAATGCCTTCTTTCTTTTCTTTTTAATTTCACATTAGTAAGTTTTTGAGAAGACAAATTAGAGCTTGTAAAAGAGGGGGCTCATATGCCCTATCAACCTAGAGAAAACTGTCATAGAGAGCTGAGAAGTGATAACTTGGCATCTCCAGAGTTGGAAAGAGACAGCTGCCACACCTTACAAATGTCAGTGAGTCTCTAAGCCGTACTGAACTTCAGGAACATTTTCTCAATGCTGTGTTGGATGCATCACCCAACCAGCAAGGGCTAAAGTCATGAAAACCAGATAAGTCTTTTTACAAAGCCCTAAATGCTAGGGGTCACCCAGACAACTTGACTGAACTTTGAGTGATTCTGGGCTTGCTGGTATAGACATCTCCTGATGGTGGAGTTACTATCGCTATCAAGCCATTGGCTCCTTCTTTTCCTCTGGGAGGAGCCACACTCCTGTTTTCTTGATAGCCAAGGCATTTTTTAGTGGTAGGACTATGTGATCTAGGGATTTATCTAATGAGGCACTGAGTTGGAAGTAAAGCTGGACCTAATGGAACCCAGAGCATCATACTCCTGGGTCAGTAATGACTATTTGTGCCCCCAGACAGAGGGCAGGAATGTACTATAAAGAGCACAGACACACAGGTACCTCTGAAGGAACCTGACAGGAGCCCAGCGGCAGCTGAAGAAGAGATGCCCTGTAACAATCACTTAAGTAACTGCCTACCTATCCCTGGTCATTATATGGAATCAAGATTTTGCTGATTCTTTTCTGAGAAAGATGGCAGCCACCCACCTGTTCTCTATCCTGTCTTACTGCTGTTGGAGGAACCTCTCAGGAAGTGGTGCCACAAAGCAGGCTCCAAGTGTGGCAGCCAACTCATGGGTTTCAGTAACCCCGGAGGTAGGAAGGTGGTGCCATTACTTGTTTGTAGACAGGAAACGGAGGTGTAGAGAGGATAAGAGGCAATGATGACATAGCCACTAACTGGCAGAAGTAGGAAGAAAGTCGCTGTTGTTGGTGCCGGTGTCTGCTTCTTCCAACCTATATGCCTCTCTGTTGGGAGGGGCAGAAGGAAATGGCAGGATATGTGGGGCTCCGAGCAGGTGTGGGCAAGGAAGCTCGACACTGTTCCATGTGCGGGAGTAACTCACTGGCATCCAGCCAAGACAAGGAGGCCAGCACCCCTCCCTCACAGCTCTGCAACTGGCTCCAAACACCACTGGCAACGTCACCTTAAAACAGGATTTTTTTTTTTCTTTTTAAAATTTGGTCTTAGTTGATGTGCCCAGCTTGAACTCTCTCAGCCTTGAGCAAGAAGGTTCTTTTTAAATGGGAAGCATAACTATAGGGTGAGAGGGTGGCCTGTGGGGGTCAAGAACACTCTGGAGTCTCAGGCTTGAGATTTGGTTACCATTCTCATGTACATGACAGGTCTGTGCCTGGATGCTATTGACTGGTAGGGGTAAGATTCCAGCAGTAAGCAGAACCATAGATTTCCTAGGCATGATTATTAAAACAAAAACAAAAACAAACCCAAACCTTTCAGTGAGTTTATCTTTGAAACTGTATGGGCTGAGAATGTGGCACCAAGCAATGAGAACTTTCACAGGGTAGAATAGTTTCTGAATCAAATTATCCAGAGCAAATATGTTAAAATGAAGATGGTAGCCAGAGGGTTGCAGAGGACTTTCTGACCTTGAGTGATGCTGGCAGGCAGTGAGGCCAGTCAAAGGGCAGTTTTGCTGGGTACCCTGGTCCCCTTCCTGTTCAAGTCTCTGTCCTGTTAACTTTGTTTCTCTGCTCCCCACCCATCCTTGGCCTGTGGTCCATGAGCATAGGGTTCAGGTGTGTTCAGACTCTTGACACCATGATCCCATCCTCTACAAAGTTCACCCTAGAGACCCATGCATTTTAAGCACAAAAAAAGTTAAAAAAAGAAATCTCGTAATATTTTAAGTAAGTGTGCTGGAGAGGTTTCTGCCAACTTGAAATAAGCTGCAGTCATCCGAGAGGAGGGATCCTCAATCGAGAGAATGCCTCCACAACATCTGGCTGTAGGTGACCCTGTAGGACGTTTTCTTAATTAGTGATTGATATGGACGGGCCCAGCCCATTGTGGGTGGTGCCACCCACAGGCTGGTGGGCCTGGAGTCTATAAGCAAGCTACTGAGCAAAGCCATGAGGAACAAGCAGCCGCTAAGCAGTTCCCCTCTGTGGCTTCTGCATCAGCTCCTGCCTCCCGGTTCCTGCCCTGTTTAAGTTGCTGTCCTGGTCTCCTTAGTGATGGATGACAGTGTGGATACATAAGCCAAATAAACCCTTTCCTCCCTAGCTTGCTTTTTGTTCATGGTGTTTCATCATAGCAATAGTAACCCAAACCAAGACTGTACTTTTATGATTTTTGTGTTGGGCTGCATGCATGGCTATTCTGGGCTGGGCAGGAAGCCTCTTGCCATGAATTTCTGCCTTCTTTTTTAAAAAAATAAGATAGTATCCATAAGAGGGAGCACGGGGCCCACATTAGAGAAGCTAGAGATAGAACCCCAGGAGCTGAAGGGGTCTGCAACCTTAGAAAAGGAACAACAATATGAACTAATCAGAACCCCCAGAACTCATGTCTCTAGCTCCATATGTAGCAGAAGATGGCCTAGTCGGCCATCATTGGGAGGAGAGGCCCCTTGGTACTGCAAACTTTATATGCTTCAATACATGGGAACGCTAGGGCCAAGAAGTGGGAGTGGGTGGGCAGGGGAGCAGGGGGGGGGGATTTTCGGGATAGCAGTTGAAATGTAAATTAAGAAAATATCTAATAAAAATAAAAAAAGAAAAAAAAGATAGATATCAAGGTCACCATCACCTGATTTTATTCATATTATCTAACATGTCTGTCTATCATCTATCTATCTATCTATCTATCTATCTATCTATCTATCTATCTATCATTGCTCTATCTACCAATCTATCTATCCAACTATCATTTATCTATCTATATACCATCTGTTCTGAAAATCAATTGATTGAGTGAAATTGTTCCCTGTATGAAATATATATGTATACTTGATTATTTTTTTCCCTGATGGGCTCAATGAGGTTTGTAGAAGGCTTATAGGGGATGAGGCCTACGAGAGGCCCCTCTAGTCTTACATCTCTTTTAGAGATAAAGCTTGGACTGGGTACTGACTGAGTACAACACGTTTTCCCCCTGTCACTTTTCTGCTGACAGCTTTTTGGTGCTCATTCTGTCTGAGCAACACCTGAGAGCTGCCTCCCTCAGGACAGGCCTGTGGGCAGATATCTTTCAGTTTGGAACTGGTCCAGCTCCCAGCTCTGGTGAAAGGAGATGCAGATTTTAGGTTGAATACTGATGTTGGAAGGAGAGAATTTTAAAAAAGGTTTTTGTTGCTTCAGGGAAGAAAACTGCAATTGGCTTGAAATCCTAAAACCTTTTCATTTCACAGGGAGAGGTCTGATAGCTCACTTGTTCTCTCACTGTGCCCTGGGCTGAATTCTTTCTGAAACAAAGGCTCACAATTGCTTTAAACCCGGGGGCACAGCGACCCAACAGAAAGGTGAGCAAGAACTCTGGGCATCTCTGGACTGATGACTTAAAACATTTCAAAGTGATAAAATGCGGCTGGGAAACCACAAAAAAAAAAAAAAAAAAAAAAAGTGAGACCAATTCCTTAGCAAATTTGGGCTCATTAATGTAAACTGATATTGACCTTACTGCCACACAGGTTAAATTTGGATACATTGCATTTGGTCCACATATTGTATTTAAAATTAACTTGTTAAAATTCCAATTATATTTTGAATTTGTTTCTCATAAAACAACAACAACCAAGAAAAACAAACAAACAAACAAACAAAGAAACAAACAGACACCCAGATGCCCAGGCATCAAGGAAACCACTGCCTGGAAGGGGCAGGCTGTTGTTCCCGCTCTCCATCTTTCGTGGCCCTAGCTCTCTCTGTCATATTACAGCATGGAAACGTTTGCTGTTTAAATCACTGGCCTGGGTCCTGTAGGCTTTTGAGTTTGAGATCTCTAACGTAGGGTAGGTGGTGTCTGCTAGGGAGGTGCTGGGGTACAGAGTCTCACTGAGTCAGTGAGCACGAGAGAAGACAAGTAAAAGGTTATGAGGTAATCATGATTCTGACCTGATGGGTTTCCATGGAGAATAGAGGAGGAAAGCAAAGGCCCTACCCCCACCTTCCCAGTAGCAGTTGGGATAGAAGATCAGGGCAGGCATATGAAATTAGGAACTTCACTAGGACAGCAGGTTTACCTTGACAGCGCATACAGGTGGGAGAGGCAGTCCCCTAGTTGTACAGCGTGCATTGTTCTAGAACAGCATCTATCAAACCAGGGGTGGGGGGTGGACCAAGGGACACAGAAGACTAAAAGTATATTGGCACCAGCTGGGTTTATCTTGGTCTGTATTGGCTGGAGGTGGGCTATCTTTCTTCTGCTCCATGTCATATGGTGAGATCATCCGACCTGGCCCTGCTGCTGGCTTTGCTCAACCTGCTCAAGGGCCGATTGTCATCGGTTGTCAGCTCCGGACAGAGTGAGGGCGCCTTCTCCGCAGACAGCCCTTGCTTGGTTACCTTTTCAGCTTGCAGCTCTTCTTTCTCATCCTCCTTCCCCAGTACAGGGGTCTCTATTTTTTCCCCTTCTGGCACTGCAACTGTCTCCTGCCCTTCTGGGACCACCTTCTCTGCTTCTTGCTTCTTCTCTCCCACTTCCAGTTCCACAGCCTCCTCTACAGGCGGCTCTTCCCGCTCCACTTCCTGGGCCCCTACCTGAGCATAAGAGGGCAGGGTTTCTTGGTAACCCCGTGACATATCTGCCAGGGGTCCTGTGCCAATCTTCTCCTCAAACTGACTAAAAGGCTTGGCCGAAAGAGGGCTGGTCTCCACCATTCCAACCTCCGTCAAAGGGAAATAGTGTGATACTATCTTCTCTTCTTCTAGGAGCTGGTAGCCCTTGGCTTTCTGGATGGAGGAAACTGCAATGGAGTGGAGGGACTTCTCGGCAATCTCTCCCAGTGGTTGCTCTACGGGCCTCTTGAAGGCAGACCGAATTCCTTTCATGCCCAGGTGGCTCATCTCCATGATGTTGAGGAAGAGGGACACAAAAGCGACGGACAACATGAAGAGGATGAAGATGGTCTTCTCAGTAGGCCGGGACACAAAGCAGTCCACCACATTGGGGCAGGGCCACCGGCTGCAGCGATAGAGGGGCAGGATGCGGAAACCGTACAGGAAGTAATGGCCCACGATGAAGCCCACCTCAAAGAGGGTCTTGAAGATGATATGGCAGACATAGGTTCTTAGCAGTGTGCCCTCCAGCCGGAACTTCTTGGTGCCTTTGCTACTGCTGCTGCTCTTCCGGATGCTGGCCTGGTCTGGGGCGATTGGTACCCTCTCACCCCCGTTGCTGCGCGACTGCTGACAGAGCTCCTCAGCTTCACGGTTCTTTCGCTTCTCCTCCATGCGAACGTGGTGTACCGCGTGCCCCACGTACATCAGCGATGGAGTGGAGACGAAGATGATCTGCAGGACCCAGAGGCGGATGTGCGAGATGGGAAAGGCCTCATCGTAGCAGACATTCTCGCAGCCTGGCTGCTGAGTGTTGCATACAAAATCAGATTGCTCATCGCCCCACACAAACTCGGCTGCCGTCCCAAGGATGAGGATGCGGAAGATGAAGAGCACTGTGAGCCAAACTCTGCCGATGACGGTGGAGTGCTCATTCACCTCTTCCAAGATGTTTCCCAGGAAACTCCAGTCGCCCATTGCTCACTGCCTAGGAAGCAGAAGGCAAAACCTAATTGGCCACAGTGCAACTCTGAGATGATCTCTTTCCTAGCTCTCGGAGTGACTTTCCTTTCGGAACTGATGGAACAATCATAGTATCCAACAGCCTCCATCAAGTGCCTCGACTGTGCCGACTAGTGCTAAGAGATGAAAGGGATCTTGAAGTGTGTTAATACTAATCTATAAAGTAGGGTTACTAACAGACATCTGTCCTCATTCACCTCACACGTTGTTTGAAAGGATCTGTGAATCAGTATCTGTAAAACCCCTAGAATTTATTGAGATTCACTATGGACCTGAAATAGAAAGCTTTGGTAACATGAATTTAAATCAAGACCATATGTTATTGGACACCCATTATGGACAGCCCTTTGATGTTGCATTATTTCGTTTATCTTAGTCCTGTTAGACCTTAGCTATCTGGTGGTAGGGACCTGCCTGTTGTAGTTACAGCTGCATAGCCAATTCCTGCACACACAGATGTGTTTGTTTGTTTGTTTCCAACTTGCTTTCAATGTGTGAGAAAACAGGGGCTTTTGAGGCTAAACAGATGGTCTACGATCAGGTAGCTAAAAGATAGCTAGCAGTTCTGTACCTGATCCCATAGGTTGGATTCTCAAACCATTAAGAAATACTGCCTGTGACGTGGGCTACGCGTTTTTCTGACTTCTGCAGTCCTAATTTATGCTTTCTTTTCCCGAGGTTGAGAGCTGGAAACCCCTCTTAATAGTTTTACAAATTGAGGGCAGTATATTTTTATTATTACCCTTTTAAATCCCAAGAGCAGAGCGAGTGCTTCAGGAGGGGATTGCATTACAGGAAGCCTGCTAGGACACGTTCAGTGTTTCAGGGAATGAATAGGCTGCAGCGTTTGTTACAGGTGGCTGTTTAAATAAGGCTAGGAATTTGTTCTGTAGGGAAAAATACTATTAAACTCTATAATGCCTCTAACAGAGCAGGGGCTGACGAGAAGAGGACAGAGTCCATTGGGGAATACAAAGGGGGTCACTCATTCAGGACTATGATAAAAGCAACCCTCCCACATCATTTTAGGTCAGTTGTCCCTAGGAGCTGACTATCTCTGGAGCTCTGGAACTCTCTCATGCCTGCCCTTAGGGCAAGGCAATGGCTCATGTCGGAGAGCTCTTCTATGGGTTTCATCTGGACACCATCCAGAAATAAGCTGGAGGGGGCTGGAGAGATGGCTCAGAGGTTAAGAGCACTGACTGCTCTTCTGGAGGTCCTGAGATCAAATCCCAGGAACCACATGGTGACCATAACCATCTGTAATGAGATCTGACGCCCTCTTCTGGTGTGTCTGAAGACAGCTACAGTGTATTTACATATAATAAATAAATCTTAAAAAAAAAAAAAAAGTAAGCAGGAACTATCACAATTGGGTGGACAATCCAAGCATTAACCCCCCACACAAGACAGATCCAGGGAGGCCCATTTCTTATCAAATAGTTCAACTCTAGCTTTAGTGCATTCTAATTTGATAGCTTATTATTACCGTGTATGTAATCTGACTATCTTAGAATAGGACATTCTGGGCTCACTTTTGGATTTATCCTCCCCGAGCTAGCACAATGCAGATCAAAGCCACACCATAGTGTGGGACCTCCATTGATGACGGGGACAGGGCCAAGAGCAATGGCTTTAAGATCTGAACCTCTCAGCTCCTGAGGAGAGACAGTTATCACCAAAATTCAGGGACCCTCAGGATTCTTCCTACATAGCAGCAGAGAGAGGAGGAACACATAAAAATAATCAAGTTTATAAAATTTAGAATAAAAAAGAGAACTTGACAGGATATGCAAACCAGGAGGAAAAAAAGAAAGAAAAGGAAAAGGTAAGATGATCTAAACCAGCTATCTTGAATCAAAAAACAAAAAAACAAAAAGGCAAACCCACCCTTCCCACACCGGGGCAGAGGGGACTTGTTTTGGGAAGCATCCTGTGTATAAATAGACCAGTGACTCTTAATGCACAGTGTCTTGATACACAGTCATGGCCCAGGGTCTTACTGACAGCCAAGTCAGTCATTTCTAAATGAGAGCCAGAGCAAAGCGTTCCCTGAGTAACCCATCCTGACACATTAGGATTGTTTGGGGGCTTTGAATTTTTTTCCTATGTCTACTAACAGTTTTGTGCCAAGTTACAGGCAACTGTAAGTTAGTATAAATCATTCTACTAGCATGGCAGTGAAATAGGCCACATCTGCTGTCAAGAAGAGAGGATTTAGAGAAGCTGGGGAAGTGTTATGTCATTAAAATATGTTTTAGATGTATTTAGTATATGTATGTGCTGCTGTAGAGGTCAGAGAACTTTTGGGAGTGAGGTTTTTATTTTTCCAGATAGTTTAAAAATGTTTTAATAAAACACTAATGAACGTGTTTAGATATTAAAATAATTGTACCAGGAAAATATACAAAAGAGAAACACATTTAAATTTTACATGCAGGATTTGCTTGAGGTCATTCATCTCAACCTGCTTGATTATTACAGTAGTAAACTCTCGACAGAGAAGCACGTAAATCAGAAAAGTGTCACCATTAAGTCAGTTATAATATCCAGGCATTTGTTTACATGTAACAAATGCTCTCAGGCCTAACAACAATCCTCATGTTTCACAGTCACAATATAGAAAAAAAAAGTCGTACAGTGTAAAGAAAACAACCCAGTAAGTTGGATAGTATAATTGCCCAGTAATTAATTAATCTAAATAGATTGATAATTTATGTGAACATGTGCTGGACAAAATTTCCAACAAAATTAGGAACATTCAGAATAGTTGATATTGGGAAAGGAAAAGGAGTTCTCAGCAAGAAAGCAGTAGGAGGAGGTGTGGGGCAGGAGACGGAGGAGAGTTCTCTTCTACCGTGGGGTTTCTGGAATCACCCTCAGGTCACAGGCTTGGTGGCAGAACCCTTTACCTGACCTGCTGACCTCTCTTGCTGCCTTCCTCATTTTAAATGTAAAGACATTCCGCCTTTAATCCCAGCACTGGGGAGGCAGAGGCAGGTGGATTTCTGAGTTCGAGGCCAGCCTAGTCTACAAAGTGAGTTCTAGGACAGCCAGGGCTATACAGAGAAACCCTGTCTCGAAAAACCAAAAAAAAAAAAAAAAAAGAAAGAAAAGAAAAAGGAAGAAAAATCACTTATGTACGGGTGTTTTGTCTGTGTGTATGGCTGTGCACCACTGGTGCCTGTAGGGTCCAGAAGAGACCATCAGACTCTCTGGGACTGAATCTACACATGATTGTAAGCTCCCAAGTGTGTGCTGGGAAATTAAAGCCAAGTCATCTGGAAGAGCAGCAAGTGTTCTTACCACTGAACCACCTCTCCAGCTGCTGCCCCTCCTTCTTAAATTTTTATGTGTTTGAATTGTTGTCTTTTTTCCCCTCCATTAATAAAGATTGAACTAAGCATATTCAACAAGTGCTGTACAGCTGAGTTACACCCCCAGCCCTGGCCTTAACCAGGAAGTCACAGGAGCAAGCTGGAGTGAGGCGAAAGCTAAGCCAGAACCATCCACTTCTGTCGTCCTCTCTGTTGCATTTCGCTTGTGAACATGGAGTGAACAAGTCTAGTCCAGATGGAAGACAGACTGAAGTTTATGGTCAAGCCTCAGCCCCAGGACCACAATCTATTCCTGGAAACTTCCTACTCAGGAATTGTGGGTAGAGGAGATAATTGAAGCAATAACTTAAGTCAAATGGCCACGGCTTTCCTATCAGTGACGTACACTGATGTACCTCCCATCAGTCCTCATGACAAGCATTGGCTCTCATTGAGAGTTCAGATTCCTAAACACAACAAGCACAAAACAAAACAAAACAAAACAGCATACAGCTGCCAACTCCTTATTTTAAAAATAAATGTGTTAGATCACTAAATAATGTCTATAGTCTGATTTCACCCTCGATGATTAAGGGAGAGAGGCATGTCTTTACAACCACAAAACTTAAAGAGAACATGGCCTCAGAACAAAGCCAAGTCTTGGAACAAAACACATTAAACTCGGTGGAAAGCCACCTCCTTGTCCCCATTGTTGCAGCTGTATTTCTGTCACAGGCTGACGGAATTTTGCCATGAACTAAAATGGACAGATCTACAGTTTGAGACTCAGAGAATGAAGAATTATTTACCCTATGGCCAGGGGGGGTCAAGCAGAGAGGTGACATGAGTCTCTTAAAGTGTCCCAGCTAGTGGGGGCAGTTCAGATGTGAGCCCTAGTCTTCCCCACTCCAAACTCCAAGGGAATGTCTAGGGCAGTGTGGCCTTATCCCGGGTTTGAAGAGGCTCGGAACCACATAAACACCCATGCTTACGGGTTTCTTGACGCATCAGTGGGTCACCCACCACTCGGGCTGGTGATGGGAGTATGTGTGCTTCCATCCTTGGGTGTAGAGCCATTAGGCAGCCGCTCTTGCCAACAGACAACAGAAACCTGCTCCAGGGAGAGCTCCTTCCTGTACTCCCTGAATGAACTGCTTTAACATTGTAAATCCAGAGCATGGGACTTCCCTTCTACCCACGGCACTCAACATTTCCCACCTTCTCTGCCATCTCAGAGTTGTGAGTGGGAAAAACAAGCAAATAAACAAAACAACCCCCCCCCCCAAAAAAAAAAACCCCTGGTAACTCAGATGCTCATTTCTGTCCCCCTGGATTCCTGGAGGTGCGGTCATTCCTTCTGAAAACATAAAGACCTGAAAAAAATCAAGAGCTGGAGTCCGAACAACTGTCTTCTCACCCAACGTATCCTAGCGCTTTCCCTTCCAAACCTCTGCAAACTCTTAGGTGAACTTGGAGAGGATTTTCAAGGTTCATCTTGAAGTGCATCCATCTCAGCCCAATGATAGACCTTGGTGATAACTTTTTTTTGTCTCAGAGGAAGCTGTTTCTAGTGGGAGAGCTATGGATGGCCCTGATCATTCGTGGAAAGAAGTGAAGGGAAGGTTATAGTCTAAGACCATCCAAGGAAAACTTGCCGTCTGAGTAACGTCCCGCGGAGAAGCTGGTGCTGTCTTTCTCTCTTGCTGTTCTGCAGTAAAATGACAACTTTGGTGTCTTTCCTTTGCCACCTAAAAGCCCACCTCCCACTTCTCTACCCCGCCCCTAATGTGCTGCACGACTGAGCAGATATGACTGGATCCGTCCTGATGGGTGGGTTTTACTGTCCAGCAATATTTTAAGCTCCCGGCCAGACAGCTTTTATGAAGGGAGGGATGTTTGGAAAACAATAGGAGAGAGAGAATGGGAGAGCTGTGCTGGGCACCAGGGAGGAGGGTGGGGGGAAAGCTGACATGGGAAAGCTTAGCTGGGCCTTCTGCAGGCTCTAAGCATTTCTCTCAGCTACAGACCAGTCCTTTACGACAGGAAATCTTTGGCTTCTTGCAGAGGACAGGTGTGTAGGGTATTTTCCCAGGCCTTGAAGCTATAGCCTCTTGGTGATGTAGGGAGAGTAATATGTGACCTGTGTGTGACCTTGTGCTTCAAGTTACACTGAATGAGAGTGATTGGTTCCCTTCAAAGGGTGACATTTCATCCTCCATTGGGGTTTGATCTTATCACACAACACCTTTAGTATGCAGCCTAATGACTCTGGTCCTAGTAACAGTGGAGTGCTGAATATAGTTCTGAGTCCCAGGTGTGAGATACGTGCCCCAGGTGTGAGATACATGCCCCAGGTGTGAGATACATGCCCCAGGTGTGAGATACATGCCCCAGGTGTGAAATACATACCCCAGGTGTGAGGTAAGTGCCCCAGGTGTGAGATACATGCCCCAGGTGTGAAATACATACCCCAAGTGTGAGATACATGCCCCAGGTGTGAGATATATACCCCAGGTGTGAGATACATGCTCCAGGTGTGAAATACATATCCCAGGTGTGAGATACATGCCCCAGGTGTGAGATACATGCTACAGAATCAAGAGAACCCCAGAAGACGGCCCCCCAAACAACACAGGCTCTTGCTATTGCTCTTGGCTGCCCACCAGAACTAGATCCTACATTTACACTACAGAAGACACCGTTGGTTGTAAGATAGGTAGAGAATAGGTAGAGAACAGGCACTGATATAGAATTGTTTCCATGTTGGCTATCAATCAAATCACAGGAAGATGCTAAGCAGGATGCTGTAGGAGAAAGACCACAGTTGATGTTGCCCAGTTCTGAATCCTATGAAACAAAAGTTCAACCTGCTGGACTAAACAGGCCTGCCCTCACCTGTACAACAGTGGCTTCGCTGTGCTGGATAACCAAATGCCTTCTGACTGGAGTGTTGTGGTGGTGGTGGGAAACCATCCATTCCAAGTACTTTAAGCCCAGATAGACTGAGGTCTAGGGAGACTGCCAACACCAATGAGGAACTTATTACTGATTAGCTTCTATCCATAGATCTAGAGAAGCATCTCCCTATAAACAGCATTGGTGAGTGTAGAGACCCAAGGCATCCCAAGATGCTGAGAATAAACAACAGTTGTCAGCCCAGCCTAAACAAGACAAATATACCACCCCCTCCAAGGCTCAGGGAACACTGAAAAGGAGAGGACAAAAAGTATGTGAACCACAAGATACAGTAAAGGACTATAAATCACCTTTCTTTAGACTCAATATAACTGCTGTCATTATTAAACTCTCAGCAACTGTACTGCCTGCACCGGGCCCTCATAAGACTGCCCCTAGCAACTGTCAGTCAAGGAAGGAGGAGGAGCTATGGAGTTCTACCTCTTACTCCTGAACTATTGGCTACCGAGAGCTTCTGATAGAGGAGAGACCACTCTCTCTGTTGTGTACCCTCTGCTGAGCTCACTAGGCTCCAACAGGTGCACCAAACCCACGGCCATATGGACAGCCCTGGTTCATCTTAGCAGGTCACAAAACAAAAGGAATAGTCAAGAATAGGAGGGAGAGATTTGTGGGGAGGAGGGGTGTGAGAGAAGATGATAGGGAGGTAGGGGTGAGAGTGGTCAGTATGTGTTGTGTACATATGTGTAATTGCCTCAAAACAAATTTAATAAATAAAAAAGTAGGTTTTGGACTCTAGAGGGCTTGGGTATCATTTGTCAATTTTGTATAATTTCTTACAGTTACAAGTATCTTTGAGGAGCTGTGGCTGAGTGCGGGCATCATGCAGGGTTATGCACTTTCTGTAAATGATGGCGTGAGGTTTGGCTCATCAAGAGGCTCTTGGATGGAGTATCACTGTGGACTCATAAAGAACAACATTGGGAGGCCACCTTGGCAGGTACAGACATGTTGTCTGAGATCCACACCTTTTCCACTGTCTGGGACTATTACACAGCTGTAAAAGTGGCTGTTTTGCCCATGTTTTCCCAATGAAAGACTTAAAACAATTTATTTTCTTTTAGTAGTGTGTGTGTGTGTGTGTGTGTGTGTGTGTGTGTGTGTGTGTGTAGGTATGCTTATGTGTGAGAGTAGGTGCCTATGGAGTCCAGAAGAGGGTGCAGGAGCCCCTGGGCTGTGAGCTGCCTGGCACTGGGAGCTGTGAGTGGATTTTGAATCCTCTGCAAGAGCAGTGCGTGCTCTTAGCCACTGGGCTCACTTTGTGGTTGTTGTGTTTTTTAAACTGAATTTTCTTGTTTTTGTTTTGAGACATAGTTTATCTTGATTGTCCAGGTTGGCCTCAAATGGCTCTTCTCCTGCCTCGGCCTCCCAGGCAGCTGGGATCACAGGCACACACCATTGTTTGTAACCAAACTTTGGGATCTTTCATTCCACGAATTTACTAGTGGAAATAACGGGGCAAAAATAGTTGGTATTTGGACTCTTTCAGGAAATAACATACAATTAGTTGTGTTTACACCACCAAACACAACTTAAAGGTGCAGCAGGTGTCCTCAAAGATGAGGGCCTGATCGTCGCCTCTTTTCCAATTCTGCTGTTCCTCACGTTTTCTGTGGCCGTGGACATATTTCATTGTAGTGAGAGCGGTGTGAGGGAGACCGAAATCAACCCGTGTGAGTCACGGAGGTCCACTTTCACTAAAATGTTCAGTAACCCACAGTCTTCTTTACATCTCTGATTTCTTCCCCCCTACCTTCTCTCTAAAGTCCCTCCCTCCCCTCCCTTGCTCTCTCCTCTCTTCCCCTTCCCCTTCGTCCCCTTCCTTTTCTTTAAGACAGGTCTCTTCTGTAGCCCAGGTTGCCCAGAACCCATTGTGTTGCCCATGTTGGCCTTGAACTTATAACGACCCTGCCGCCTCACACTGAGCACTGTGGTTAAAGTCACTGTCTCGTTAGCTTCTTTTAATTTAGTTCCTTCTTTGCTTATTTGCTTGGCTGACACAGAACACTCTGCTAACAAGGCCCAGTTAGTTGCTGGTTTGGGGCTTTGTTTGTTTGTTTGTTTGTTTTTTCTGTTCTGTTTGCTTTTGAGAAGAGGTCTTGCTTGCTATGTAGCTCAGGCTGGCCCCAGCATCCCCATGTACAATGGTTCTAGCCTTGCCGAGAAAGGAGGTGACTGTTCTTACCAGGAACCAGAATTGGTCTTGTAGGTCCGTCAGTGGGAAGTGAAAAGTCTTCTCACGGAGGCTGAACTGCTTTGTCCTTCTTTGTGTTTCTTCTTCTCTTTCTCTCTTAAGACAGAGTGTCACTGTTTAGTCTTGGCTGGCTGGGAGCAGCTTGCTATGAAGACCAGAGAGTCCTCTAACTCACGGGGACCCATCGATTACCTCTGCCTGCTGAGTTCTGGGATGAAATGTGTGAGCCGCTACCGTTGGCGTTATTTGATCAATTTCTAAAATCTCGAAACACCAGAAATAATCTTAATTTAAAGGCAAGTTTCAACTTAAGTCACGTCAGTAGCAAAGCTCTGTTGGCAGAAGCAGGTGGCAGGAAGATGGAGGGGCTCCAAGGAAGCAACTCTCAGCCTGTCTGTCCCTTTGGAGGCTGGGACTAGAAGACGAACAATCTCCCAGCTTCTGCCCAAGAAACACTACACAGGACTGTGCACAAAGTGGATCACTTCCCCGAAAATTTCATCGTGACTTAGTGTCTTAGTCAGGGTTTCTATTCCTGCACAAACATCATGACCAAGAAGCAAGTTGGGGAGGAAAGGGTTTATTCGGCTTACACTTCCACATTGCTGTTCATCACTGAAGGAAGTCAGGACTGGAACTCAGGCAGGTCAGGAAGCAGGAGCTGATGTAGAGGCCATGGAGGGATGTTATTTACTGGCTTGCTTCTCCTGGCTTGCTCAGCCTGCTCTCTTATAGAACCCAAGACTGCCAGCCCAGAGATGGTCCCACCCACAAGGGGCCTTTCCCCCTTGATCACTAATTGAGAAAATACCCCACAGCTAGATCTCATGGAGGCACTTCCCCAACTGAAGCTCCTTTCTCTGTGATAACCCCAGCTGTGTCAAGTTGACACAAAACCAGCCAGTACAAGAGGGGAGTAGGGTTAGGACACTTCTACATGTGTCGGCTGAAGACCTATGAGGTTGAGTGAGACTGGGAGGGCTGGTGGGAGAGGGTGGTGCTCAGAAAGATGTGACTGACAAGGCGATTTGGGTCCACGAGGGCATAGGCAATTCAGCATGAAGGCTCTAACCCACAAAGAGCCTAAAGGGGCTGAGACAGTGTGGCAAGGGAAAATGTTGAGATGTGTAAATTTTTTTTAATTTCCTGATTTAAAAAAAAATCTATGCATAGTTTCTTACTGACATAGGTTCCAAACCCCATCACCATGAAGAAATGAGATACCACACCATGTCCAACAAGAACTAGGCCCATTTCTTTCTACCACAGATTTTGTTAAGCAGCCACTTTGCTAAAAATGCAGAGTTGGATGAGGCACGGTCCCGGGTGTGGTGCTTACGTAGCACAGGAAGTATGTAAAGAGGCCTTGCACATCTGCTGTTCAAGGAGGCACGACAGCAGAAAAGGCTAGAAAAGAAAAGAAAAACAGAACAGAACAGAATAACAAAACCAAAAAATTCCATGTTTGCTCAACCCTGGACCTGCCTGTCATTCTGTAGAAAACTGGTGGAAATGAAGATCAGGAGTGAGTGGTCTCAGCTCAGTACCAGCCAACTTCCTGACCTTGAAGAGGAGACTTTCTCTTCCTAACTCTAAGGGAACAGAGCTGGCCTCACAGTCGCAGTGATTAAATAAAACAGATGTGTAAAACTGAGTCCAGTGCTGGCCAAGCATCACTTGAAAAATAGTAACAGCTACCATTGCCGTTGCTAGGAAAAAGGTCAGGATGGTTAGGGTACCTCTGGAGGGAGAGCAAGGGTTCTTTGCTTCGCCAGCGTGGGAATCAACAACGCTAGCTGTTTCTAGGTTCTGCTGCCTGGAGAGGGGCAGGCAGTGAGCTATGCCCTCTGTGGACTTTCTCCCTGGCTTATTTGGTCATAAGTCAGATTCTTCATTATTAGACCATTTGGCTGAAGTTCAAGGGCTCGTGTGCCCTGAGGGATGCAGGGGGAGTAGGGGATGCTTTCACTCTAGAGAGGATTTCCAGCGCAGACAGTTGTCAGGGCAAGGCGGGGCCCTCTATTGAACGGAGCAGTTCATGCATGAGAGTGGACCATGCCAATTCTATAGAGCACAGCCCCTCAGCCCAGCCTTCTGCTAACAAAGTTATCTTTCCCAATCTGCTTAGACAGAAGGGGGCACACTTCCTGTCCTTGTGCTGAGCATGTAACATAGGCGGGACCCAGGCCAGAGCTGGGTCTGGCTCACGGCTTTATCCCAGACTCAAAGTCTTGGGCTCTCTCAGCTACCCCATCTCTGCCTTGGACAGAGTTGGCTCAGGTTACAGTAACTGGCCTCCGATTGCCTGCAGAGCAGAGCCTGTGTCAGAGTTCTTGGTGCCTGAGGTGGGAGGAGGTATAGAGATAATCCCAGAGTCAGGTTCTCAGAGGGTAAAGAAAGGGGCCATACCCCTATGATGCTCTGGTCGGTGGGTTTAAATGTATGGTCACTACACTACATTTGCAGTGTCCCTTGAAATAATCCCCAAGATAAACCTTAGACCCAGGGAATTAGAAATCCAGGATGGGATCATTCAGGCTCAGGACAAGCCCTTCATGAGCCTTGAGAGCATGTAAAATGCTGGATCCTCTGCCGGCTGTAGTCCGGCAGGCACTTCCAGGTTCATCCAGGACCCAGAGCATCTGATCTGTGTTTTATCCATCCCTCTCCATACCTGCCGAATTTCTAGACACGCTACTGCCAAGACAAGGCCTAGAGGTTTTGTTTGTTTGTTTTCCTTTTCTGTACTATGTTTGTTTGTTTTCTTACAAATGGGCAAAATCCTTTCAAAGACTTCTCTGCAGTTTCCCAGATAGCTGCGCTACTTAGCACTGACTGACCATGTACACTTACCCCTCACTCAAAGAGGAGTGGGAATGTGATATGTGCACATTATGACCGAGGGTGCACATTTCTCTCTCCACTTTATCGAGACCCAGTAAGGTCTAGGTTCCAGACGCAGAAACAAAGGGCAGGACCAGGGCTGTCTCAGAGCCGCTTGACTCCAAAGCCCATGTTTGCTCTGGGCTGCTCGTGTTGTCTCCTTTAATTACAGGATTTGGCTCTGACCTTTCCTGGTGTCTGGGCTCTTCGGTCTCTGTGATTGTCAGTTAACATTTGAAGGGCTGTAATTTTGTTGTTGTTGTTGTTGTTCTGAAAAAACCAGCATCCCCATAGACATTTTTTTAAATACTTGAGGCTATTTCACTTTGCCCATCTTTATTTTCAAGTGGACAAGCTTGAGGTACAAATAATGTACATGGGAGAAAAATCCAACACAGAGGCGAAATCGTTCAAAAGCAAGGGAGTCATCATCATTTAAGCCACCATGACTGTGACTGCTCAAGGTGGTTTGTGTGTGCCCCAGTCTGCCTTCTGTGCTGTGCATGTAAATACAAATGAGACAGGCGTGTCGCACATGATAGTATCATTTGCCATTTCCCCTTACATCATGTTCATTTCTGCAGCACATATAAATCAACCTCATTTGGCTAAGGCCCAAAATCATAGTCCAGAGTAAGGCCTGTCTTAGGAATGTGTCCAGCCTGTTCTGAAGGCCGTTTAGAATGGGATTCCTTTCTCTAGCTCTTCCCTTTCCTCCTCCTCTTCTCCCTCCTTCCTCTCTTCCTTCTCTTCCTCCCCTTCTCTCCTTCTTCCTCTTCTTCCTCCTCCTCTTCTTGTTTGAAACCAACATCACTATGAACATTTTCTAAGTGCTGCAGGTTATTTGACTTTGCATACCCATATTTTCTTTTCTAATACAGACTTTTGAAATAATAACTTTTGTGTGTGTGTGTGTGTGTGTGTGTGTGTGTGTGTGTGAATCTATTTCAAGCAAACAGAGGGAAACTTCTTGTGGCAGAATTAACTTTCCAGAAGAGATAGAATTGAAAATTGGCAGAATCCAACAACCGCTCTTCAGACAGACTCCCGGATGGCATGGAAACGTTCAGGAGGGCCCCTGAGGTGAAGTTCTGATGATGTCCATTGTCATCCAGCTCTCTGGCAGATGGGCAAGAAGGAACCTGCAGATTTTGCATTTTCCTGATTACTTGAGAAGCAAAGTTACTTCTGGAATGTTCGTTAGTTCTCTGTATCTCTTTTCCTTGGAGTTGTCTGTTCATCACTTCCTAGTGTGTGTGTCTTGGGTGTTGGTTTTTTCCTTGTTGATTTATTAGCTCTTTTTATGGGCTGCGACTCCTTTCCCTCTTTGCCCGTGTTGTAAAACTTCCAACTGATCACTCATCTTGTAACTTTGCTTTTAGTGTGTTTTGCTGTGCAGAGAATTTATATTTTTATCAAATCAGATCCATCTTTTAAAAATTTATGGTTTCTTGACTTTGTGCCTGGCATAAAAAGGCCTCCAAATGCCATTAAAATTCAGGAGTGTGGAGGTTTGTCAGGGAGGTTTGTTTGGACGCTTCTTTTTCATCACTGCAGCCTGTATCTTAAAAACCTGAATGCTTTAGAGCCCCTCTGAGTCCCTCTCCTCTTACGTTCCAGGCTTCTATCTTTTTCATCTGTCTTCTCAGCCTACTTGGCAACAGATCGCATTATCACCGCCCTATGCACTGGCTCCTTCTGACTTGCTCATCGGAGCATTGAACTTGGGGGTGCTGTGCCTAACGCTTGCAATAGGTGCTTTGGCTTGTCTCTTTATGACTCTAGAAGTTTGGGTTATATTTGTTTTAGAGAGAGAGAGAGAGAGAGAGAGAGAGAGAGAGAGAGAGAGAGAGGCACAGAGAAAGAGACACACACAGAGAAAGAGACACCCACAGAGACAGAGACACACCCACAGAGGCACATACACACAGAGAAGAGAGACAGAAAGACAGAGAGAGAGACAGAGACAGAGAGACAGAGAGAGATATGTGGAAATAGAGACACACAGATATAGAGACACAGAGACACACAGAGAGAACGTTACTCTTCTTTTTTGAAGACATATTTTCTACCCTTTCTACAAAGAGGGAACTTTGCAAGATTTTTTCCCCTCCCTCTTCTCATCTTAAAATTGCTTGTCTCGGAATCATAAGATGGCCTGTAACTTCTCACCCAGGAGCAAACACTGTCCTCCCTACTGCTCATCTAAGCGTCTAGGCTGACCATCTTTTTCTTTTTAGACAGGGTCTCTGTGTATCCCTGACTGTTCTGAAACTGGCTATGTAGGCTAGGCTGGCCGCACAGAAATCCAGCTGCCTCTGCCTTCTCAGTGCCGGAATTAAAGGCATATACCATTATGCTTGGCTCACTCCCCAACTCCGTTTCATGTAATAGGTCTTGAACTCACTATGTGGTTGAGGATGACCTCCAATCCCTCCTCTGCTTGCCGCCACCTCCCAAATGCTGGGGTTATGGATATGCACTGTCATCTGTGACCTGAGTTGACTCTCTTTCTGTGTACTCCATCTCTTATGTCTCAGTGTGCATGGATGGCAGAAAAGTGAACCCCAGTGACGATGGCCACACTCTAACTCCTGGAACCTGTGCGTGATATGCTGATACATATTCTGCTAACCAGCTGACTTTGATGTGAGGATGGTATTCTGTTGTGCATTTATGTGTGTGTACATGTGTGCACTTCTGCATGAGCACAAAGAGGAATGTACACGTGTGCACATCCATGAAGACGTTAGAGGCCAACTGTGGGTGTTATCCCTCAGAAGCCATTGCCCTGTTTGTTTATTGAGCCAGAGTCTATCACTTGGCCTGGGGAATTTCTGATTAAGCCAGGTCAACAAGTATTAGGATCCGCTTGTCTCTGCCTTCCCGGTGCCAGGGTTATAAGCACACACCACCATGTGCTTGGGGGAGCAGACTCAGGTTCTTATGCTTGCAAAGCAAACGCTTTACTGATTACAAGTCCAGCCCCGTTCTTCTTCTTCTTCCTCTTCCCTTTCCTCTTCTTCTCCTTCCTCTTCTCCCCCTCTCATGTATGTATATATGTGACTCTGTGCACACATTAGCAGTTAGAAGTCATCATGAGACATATTCTTTTCACCTTTCACCTCTTGAGACAACTTCACTGTACTTGGTGCCCTCCAGCTGGCTGGCTGACTGGCCCATGAGCCCCAGGGTTACAGGCACATGCTATCACACCCTGTCGCATGTGGGTGTCGGGGGATCTGAACTTGTGTACGCTGGGGCAGGCTGAGTCCCAGGCTATTATTCTTAGAAAACAGATGAGCCTGGCATAATTTCAGGGGTCCTTAGATGGAGAAGGAGAGACAAAAAAAACGAAGGTAAGAGAATCAGGAGCATACAGAGGAAAGCACTCTGAGTGGCCGCTGGTGCCTTTGAGGATATGAGCAGCTCCCAGAGGCTGCCCCTGAGCCTTCAGACAGGAGCAAAAGCTGAGGTGCTCTGTTATCTCAGTGAGAGTTTTACTTCGGACTCATAACCTGAACCCCAACATCCCCCTCTGATCCTGGGAAACATTTTGTTATGAAAAAACCAGCTACATAAGTGTGTAGAAATAAAACCCCTTTAACCTCTGGAGTCGGGCTCGTGGGTCCCTGCCCCTTGCATGTTCTGGTTGCAATTGTCCTTCCTATAATTACTCAAGTCTGGCCTACAGCTGCACCTTGGCTGACATTTGTGACAAATAAAACTGCAGTCAGGGACAGTTGCCTTGAATTAAAAAGAAAAGGAAGGAAGAATGAGTCTTTTTCCTTTGCCATTTCATTTTATTTTGCCTCAAATAAACATATTGAATGTGTCAACATTTTCCTGGGGAAAAATGTGGAAATGGAGGCAGGAAAATTTCATTGTCTATGGTGCAATTTAGTTAGCCTGTCAATCATGAAGGGCTTCAGTTCCCTCACCTTTGAAGAGGGAATAACAGCAATCAAGAGGGAATCTCCAACTGCAGTCCCTAAGTCCCAGGAGGCTCCATGTAGTTACTATTCCTTAATATGGAAATAATAGCGATACATTCCATCACTGAGTTGTTCGGGGGGGGGGGATTTAATAAGATAATAAGTACAAGCTTAGACAATTCTTCAGAAGCAAGCTTGAGGGCGAGCTACATACAGTTCTACCACTAGATGGCACCATCAACACAGCCAGAGAATAACCGACTCTGAAGTCTGGTCTCTGCATGAAGTAAGTTTAACAGTTCCAAAGAACTTGCCCTTTTTCTTACTGTTTGTTTGTTTGTGTTGTTTTTTTCTGGTGTGGTGTTGGGGATCAACCCAGGGTCTCACATATGCCAGGAAAGTGCTCCGATTCTTCCTGTAGAGTTTTTACTTTTTGATGTAAACTTTATTGTGGTCAGAACTTGTCTTAGGCTAAGTAGACTGTGCTGGGGAATGAGTGGAAGTTGGGTCTGGAAATCAAAACAGTCTTTTTGAAACACAAACCTAGTCATGTCCTTCCTGTACTTAAACCTCTCTGGGGCTTGCTATCAATGAGTCACTCATGGACCTGCTGCGAGGCACCAGGAAGGTCAGGAGGAAGAAGAGGAGAAAGAGGAGGAGAGAGGGGGAGGAGGGAGAGGGGAGGAGGAGGGGGCAGCGTGGGGAATCGGGGGCAGCTTGAGTCTGTAGCATGGTGCATGGGGGGGGGTTGCTCATCTCTTACTCCTGTCCATCTCTCACCGCTGATGTCTTTGTACTCAACTCTCAGCATCTGTGACCCTGCTGGGGTCCCGATTCCCATTGCAATGCCTCTACATTGAATCCTGACTCATCTCTTGAGGCCTCATTGAAGCTTTAGTTTCTCTTGAAAAGTCTCCTCTGACCCTACAGTTCTCTTGTTCTCAATAGTGCATTTATGTGCCTATCTCTCCCACTAGTGTCTGAGATTGCTGAGCAAAGGAGACGCATCTTGCTCAATCTAGTTTATGAAGCCCTAGCAAAGGAGAGAACCTGGTGATGTGTGCGGTAGGGAGCTGAGTGGTGAGCAGAGATGGGCCTTCTGGGTAGGTAGGAGCCGAGATGGAAAAGCGAGAGATAACACTGCAGGTTCTGAGGGGTCAGTCATTGGCTTCAACTGGGGCACAGGGGAAGTTTTCCGAGGTTTTCTTCTAGGTCCCGCAGGAGACCGGGGTGAGACACTTCACATAAGTCCCGGTGAGACTCTCACAAGGGGCTCAGGGTTGAGTGGTCTTGACCATGGCTTGCTTCTAAGGGTCGTTTTGGATGACCTTCATGGTGTCTGAGGTTGACATCTCTAGCTGCTCACATACCTAAAGGGAATGGTCCTACCAGGGCTGTCCCTTAGCCAGGGAAAGCACAAGGCTGTATGAGAAATCGCTCTTACTCCATTTTCCTTCCAAGCCAGTCCCCCAGGCGTCTGAACAATGCCTCTCCAGGCAGCCTAGCACAGCTGTCATTAAATGCAAGTGAAATCGGTATCTATGGAAACAGGCTGGCTCCCTGCCTGTGGCCAGGATAGGTCTAGACTTCAGGCCCTGCCCTCAGATGCCAGGGCTGTGTCTGTGCCCACACCATCCTCCCAGATCCACCTGCTTCTGACTTTCTCTTAACAGAGGCAGGGGAGCAACTGTGGGGAGGGCAAACTTGCTGGGAAAGCTTCAGGAGTCCAGACACAAGGACTATGATGATTTGCCTGCACTGACACAGGGAGAGCTTGGTGGGTGTTAGCCCAGGCTTGACCATGGGGCTTCCTTTGCCTCTTGAGAAAGCCTGGACCTTTACCTAGTCAGCACGGTTAACTCCCCAACTCCTCTATCTACCTGATGGCTGGGTGTGATTTTTCTGGTCTTTTCTCTCTTCCGCCAAATTAATTATTCATTAGAGGTGCACATGTGATGTTGCCTGGTTTAAGAGGTTGATTGATTGATTGATTGATTGATTTGGGTTTAAGATGAACGAAAGCCAGCCTGCTTCAACATGGCAGAATGGCCCCAAATGAGAACAAAGATAGAGTTTTCTTTTCCTCTTCAGCCCGGATCTACTCATTTACTAAATCATGAAAAAAATATCTGCCCTCGCCAGGGACAATCTATCATCAAAATGCATTGCAGTGGGCTGGAGAGAGGTCAGCTCTTAAGGGCACTGGCTGCTCTTGCAGAGGACCTGGGCTGGGTTCCTAGTCCCACATGGTTGCAGCCATCTGCAACTCTAGTTACAGCGGATTCAGTGCTGTGTTCTGGCATCCATAAGCCTCAGGTATGCCCCCAGTGCCCTGACATGCAGGCAAAGCACTCACATACATAACATAAAAATAAATCTATCTTAAAAAAAAAAAACCCAACAGGTCACATTGGAGCATTGTAGGTAGTTATATATCTAATCTGTGGGTAAAACGGGCTGAAAGGGTAGTGGGAGTGAGGCGGTGCCATTTACAGAAGCCATTGAACAGCCAGAAATTCTAAGGAACTCATTTCATCATGCCATTACCTCCTGCCTGGGTAAATCCAGCAAAGGATCAGCCTGGACCATTGGTGAGCCTGGACCGTTGGTGAGCCTGGACCATTGGTGAGCCTGGACCGTTGGTGAGCTTGGACCACGAGGGGGTGCTGCTGTTCTGGCTTTAGAGCCTGAGAGCACCAGGGGAACTCTGTCACACCAGAATAATGGGCGTGGAGCTGAAGGAACAGGGAATGGCAGACGGGAAGATGGTATGTGTGCGTGTGTAACTTTTTATTCGGTGGCCACAATTATTTTGGTCTTCTAATGTCCTTCTCATTAGCCTGGTGGGGTTAGGTAGTGGTGGTGGACGTCATCTTCCTCCTCCTCCTCTTCTCCCTCCTCCTCCTTCCTCAAAAGCCCCTTTCATAACCAGAGTCTTTGTCCTACTGTTGGTCTCAGTCCCAAATGACCAAATCCAAATATGCTTCTCTGCTACATTCCTTCCCTTTACCCCTCCCAGACCTGCCTGCATTTCTGCTGGGCCTGCAGAGCCCTGCTGTGCCCCTGCTTGTACCAGGGGTGATAAGAACAGAAGGAAACGTAGTGGGTGTAAGTTAGCATTGGTCAGAATCGATTCTAAGAGTTACACCTGAGATTGTTTGAATTTGAGCCCCAAGCCTGCACATCCCAGACAAACCTGCAGGAAGTCCCTGCTACTGTGGGTTCTAGTGCTGATGGAGGCAGTCGGGAGGGAGTCTCCTCTGCTGCCAGCTGTCTCTGCCGAGCCTGCCCTCCAGAGCCCTTTCCTGAGCACCATCTGATAGGATAGCTGAACCAACAGAGACTTCAAGTTCCTGGGCAAGGGTCCATTCTTCCCTTGGCCTACTGTAATGTCCAGCAGAGTAGAGAGTTCTGGGGAACTTCTGTCCTAGGCTGGGCAGCTGTATTTTCATATCCTTCAGATAGGGAGACTGCAGTCAGAGCGTGCATTTGGCTTACCACCATGCCTTAGTATTTTCTGTATTCCTGGGCTCTGTCAGCAGGCTCAGAGCCCACTTTCTATCTATAGGGAATTTGGCTAATTCTTCTTAAATCTTAGTTTTTGACATTTGAGGTGGGGAATGACTGTTATGGGGACTTAAAGAAATAATCTATGTAAAGAACTTGGCCCACAGACTGGCTTTTACTTGGTGACAGCCACTTAGCCAGCATACAGTGAGGGTAGGGGCCGGGGAGATGGCTTAGTGGGTTAAGAGCTCACTTTGTAAGGGTAGAGATGTAAAGCTGGACATAGAAGTCTGTAATTACAAAGTCAAAATGGGAGGTGGGAACAGAGTCCTTGGGAGTTTGCAAAGGAGCTAACCCAGTGTAGGCAGCACTGAACGAGAGAGCCTGTCTTAAACAATGTGGAAACTGAGGACTGATGCCTGAACTGGCCTTCTCTGACTTCCATGTGAGTACTGTATTATGTACATGCCTACGCTCACGTGTACCTCACATGTGTGTGAGTGCATGTGAACGCATTCACCGACCCCAAGTATTTATAATTAAAAATTATTTTATGTACGAGTGTTTTGCCTGCATGCATAAATGTGCACCAAGTGCATCCCTGGTGTCTGTGGAGGTCAGAAGAGGGGAGTCCCTTGGAGCTGGAGCTAGAGATGGTTGTGAAGGCATCACATGGGGGCTGGGAGCCAAACCTGAGTCCTCTGCAAAAGGAGCGAGCGCTCCCAACTGCTGTGCCATGTCTCTGGTCCCAGAAAGACTTTTAAAAAATGCAGAGAGGATAATGCAAAGCCAGGTGTTTCACCTCTGCACTTTGCCATTCTCGCTATCTGATCTCAGGAAAACTGATGGGGTTCATGTGCCTTAGTTTCTTTCTGTATAAAATATAGTTTAGGGTCTGGAGAGAGAACTTGGTAGTAAAGACTGTGCTTAGCATGCACAGGGCTTGGGATTCAATCAGAAACATCTCATTTAAACCAGGGGCTGGGAAGACAGAGCAGTGGTTAAGAAGGCTTGCTGCTTCATCCTGAGGACTGGAGTTTAGATCCTAGCACCCATGTGCTACAGATGTTTGTAATGCTAGCTCCAGGGGATCCAACACTCTCTGTAGCTGCTTCAGTGAGGATGTGGATACTTGGTTTCTAGATAGTGAAACTGTTTGAGAAGTATTAGGAGGTGTGGCCTTGTTGAGGGAGGTGTGTCTCAAGGGGTGGGACTACAAGTTTCAAAAGCCCACAGAATCCCCAGTTGGCTCTCTCTGTCTCATGCTTGTAGTTCATGATATAAGCTCATAGCTGCTGCCCCAGTGGCATGCCAAGGTGTCTGCTGCCACGCTCCCATCATAATGGTCCCGAGCTCACTCTCTGCCACTGTAAGCCCCCAATAAACCCTCTTATGCAAGTGTCCTTGGCCATGGTGTCTCTTCACAGCAGTAAACAAATTATCTAAGATA
Organism: Mus minutoides; assembly: GCA_902729485.2. Classification (NCBI taxonomy): domain Eukaryota; kingdom Metazoa; phylum Chordata; class Mammalia; order Rodentia; family Muridae; genus Mus; species Mus minutoides. The sequence goes on along the minus strand of LR749696.1, from coordinate 1,397,945 downwards.
CCCTCTTGTGATCTCCATGGGCACTTGTACATCCATGTGCACCTACATAAACTCACACACAAATAGTAAAAATAAATGATTAACAATTTAAATAAGTTAAAGAAGGTAGTTCAATAACAGCACCCTACTTGCATGGATTACATAGCCAACATGTGCAGACTATCAGAATAGTATTCGCATGTAGTCAGTACCCAAGAAAGTACAGTCCTTCTGACCTGTGTCGCTGTCCTTCTGACCTGTGTCGCTGTCCTTCTGACCTGTGTCGCTGTCCTTCTGACCTGTGTCGCTGTCCTTCTGACCTGTGTCGCTGTCCTTCTGACCTGTGTCGCTGTGGCCTGGATTAGCCAAAAGAATCTGCAAAACCATGATGCATGCTTGGCAGGAGAGTTAGTTTTTCATTTCACTTTGTACTAAAATGAATCTGTATTTGTTGTTTGGACAACTGATAGGCCCTGTGATTTGGTAATTTCTTACTCCAATAAGCCCGTATAAAAAACACACAACTTAGTTATTGTGTTTATAAGCTATATGCCTAGGTTGGGCAGATCTATCACTGTACTAATTTATTCCCCATCTATGAGACCTCTTGCTACTTGGAGCTTCTCCAGGCCATGTGGTTCTGCTCCATCTTCCTTCTACTTCCTCCTTCCTTTCCCGTTCCCTACTCCTCCCTCCCTCTCTAAAACCTCCAGCCCCATCTTTCCCTTCCACTGCCCAATCACAGGCTCTAGCCTTTATTGACCAGTTAAAATGGGGATAAGGTTCCCATGAAGTCACCTGAGTATGTGATCCACTCCTCATGGGGCAGCCCCTCTTGAGGAAGCAAAATTAACATCAGAATACAAACAGTACCAGGGCAACCCACAACAACTCTGGGTGCAGATGCTTAAAAACTGGCCAAAGGAGACCTGATAGGTACACAAGATGTTCAATACAGTTCAGAGCAAAACTTCTTTTAAGGCACGTCTGTGGTGCTATTCCAACAGAGGTCCTGTATGGTTTATCTTTTATTGCATAGCAACCTAGAAAGATCTTACTATCACACCTTTTTTTTTTTTTCAGGTGTAGAAAGAGACGAAAGAGACAGATTCTGTGTCCTACACAAAGGTTGCAAAGGAAAGGCTCTATATTCACACACTAATTGTGTTTAAAATAAAAGTTAATCAAAGGAACCTTTGGTATTGCCTGACGGACAAGTTATAGACGGTGTTTGACATGCTATTTGACCCTGTTAGATGCCTTGGGCACAGCTGCAGTGAATCCAGAGTAAGGCCAAAAATAGAGCCCATCTCAGGGTTTATATTGTGTATCTCTGACTACTTATTTTTAGAGACACTGACAAGAAAATTTGAAGAAGAAAAAAAAATAAAAAAAGAAAGAAAATGTTTGTGAGAATTATTATGAATAAAATCATTAGAATAAAGAGAGTTTGCTGTTAATTCTAAAAATGTGAGAAAATTAATCTGGAGAAACAATTATGGTTAACAACTTTGATGATCATAAGTGAATTAATTGTAACAATGGCTTTGTTATGACTTTTCAATCACATTCAGTCCCGGTTACTCTCTTACCCCACTCCGACTCCACTGATCCTTCCAACTTCTCCTTTCTATACTTTCACGTCTTCTTTCTCCTCTGTGGCCCAGTGAGTTTAATTGGCTTGCTTATAGAAGCATAGATAAGGGGTTATTTTCAGGATCATAGGAGACTTACTAGGTGTACTGAAGAAAATGACTTTTCTTCCTCCAGAAACCATTAATTGCTTGTAGATCCTCAGGGAGGGGTGCAGCCTTATGAGCACCCCTCCTTCCAAAATGGAATGCTGAAAGGACCAACGTTGTGCATGTAATTACAGCTGCCCTGAGTTCCTGAGTGCACCGTCCATGTCATGCTGGAAGACAGTGTTCCATACTACTCTACTCAACTGTCTTCCACCTCGTCTTCTGTGATGTTCCCTGAGCCTTGGAGTGGGGTGTGTGATAGAAACGTTCTCTGTAGGGCTGATCAATCTATAGTCACTTGCTGCCACCTACTATTTAAAAAAAAAAGGTCCTTTGACCAAAGCTGCCATCAGAAATAATCCATAGGCATAAAACACATATATCTAGAAGATGATTTGATGAGCACATATTCATTTAGCAAAATAATAGTAATAAATCCATTTATTAGTAATAACTCCCCACCCTCCATAGGATCTGTGAACTTCCCAGCCATGGGATGTTGAACAGGGTTACATAACAGACATAAATTTCCAGCTGTGGAGTAGATTTGAAGTCCAAGCAGAAGTGATTGGTTATACCCATAACAACTATGCCACTATTACACCAGTGGGCACATCTTGTCTGGAAGGTTGGTAGAATAGCATCATTGCTGCCCCCCAACCCCAACCCCAAGCCTGCATAGCACTTTTAGCCATTATGAAAGATACTCAACAGGAAGTTCCAGCCTGATTTCTCTATGTTCTGAAACCAGAACTTATGGCACAACGATTGTCTAAGTAAATCTGGCAACATGGAGCCAGGAAGAAAATATTTTGCTGATTTTCTAAATAGGATGAAGATGAGCAGGGAGGGTTAGAGGGCTATATGGCCCTTTTCTGGTCATCTGTGAAGTAGTTGCCTGGATCATTCAAAACAATATTTGCTTTGGGCTTTGGAAAATGTCATGATGTTTGTTTTGGCATTAGATTAATTTTCCAGCTAAAACTTTTAAAGTTATTAAAATATTTTATTAGTGATGATTATATAAATGCCATATCTTTTTTCTTTCAATAAATATTTATTGAGTGCTTTCTTTCTATACATGCATTTGGTCTAAAATACAAATGCCAAAGAGTTAAACATGGTCCCTGTCCTCAAGAAGTAATATACACACATAAATCACTATCACTTTAGAAAATAAGAGTTCTAAATGTCCATAAAGTGAATCTTGTCTGGTGTGTGTGTTGCAATATGAAGGCTGTTCTATAGATGTAAAGTGGTCACCAAACACTGAATAATGCCGTATACCATCCATGATTGGACTTGGGTTAGTCTTTGAGTGGACACAAGTTTGCTTCTATGTAAAGCCAGGATACTGTTTCTGCCTGTATTTCCCACTCTTTAAAATTAATTACTTCAACTATTGATTAGTATTACTTCTTGATTGACAAGCCATCACTACATATCTTTATAGAGTATGACATTGTGTTTTGATGTGTCTATACACTATGCCATTATTAAATTGATCCAATTAACATTTTCATCTACTTCTCTATTACTTTTCCTGGTGCATCACTTGAAATCTTCTCTTTTAGTTATTTTGAGATGGCCAGTACCATACACTACTATTGACTGTACTCAAGCTACTGTGCAAGAGATCTTAAAACTTACTCCTGTTTCTGTTAAAGTTTCTACCTTGTACTCATCGTCTAGATATAGAAACAACCTGAATGTCCATCAGTGGATGAGTGGATGATGAAGATGTAGAATAAGTTGAGCATGGATGTGCACATCTGTAGCCCCAGTACACAGGGGGCAGAAGTGGGAAAGTATATTCCACCCATTGAGTTCAGCACCATCTTGGACAACATTGCAAGACACAGTCTCAAAAACAAAACAACCAAAACAGAAGATAAAATATAGATACAACAGAACACTAGTTAGCCTTATGTGGGGTGATAGCCCATCAATTATTACAACACAGGTCACAATCTGGAAGCCATTGTACCAACAAAAATGAGTTAAGCACAAAAAGGCAGGGATGGTACGAACTCACTTATAATGTGGAATCTACCAAAATAGAACCCAGAAATAGAGAGGGAATGACTGTCACCTGAGGGTGGCAGTGGAAGAAAGGTGGGAAGGAGGAAATGTGGTGGTTTCTCTCTTGAAGGCAGTTTCCTTTTCTAGACTCCCCCTGAAGAGTGAGAAGGGCTCCTGACTGAATTCGGGAAGTGGCTCTCAGTTCCTGGACCAGAGAGACCAGCACAGCTCTGTGAGCGCATCATCTGCTGTTGATGATTGGTAACCTGACCAAAAATAATTCTTTTTTTTTAAAGCACAATTTATTGATTAAACTATAAAGCAGAAAGGTGGGCTACTATCTATCTCGTGCTGTTGGGGACTGACAGTCTAGTTCTCGTTAGACAGTTACAGTTAAGGGACATAGGTGGCGGTTGTAAGCATGGACAGGATGAAATCAGAGCACTTACTAAGGACGTACAACATGGCTGGTACCTTTATGTACATCCTGCAAGATCTATAAAGTATCTCATTTGACTCCATTTCACAGATGGGAGTACACACTGGCACACACACACAATTTTTAGATTATTATATTTCTGGATGCTGGATCTTTCATGTGCCAGATAAGCTCTCAACCACCGATCTGTATTCCCGGCTCTGGAGTAAACCTATCAATTTACTTATGCAAAGTCATTATGCTAAGAAGGGTGAGAACCAGGATTTCTGTCTAGACCCACTTGAACTGTAAATGTGTGCTCCCCTATGTGGTACCTGCCTTGAGAGGTGGAAGCAGAAACAGGAGATCCAAGCCGATATCCTGGAAACTTACTTCACTTTCTCTTCACAAAAAAATAACAGGGAAGGGAGAAAAGAGTTCACAATGGAGTTGCAAACCAGGCATTCGTGGAAATATATTCTTAACCTCATTTTATTTTATTCATATTTATTTCATGTGTAAGAGTGTTTTGTTTGCATGCATGTATATGCGTCATGTGCAAGCCTGGTACCTGCAGAGATCAGAAGGCGATGTTAGAGGAGTCAGAGATGGTTGTGAATCTCCTGTGAGTGCTGCAAACTGAACCTGGTCCCTCTGCAAGAATAGCAAGTGTTCTTAACCACCGAGTCATCTATCTAGGTCTTGAAATGAGAGGAGTGTAAGTAAGACGTCTTATCTGAGGTGGGGGGGGGATTTGCACCTTCACATCTGCATTAAGGTTAAACTGGAACCAGTCTGAAGAGCTCTTGGATAAAAGGAGCAGACTTGCCATTATTGTCAAAAGTGGAAGAGCACAAAAGACCAAGACCCCCAGTGTCACCGAGAAAGGAGAAAGGTTCCCAACTCATCGCCACATTGACTCTTTTCTATTTAGAGAGACGCCAATGTTCCCCTTTAGCCCTCCTCCGTTGACTTGGGTAATGTGAATCTCTGCAGGTCATTCCCACCATCTCTGTCACCTTTATGTCTCCCTGTATAATTAGATCCAACCTTTTAAGAAAGAGGACCCTGGCAGAAATGTCTCCTGGTTTATGCATAACCCTTGTTCCTTTCATGTTTCTCTCTTGAAATTTATGCTTTTAAATTTCATTTTGGAGAGCCTACTGTAAACCATTCCTGGGGTTGGAAATTTCCTGATAACAAAGCCAGTTGGCTTGTGTCTTGTTGACTGCTGAAGCATACTGGGAGACAAGATAGAGGGAGAATTGCATAGGATAGGTTGATAAGCAAAGTGGTTATGGATAGATAGGTAGACAGGCAGATAGATAAATAGGAGGTGGCTTATTACAGGAAGCACAATTGGCTCAGGAGATGATAAAGGACAGAAACCTGGCAGAGTTTTCTAGTTTAAGCCCAAAGAGCTGAGCACTATAGGAGCTAATTGTATAATTCCTAGTCTTTGGCTGAGGGCCTGAGAGCAGAGCTGAGGTGCTGAGGAGGGGTGTGATGGGGTGTGATGGGTGTGATGGGGTGTGATGGGTGTGATGGGGTGGGATGGAATAGGATAGGGTGGGTTGGGGTGAGATGGGGTGTGGTGTGGTGGGATGGGGTGGGATGGGCTGGAATGGGTAGGATGGGATAGGATGGGGTGAGGTGGGGTGGGGTGGAGTGTAGCTGCTAGGGCCTAGAAGACTGCCCTGATAAGATGGCTATCTGAGGGTAAGAGAAGGAAAGAACTCACCTCCTCTTTCTCTCTTTTATTTCCTACCCAGGCCTCAGGGGATTAGATGATGCCCGCCTGCACTGGGAAAGGCAGATCTTCCCAGTCTGTTTTTACCCAACAGATTTACCCTGTCTGTTGACTCAAATGCTAATCTCTTCCCAGAAAACCTTTGTGAAGACACACCCAGGTCTGGGCATCCATCAGCTCAATCAAGATGACATCACAGACGTCAGCCTGGTTGGCCCCTCTCAGTCCTCTCCAGCTGCCTTTCAGAACATTACATCTCTAACATTATGATTCTCCATGCTGCTGTTTCCTCTATTCTTGGAAACAGAATGGCTTTGGTCCCAAAGGGAACTTTTTTCTCCTGTGTGTTAGTCTTAAGTTTAATGATTTTCATAATGTCCCTAAACTAACCAGTCCCTTTCCCCACTGGCATTATCAGGTGGAGTTCATGTTTATACCTACTTAGGAGATAATTAATTTAGCTTAAGAATAGACTATCTCCAGCCCTAACTTTAACTCAAGAACAATAGAAAGAATAAGTACAACCCTATAATATAATGCTGAATATAGTCAGTGAAAGAAGCTAGTGCCACAGTAGGGGAAGGTGGCTGATGCATTTCTTTTAATATAATCATTTTCTGGTCTAGCAAATATCTATACTGCATTATCCTTGACAAACTTGTTTGGGTATTTGCAGTTAGTGTGATCGTTTCTAGTTTTCTGGAAAAAAATAGAAGGGGAAAGAACAAATGACCCGTTGTTCTTTGGGGTGGTCTGTTCCTTTGGGGTGGTCCATTCTGTTCATGCCTGTCTTTATGGACTTCATTAAACTGCATGATGCTTTTCAGCTCACTCGACAGGTACCTTCAATAAAACGTAAGTCCCTTGAAGGCATATTAGTTAAAATGAATATTAATAAAATTCTGCTGACCCTTAATTAAGTAGGGTAAGAAAATTTGATACTAAAACACGAAGGGTCAAATTAATTAGATCAATGAAACAACCAGCTGGCATAGTTAGCCAGAGGGAAGGCACGTGCTACCCATCACTGTCTGACTGGGCAACTTCTGGTGGTGGTCACTGGCTCCTGCTTTCTTGCACTCATGTCCTGGTGGAATTTCCAGAGTAGAAGTAGCAATTCAGAAATCCCTGGGCTGGGAGCATTCGTTTATTGCCACAATTCGAGTAGACATTTTAAAAACATCTCGGGGATGCTACAAACATCTCAGGGATGCTACAGATGGTCCTTTCCTTCCCTTCTGCCGTATCTACTGTTTTCCTTGTTTTTTTTTTTTTCTTTTTTCTCAGACCCCTTTTCTTCCTTTTGCAACTTCTTCTCTTTTCTCAGGTAATAAGAAGTGCAATGTACTGCTCTCTATGAGTGGGAGTGCAGTGAGGGATATTAGCCAGTCTCCAAGTGTCTTACAGCCTGGTGCTACGCTGCTTCAGTTCGACTGTATTAGATACTAAAAAACTGCCTGTTACGATGAAAGAATAACTACCATTTGTCTCACTCAGCACCGCTAAGCAATGGCTTGAACATCTTAGAGGATTAGACAACAAAATGTATAAATAAACCCATAAAAGAGATCAACATCTGGCGTCAATGTGTCTTGAGTATCTAGAGCAGGACTTCTAAAAATTTCCCTTGGGCAAATCCTTTGACCCAAGAAATATTTTCACGACACCAGGTATGTGGAAATATAGAATAGGTTTATAAATATTTACTATTAATAAATTACAAAGAGATTTATTTTTAAAACAAGTCTTTGGTATACATGAAGCTTTAACCATTATTAGAGATGAAAGGAAATCAGTGGACTACTGAGACAGACACATGCTTATTTATTTTTATATAAGGAATTAAATCTTGAGACATGTGGTGGCAAGCCCAGTGGTTGGGAGGTAGAGTCAGGAGGATCTAGAGTTCAAGGCCACCCTCAAATATAGAGTGAGTATGAAGCCAGCCTGGGATACATGAGACATTGTCTCAACCCCCTCCTCCATCCCCCAAAATGGAACTAAGTCTTGGCTATTTGATATCACGTGCTGTAGAGTCTGTACAATGTTTCTCAGATCAATGTTTAGATTTTATATTTATCAACACTGAGAATGCTGTTTCACAGAAAGAAATACATAGTACAAAGCAGTAGACACACGTGTATGGCCATTTCAGACACTGTTGGAAATTCTATCCTAACTCTAAGCCAAAACATTCATTAAATGATTTTTAAGTGAAACTTGAGCTACCAACTCAAGCAGCAACCTTAAAAATCAAACTTTCTAATAAAATGTAATCCAAGATACTGATGTGGTGCTTAGATGCTGATGGATGACATCAGGAAAACATTAAAGATGCTTTCTACAGTTAAACTTATTTGTTTGCTTGTTTTTTGTTTAATTAATTAGTTAATTAATTAATTTTTAAGACAGGGTTTCTCTGTGTAGCCCTGGCTGTCCTGGAACTCACTCTGTAGACCAGGGTGGCCTTGAACTCACAGACATCCATCTGCCTCTGCCTCCTGAGTACTGGGATTAAAGGCATGAACCACCACTGCCTAGCCAAACTGTTAGATTTTTAAATAAAAGACATATATATTTTTGTGAGTCAAGGTCCACTATGTAGACCAGGCTGGCCTAGAAGTCACTGAGATCCACCTGCCTCTGCCTCCTAAGTATGTACCACCAAAAGCAGCCAAAGAATGCAGTGTAGGATACTGTAATTAATAAGACATCATAATTTCTAATGTGAACCAATTTCTGTCGATGCTTCTTGGTCTCGTGTGGTATGATGGAACACACAGTACTCATTGGCATGTTGTTAAAAGCCACGACTCCAGCAGAGTCATGGTCTAGCATGCCAGGGAGACCTCAGGTTCATTATATATTTTATTTTAAATTAATTTTTGTTTGCTGTGCATTCAGAAACCTTTTACTGTTAGCAATTGTTTTTGTGAGCCTCCTCTATCAGTGAGGGGTCATGATTCATGTAGGTAAGTCATAGGCTCATAAATGCAAGCTACCCAGTGACATGCTGATGACACAGCAGCAAATCTAGCTCAGACAGCAACAATCGAAAGTGCTGGGTGGCGAGTCTGCACATCAGACTGGCCTCCATTTCACAGTCAAAACTGTACCCAAGCCTTGCCTAAACACACACTTGCGTTTGGGTGAAATTCAAGATGGGTATGGTTTTCAGGCAGAGGTGAATTGTGGCTATCAAATTGTTGCCATTCAATCTATGATTGAGTTCCTAAGAAGCTGAGATTAATTTTAAGTTACACTTATTTGCTTCTTTGTTCATTTGTTCATTTACTTTGTGTGTGGTCATGGGTATGCCACAATGCACACACAAAGATCACAGGACAACTTGTAAAAATAAGTTCTTGCTTGCTACCATATCGGTCCCAGGGACTGAACTCATACTGTCGGATTTTGCTGCAAGTGTCTTTGCCCGCTAAGCCACTCGCTGGCTGTGGTTTTTGTTTTTGTTTTTGATGGGTAGCCTGTATATTTCCTGGTCATAGTTGCTTCTGAGGTAGCCTTTTGTGATGGCTAATAGTAGTTGTAAACTTGGTGAGATCTGGAATAATCTAAAAACTCAAGCAGGCTTGAGCATGCCTGTGAGAGATTTCCTTGATCTGATCATCCGAGTGGGAAGACCCACCTTCAATCTGAGCCCCCTCCTGGGGGAGCCCACATGAAAGGAAGGAAGCCTCTGTGGATTCTGATGTAGACTGAGGACTGGCAGAGACATCTAGTCTTGTGGACTGAACTACCACCAGATTCTTGACAGCCAATGTTGGACTAGCCAGACTGCAAGCCTGTAAGCCACTCTAATAATCAATGAATTATATATGTACTATATATGCATATGTATGCTCATTCTATCAGTTCTGGTCTTTTTAGAGAGCTCTGACTCATATGCCTTCTGTAAGTTCTAACTAAAACCTAAACTAAATTTAGTAGAATTTGTTCTCTTTGGTGAACTCAAACCCCGCTCCTTGCTTCCCTGCTATCTGGGCTGTGAAGAGCTGTGTTCAGCTTCATAGCCATAGATGATCCAGGCAACAAGTATTTCTAGGAGGGGAGTGGAGCAGAGTTTTTTGTTTTTTCTCTCATCATCAGTGGCTCCCAGAATCTTCAATTTTTTTTCTTTTAAATATTTCATCTAGTGTTTTCTTCCCAACTGATCTAGGCAGGCGAGCTGACAGGACTTGCTGTTTCTGCCACAGCTGTAAGTCTCAGTGCTATCAGGTTCAAACATGGGTTTTCCCAGACGTTTTGCATGTAACCAGTTGCTATTTGGCTCTGTGTAATGATTAGCAGTAAACTTGGCTTATAAAGTTCCTATCGTGTTAAGAATAGCACACATCGAGAGACAGGGTTTCTCTGTGGTCCTGGCTGTCCTGGAACTCACTCTGTAGACCAGGCTGGCCTCGAACTCAGAAATCCGCCTGCCTCTGCCTCCCGAGTGCTGGGATTAAAGGCGTGCGCCACCACGCCCGGCTAGTTCCCTGCTTCTTGTAGGAAATCTGCAATCTCTTCTTCAGGGCCAAATCCTTCTTTCCTTCGATCCTTGCCAGGATGCATCTGCAGCATGCGCACATTGCTGATGTTGACTGTCTAAGTCTTACATCTGCAGCATGCGCACGTTGCTGATGTTGACTGTCTAAGTCTTACATCTGCAGCATGCGCACGTTGCTGATGTTGACTGTCTAAGTTTTACCCTTACTTTCTGGTATTAGTAGCCTGAGGCGGGCATGTGCCACTCTTCAGAGCAACTGCAGTCACACGAGACTTTGCAAACCTGTGTTCTTGCCACCATGGAACACAAGGAAAACCCTTCACTGGGTCCCAGTTTCCTTACCTACAAAATGAGAAGTTTGCATTAGTTGTTTTAAAAGGAGTTCTTCCAGTTTATATGGTTAATATTTATAACTGCAGCCGTCACTTTCAAAAACCATGGCTAGGACCCCAGTGCCCCAGACCCATGTTAGGCTCAGGGAAACAGCAAACCTTCCCTTGGTACAGAATTGACCAGAGTCTGATGTTTAGCTAAAACCAGCTTTCAGAAACTGTCAACCACAGCTTCTTCCAGACGACTTCAACCTGAGACTGCTCTCCTTATAGAGACATCCTATTGAGAGTAGCAAACTGCGCCTTCCCTGTTCAGCTGTATACAATGAATCTACCTCCTTCATCAAGATGTAAAAAATAAATGCATTGAGTTTCTAGGCCTTTCTCCATCAGAGTGCACAGCCTACCCAATCCCAGCTTTTCTGTATATATGTCTATACTTTCTTCATTCCCTGGTTAATCCCTAAAGCCATCCAGATCTCAGCAGAAAACATAGCCATGCATTCTGTGTGACTTTGTGCTAGGAAGCATACTTTAAGGAGGTCAGAAAATGCACTGGCTGACAACCACAAACAGAAGAGGTTGATAGATTTGCTTAAGTGCCAAACGTCTGCTCATCCAAAGTCACTAACATTAAAGAGAAAATGCCAGTCAGCATTTAGGAAAAGTATTTGCAGAATATGCATCTCACAAAGAATCTTTTCATATATACAGATATATCCTGGAACTCACAAAAAAAGAGTATCCAATAAATAAAGGAACTAAAACAAACAAAAATTTCAACAGACATTTCACTAAAAATAATATAGGAATGGTTAAATAGGCACCTGAAAACATGTTTAATATCATCACTAGAAAAATTCAAAGTAAGATAGCAGGCACATGTCACTGTTTACCACCTGAATGGCCAAAGCAAGAATTAACAATGCTAAGTGCTGGCAAAGACATGGGACAACATAGAACTCACTGCTCACTGCTGGAAACTTCAGACAGACAGACAGACAGACAGACAGACAGACAGACACACACACACACACACACACACACACACACAAATAAATATTCCAGGCAATCAGAAGTTAGCGAATGCTAAACTTTTACCAAACAAAAGCACATACAAAACCAACCCTATTCCTGTTTGATAACCCCACAACTGAGTTCTTAAATATTTATGTTTCCTCACAAGAAACAAAAACACATGTGCAAAAAAATTTGTGCAAGAGTGTCTATAGCAGTACTGTGTGTGTGTGTGTGGGGGGGGGTATTTGTGTGTGTGTGCTTGGATGTGGATGTCAGAGGACAACCTTGGGTGCCCTGATATAGGGTCTCTCATTGGTGTGGAATTTTGCTAAGTTGGCTAGGCAGCCCCAGAAATCTGCCTGTCTTGGCCTTTCCCTTGCTGGCATTAGAAGCATCTACCACCATGCCCATATTTTACATGGGTTCTGGAAGGCCAAACAAGTTCTCAAGCTTACAAGGCAAATATTTTGCCAACTCAGTCGTCTCCCCTGTGTGGTAACTGGAATAAATTACAGGTGTGCCAGGCAGCGCTGTGTAATGCTATCGTTTTCTAGTCCATGAAAAAGATATGGAAGCGCTGATTGGTTAGGAAGTGTTTCTGGAATTCAGAAATGAGAGAAGTGTCTGAGATACTTTTGGTTAAGGCCCTATTGGGAAGACCTTGTCAATCAGAGAGGGAAGAAAGAGAGTATAGAAGGGAGAGAGAGGGATTGAGGTGACACTCGACTTGGCACATGTTTTGGGACAGCAGGCTCGACAGCCAGGCTATAGCTCGGCTTGTAGAAATTACTCAAGGGAAATAGACTGACTGGGCAAAGGCATTGGAATGTGTTCTACAGCCCAGTTTCTCACAGGAACCAGGGAGTGCGTGAAGAGGGTCGGGATAGGGAAGGAAAAGTCCGTGCATTAAGAATAATGTTCCTTTCCTGCACTTCACAGCAGAGGGTCGCGCTGAATGCTGGGAAGGGCTGGCTTCTCAACCTGGAGTCTGGCTTTCCTTTTCACACGGTTATTTGTTTCCAGTCTCTGGCTGTCTCCCCTGGGGAGGACATCCGTGGGGACAGTTCCTGTTTCCCTGCCATTGCTGGCCCAGCCTTCCTGAATGTGATATGATTGTTTCTTGGGGCACAGTGCAAAGATGCCAAGGGAGAACGGAAGTAGCTCATGCCTCAGCAATCTTTCTACAGCAAAAAAAGAAAAGACCATTGAACTTGGGAACCCTGGACCTTACGTCCTCTTTCTGGTGTAAGCAGGGACATTGTACAGACACTGCCAGTCGGCCCTGGGGGCCAGATATATCTACCATGGGAACCCTTAGGCTCCCATCCGAGCTAGGCAGTGATGGCTCAGATCCTTCTAACTGCTATGTTTATGCAGTTTCCCTTGGGAATCTGGGAATGTGGCCGTGGAGAGCTTCACTCTTGCCACCCCTCCCCTCTCCCCTGCCCACACTCTTGTCTCCCTTTAACAGTTCTTGAGTCACTTGTTCCCTTCTTTACTTAGTCACTCTCCTCTCATTTCTTAATGGTCACCACATTTCTCAAGTGTCTGTATGAAGACTTGTGTATGCCCAACCTCAGCTACACCATGAGTTCAAGGCCAGTCTGGGCAGATTCCCTGTCTCAAAATTACCTAAAGAATGAAGTATATCTTTTGACATTGTTCTCAGTACAGAGCTCTTAAACATTTGGAACTTATGTAAGTGACAGCAATGTGTTCTGCTATTTAGCCTTGAGTTAGTCAGGGCTCTCTAGACGAACAGAATCAATTGTGTGTGTGTGTGTGTGTGTGTGTGTGTGCACATGCATATGTGTACATGCATGCCTCTGTGTGCAAGTGCATGCATTTGTGCATGTGTGCCTATATGCACAAGTGTGTGCTTGTGTGTGTGTGTAATTATTAATCAGCTTTAAAATAGCAACAACAACAGAGTCAGACCTGGTAGTTGCATCATCCTTGAGGCTGGGTGTGACTCAGTAGTCCCAATCGGGTAACAGAAGTCTGAATGGCTCCTGGGGAGCCCCCAGTCCCTGGGAACCGCTTAGACACAGCATTCTTATAGCCTCAAGGGAGCCAGCAGCAGTAACAGAGCACATGAGCTCAGCAGGCAGAGGGAGGCCTAGTGAGCAGAAGATGAGCCACTCTTCCTTCTGTCAGCCCCCTTTCTCTGGGCTGCTTCCAGTAGGTGCTGGCCATCGTCATGGTGGGCCTGTCCACAGCAATCAAAGCAATCAGGGAAATTCATCAGGCGAGGCTCCTACTTGGGTGGTTCTCATTGTGACAAAGTGGCGTTGAAGCAGCGTCATTAAGCCTTTTCACTCACACCAGGGTTTATGTCATTGACCCTCCATAGCCTCAGGATGGGGCACCTTACTTGGAAGGCCATGTCATTGGTAGGCAATCACTTTCAGTCTGTCCATTGATTTCTGGGGAGCTGACAGGAGGATAAAGATTAAGATCTATGAAAAATTTTGAATAAAGATCTGGTGAACTTCTGAGTTTTGGGAAACACTCGGGAGGTGTGGCAGAGAGGGTGTGGAAGCTCTGTGTGTCTGATCATTCTCTACCTCTCTCTGGGTATCTCTGTGTGTATCCCTTTACCACAAACTTATACACATACGTGAAATATTTTCCTTATGTCAATGTGCCTTTCTAGTAAATATTAAACCCAAGCAGGTTGTGGTGGGAGGCCCTGATGTATAGCTAATTGGACAGAAGTGTTGGAGGTTTAGGCTTGTTGCAGGCTTCTGAAGTTGGGACAGTTTATAGATTTGACCCCTTGACTTGTGGGACCACATCAGAACTAAAGTGAACTGTAGGCTGCCCAGCTACTGTTTGGAGGCTGGAGAAAGATGTAGGCATTTCCTTGATGTAGGAAAACCTGCACACCTGGTGTCTGTAGAGCTTCATGAGAGTGCAGAGAATTATCAAGAACTTGCTTATCCAGATGAGGAGGAACCAGGTGTTGAGCTAAATACTAAGAACTTGGCAGCGCTGTGTGTGTGTGTGTGTGTGTGTGTGTGTGTGTGTGTGTGAGTGTGTGTGTGTGTGTGTGTGTGTGTGTGTTACCCCTCACATTTGCTCTCATGCATCTACTGTCTGATGGGAAAGGTCCCTTACCATGCTCACACACAGTTATGAAGAAGGAGAGACAGACAGGCAAAATTATGGGGAAATGAGAAGGAAAGGAGCCCCCTTTGGGATCTTGTGGAAGCCACTTGCCAGCAGAAGAACCAAGATTCCAATACAGTTAACAACATATGCTTAAGGCCTTTCTCCTCTCCCAGCTAATGAACCTGCAATTTCCCCAGGATTCTCCTCATAAAATAAATGGAAATGAGATAGCCTTTATAATAAAATGAAATTTTTGGGAGCTGGCAAGAAGGCTCAGTGGGTAAGAACATTGACTGCTCTTCCAAAGGTCCTGAGTTCAAATCCCAACAACCACATGGTGGCTCACAACCACCCATAATGAGATCTGACATCCTCTTCCGGTGCATCTGAAGATAGCTACAGTGTAACTATGTTTAATAATAAATAAATCTTTGGGCCAGAGTGAGTGGGGCTGACTGGAACAAGTGGTGCCAACTGGAGCGTGGTTGACCAGGTAGAGCAGAGGTCCTAAAATTTCAATACTCAACAACCACATGAAGGCTCACAACCATCTGTACAGCTACAGTGTACTCATATACGTAAAATAAAATAAATAAATCTTAAAAAATATTTTATTTTACATATATGAGTACACTGTAGCTGTACAGATAGGTGGAACAACAATATGAACTAACCAGTACCCCAGAGCTCGTGTCTCTAGCTGCATAGGTAGCAGAAGATGGCTTCGTCGGCCATCATTGGGAGGAGAGGCCCCTTGGTCTTGCAAACTTTATATGCCCCAGTACAGGGGAACGCCAGGGCCAAGAAGTGGGAGTGGGTGGGTAGGGGACCAGGGTGGGGGAGGGTACAGGGAACTTTCGGGATAGCATTTGAAATGTAAATAAAGAAAATATCAAATAAAAATTTAAAAATATTAAAAAAAAATAAAGGACATTTTCTAAGTTGTTGTGCAACCTGGTTTTATTTTATCAGATTGTCATCCCACCCAAAGTACCATTGGCAACACCCTGTAATCTCAATTACCAGAAAGGGAATTGGAAGCAGGAACGAGAGGGTACCATGGAAATCTGTTAAGCAATAGGATTCTAAAAGCTTCCAAAATCCCACTTATAGTTACCGCTAGGACTCTTGAGTGTATCTCTCCAACACCAGTGTTCTTGGGCATGTCTTTCTTTCTCTCTACCCAGTGCTGAAAATCTTCATTAAAATCTCTTTTCAACAGATTTCAGCTCTGCTTCACTCTGTTTCACCCTGAAACTCTTTAAGATGTCAAAGGGAGGGATCCAAAGGTCTAGGTCCTCACCAAGTTGAGGGAACTCCTCAGGCTACTGGGAGAATCAGATTGGAGCCGCACCCCTGTCATTACTTCTGCCGTAATTTAGGATTCTTTACCTGAGATGCTTGGGACCGGGTTTATCTGGGGCCCTCAGATTTTCAGAGTAGGCATGGCCAACCTGAACCAAGCAAGGGAACACAGGAAATAAATTTTTTAAAAAAGAACAGTATAACAGTGCTTCCCATAAAAACCACAGAGCAGTGGTTATCAAGTGTGGATCATGACCCCTTTGGGGTTGAACGACCCTTTCGCAGGGGTTGCATATCTGATATCCTGAATATCATCAGATAGTGACATTTTGATTCATAACAGTAGCAAGATTACAGTTATGAACTAGCAATTAAAATAATTGTAGATTTAGTGCTCACCACAGCATAAGGAACTATACATATATTAAAGAGCCGCAACATTTAGAAGGTTGAGAACCATCACCAAAGACCATTTAACAAGACCCCCCAGTGCCAGGCAGGGGACTCATCCTTTGAGTTGCTGGTTGTTGGGGGGCAGGCATTCAAGAGACTCACAAAACAATACAGGTATTTTCAGTGCCCTTCCCTGACCTTGAGGATAAGAAGACCCTTTTGCTGATGATACGGCACACTTTGGAAGCTAGACTTAGAGGAATTGAGCTGGATCTGACCCTACAGTCTTCTCTCTGAGGACTACTCTCACTGTGTATGAAGGTGCTGTACAAGCTACCCAGGGCAGGGGTGATCAACAGTCCTATCTAGCTGTGAAGCCTTCAGACCACAGCAATGACCACTTGGCCAGACATCCCCAATGGCGCACTAGTGGCACTAATATCTCAGCCATAATCAAGAACTGTCTAGTTGAATTGAAGGCATGCTCAGTAAGAGGGAATTCATCCCTCGGACTGTAAACCTTCCCAGCATCTCTGACTGGAGAGGCCAATGACCCTACAGGAAAAGCTACCACTATAGTTTCCCTAACCAGTATCATTTCTGACTGTATTTTAAATACTTATCCTTATACCTACAGATACGTATAGCTCTCATCCCTTATCAAAGAAGCTTCTTTTTGCAACAGAGAGAGGCTACTATGGTGGTCCAAAATTGGCCAAAATACAGAGAATGAATGAGTGTAAGGGACATAGGCCATTGGCATATCTACACCCCTATGGCTGAGATCCAGGAACAAGGGACAGAATATAGGACAGAAAGCTTGTACAAATCGGAGGACCAGAAAGTTACTGCAAGATTGTGTCTTTTAGACATGACAGAAAAGTTACACCCATAAAATATCAACAACATGGTTGCCTAAACAAAACCTGCATAATGACACCACCAGTTGACATCCCATTGTGGATGGGGACAATCTTAGAAGGCTCCACCCCAGTGAAGAGTTACAGGCAAGCAATGACTACTGAGAGAGAGAGAGAACCAGTTTTCTCCAGGGATGAGCTCTCTGTGTGTGTGTGTGTGCATTAAGACGAGATTGTGGAGTTGAAAGGGAATGAGGAGACATGAAGGACTTGGAGGCATAGAGAGAAGGTCGGAAATATTGCAAACATAGTACTCATGCATGAACTTCTCAAAATATTAAAAATTTAAACAAAAAGAATAACTCAAACTCTTTTAAACCAGGGATGTTTATAAATCCCTCAGCTACAGCACAGGGCACATAGCAGAATATCATGACCACCAAATAAAGAATGATGGGGGGGTGGGCTAAGAAGTCACATGACGTAAAAATAACAGAGGTGCTGGAGTCCCCCAGACCTCAGGGTAATTTCCAACTCTACTACTTTTTAGCTTGGATAAGCTGTATAGTCTCTGTGGGCCTCAATTAAGGCCCATTGCATGGAAACTGAGGAGGGGTGGGTGACCATGGGTGTGTCACAGAGCCACACTCAGGAGTTTGGTCTAGAAGCATGGAGACATGCAGGTGGGCTGTCACATGCTGAGTGGTATTTCAGAGTAATGAAGCCAGGCCAGTGAGGTAGGTGCTGGAGGGAGAGGCACTGTCAGGTGACACCATAATCCAAGGGCACAGAGACCTAGATTCAGGGCAGAGCAGTAGAATGAAAGAAAAGAGGTGTGGGTATGATAGACTTTGAGGTGGAAGAAAAGGCAGGACCATCTAGGGAAGTTTGCACAGGAACTCTGTCAGGAGGAAACTCAGACTCTTCGTTCCATGGAAAGAGAGCCCACCAGGGTTTTCTGGTAGCTGTTTGATAAATCCTTTCATATCTGGATCTGGCTATGGTGCTTTTTGGTATGGCTATATTGTGGGTTTGTATTTTTACCATGCCTTACATGCCTTTGTTGTTATTAAAAGCTAAATATGATATATGTGGGTTTAAAGAGGTGTCAGAGGTATCCAGGGACCTGAGGTGAATCAGGAGCTGAGGTATCCAGGAAGCGGAGGCGTACAAGTTGCTGAGGTGCACTAGGCTTCCAGTATGAGGCTTTGTGTGTTTTTGGCTAGATGTTATTTTTGATTCTGAAATCAGGATCATGTATTTTAATGTTCCATCCTCCAGGTTGTAGTGCCATTTTGAAGATAAAAGAGCCTTTAGGAGCTGGAGTGTGGCTGGCAGACGTGGTCAGTAGATTCTTGGGGGCCTTATTGTACACTGTTCTGTGCTAAGTCTATGGGTATAATAATGACTCCTGGACTGGTGTGACAGTCTAAACCCAATCTCCCCTACACCCGTTGTCTCCCACGCCATTTACTTCTTTGCCCTATGTTTCAGCCAGTGACAGGGTTGTACATCATTAGGACCAGAGATCGCAGTCCAAATGGTCATTGTCTCTGTTGCTAATCAACTATGTGCCTTGTGCACATTTCCTAGTCTCTCTGACATCAACAGCAGCTATCTCATTGCATATAGTTTTGTGTGTGTGTGATTACTAATTTACAAGGCATGTAGAAAATAGTAAATTATCTCTATGTTAATGGTTTTCTTTGATATTACTAGTAGTCTGTTGATGAGGTGCTTGGAAGTTTTAATCAAATAATCTTATTTTTTTAAAAAATGGGGAAATACAAATAGCATTATATTTATTATCTCAATGCCATTTGCAGGGATAGTTTGGTATTGTTTTCACACTGTTGTGCAACCAGTTTCTAGAATGTTCCATTCTGGGAGGTGGAACTCTTCCTCCTCTCTTGGAAACTGGTATTATATACTTCATGTTTCTACAAGGTAGCCTTTCTTCCAATATGAATATAGATTTTATCTGCAATGAGATCTGGGGCTTTAACTGCTTCTTCGGTAAGTCCTTTTGATGTGAGCTTTCTCTGCAAGACCCCACTCGTTCTGACATCCGTGACAATAAAGCAGAGAGTTTCCCCAAGTTGGGCCTTCCGTGATTTCAAGATTAAATTGTGAGACTCAGATCCCTGATTCTATCCTTACCGAAGGATAACAGCTGGGTCGCACGGGCTCTGGCATGAAGGTGTGGATTCTGACCCTGTAAGTGACACCCAAACTCCTGGATTCATCTTCAGTTCAGTATCAAATCCACCCATGCTTCCCGGGCACTTTGAACCTGAAGGGACGTTTCCTTCCTGAGGCCCGCTTTTCTTTCTCCCTTTCCTATCAACGGCGCTTCCATATCTCCAACTTTGTTTTCGTTAATTGTTCACTTTTTAAAAGACTCATTTATCTTTTGTGCATAAGCGCTTTCCCTGCCTTTATGCCCACACACTATTTGTGCGCCTGGTGCCCCTGGTGCCAGCGATGACATCAGGCCCCATGGAACTAGAGTTACAGGTGATCGTGAGGTGCCATGCAGGGAACCAAACTTGAGTTCTCTCCAGCCCCTCATTATCTTGGGGATCATATTTTGTTCTGTTCCGCCGCCCCCTTCACCTCCCTCCAATCTTCTGTCTACAGCCAAGGCCACTTGAGTCTAACTCATGGCTCTTCTGTCTTCCAGGTTCGATTGTCACTGTTGTTCAGGTTTTCTTCACTTCTCATCAAGCCTTCCCCGCATCAAGGCATCCCAGGGAACTGTGGAGCACGAAGTTCTGTCTTCTCTTGTGTGTTGTTACCAGGCCAAGTTTGAAAAACGTATCTCTGATCCTGTCGTTGCTCAAACCTTCAACATCTCCCAGTTCTGCATTAGCTATAGGAAGATCGTAGCTCAGAGGCATCATCAGTTTGGCCCTGAATTTGTCTCCCAGCCTTCTCAGGCACATTAGCTACCTAGTACTTCATGACAAATCTCAGAAACTCTGTGGCTGGACATTTGCTATATTTTTCTGAGTGGGGAATTTATACCAGGTTTCACTGGGTTCTCCGTGCTCTTTTTTAAGGCTATACTCAAGATGTCAGGTGGGAACAAAGTCAGCACGAGGTGCGACAGTAGGGTTCTGCCTCCAATCTTGCCCAATGGTTGTTGACAGGATGTAGGAGCTGTGGCCATATTACATTTCTTGCCCACTACTCCACGGTTAACCACCATCACGTGTGTCTGGTGTCTTGATGTAAAGGCCTCCCGTTCTGTTTCCCTCTGAGCTTTACCTAGGCAATTCTGCCTAAACGCCCTCTCTACCTCCCTAGCTGGCTTTGATAAGCATGACTCAACTGCCACCCGTTATTCCTGCAGAGCAGAGTTTTTTTTCTTTTTTTGACCAGAGTTAGAGATAATTGCCCACTTTGGAGTCCTGGGAAGCTCCCCGAGCCCGTGGCTGTTGTCATTCTCCGCTCTGTAGGAAGCTAGTTTGTGGAAGTGTACTCGCGGTTCTCAGCAGACCCAGCTCCTGGAGAGTAGAATCACACCCCGTAGACTTTTGAGTCTTTTTTGGCCTTAGGTTGCCTGGAACACAGTGAGCAGTCAAACGTTTGTTGAAGTACAAAAAATGGATGCTGTTGGAAGGGCAGCAGCAGAGAAAGGAAACCCCGTGTTTCCCAGACAGCCCTGCGCAGGCATTAGCGAGGGACTGGGCTGCAGGGACTGTGGGCTACTGGGGGCCAGAAGCCGCTGATATCTGAGATCTGTACAGGAACTTGGGAAGCCTGGTGGCAGCGAATCTTACCTCTTACTCTCCCATTTAAAGAAATATTGCTCTTGGGCTTAGTGAAGCCAGTGCTGGCATTTCAAGCTCAGAAAACTCGTTATAAAGAGAGCATTATTATGGACCTTTTGAAGATTAAATTTTTAAAAAAACAGAATATTTAGAAGGAACCTCACTAACCTGTGATTCAAATTCATGTGTGATGGCACATGCTGAGGCTCATTCTACCACGTTATTCTGCTACTGTATATTGGGCACTTAATACGTGTACACGTTTGTGAGAGCACTGAAGATTTTATAAAGTATAAGGCATGACTGTTGTCTTTCAAAGGCTCTCACCCAGAGCTGAATTTTGAGTGAGTGGATTGGGAGGTGCAGAGTTTCCATTCAGAGCAGTGGCTCATCCTCTTCAGGACCACCCTCCACACACACCCAAAGCTCCCCTCCCAACATCTGTGTGTGGTAACCTAGTGACTGTTATGTGACTCACTAGAAAGAGGTTTTTTTTTTTTTTTTTTTTTGTTTTTCGAGACAGGGTTTCTCTGTATAGTCCTGGCTGTCCTGGAACTCACTCTGTAGACCAGGCTGGCCTCGAACTCAGAAATCTGCCTGCCTCTGCCTCCCGGGTGCTGGGATTAAAGGCGTGTGCCACCACGCCCGGCTAGAGAGTTCTTTAGAGGAGGTAGAAGTTATAGAAAAGGTAGGACTTTCGAGTTTTAGAAGGGAATATTATGACTCTGCCAATGTCCAGCAGTGCCTCACTGTCTAATTCTGAACAAGATATGTGTATGTATATGTATGTGCATGTGTATGTATATTATACATGTATGTGTATTATATGTATATGTATGTGTACTTATATGTATATAAAATGTTGAGTATGTATATTCAACATTATAGATGAGGAAGAGTAGAGCACATCCATATGCCTGAACCCACATTAAAGTTAAATCAGGAAATAACCAGATTTGCAATCAGAAGAGTAAGTCAGAATAAATGTTTACTCTAATAAAGTGCATTCCTGTAATAAACTCCTAAGTGACTAGATGAGATGGATTCCCATCCTCTGGAAACAACAGCAAAGTCTCTCTGGATGGGGAAGCTGAAATGTTCCAAAGCCTCTTCTCTTCTTGCTGTACAGTAGCTTTGGTAAAGCTTAACTGCGGGACCTTACATCTACCTCGGTTATGCTTCATCCTGTTACTTGAGAAGACCATCTCAGGCCTCTGACAGTCTTTGTGTTTTCTATTTTCGGCTTCATTTGTTGTGTTCTACATTGATAAACACCTTCCTGGGTTTTGACTGATTTAGTGTTTAAAATGTTGACTAAGAGAGGGCAAAAGCCAGCAGGCTAAGGCAGGCAGTCTGGGAACAGGCATATTGTACAGTTCTCAGTAGGGAGGGGTGCAAACACCTCTGGTAAGTACAAGAGATGTGGGTACCATAACTTCTACTGAGTGGGCAGGACAAACTAATGTGGCCACTTTCAAGTGTTGTATGAGGCCCTGAGCTGCAACACAGTCTCACACCTATAGGCCTTTAAAAAATGTGTTTGTAAGGCCAGCCTCTGCCTACCTGCCTGCCTCTCTACCTTCTCTCCCTCCCTCCCTCTCTCCCTCCCTCCCTCCCTCCCTCCCTCTCTCCCTTCCTTTCTTTCTCTTTTTGGTATTGGGTTTTCAAGACAGGTATTCTTTTTGTAGCCCTGGATATACTGAAACTAGCTCTGTAGACCAGGCTGGCATCAAACTTAGAGATCCACCTGCCTCTGCCTCCCGAGTGCTCAGATCAAAGGTGTCATGCTCCACTACCTCCCAGCTCTTGAGGCCTTTCTTCTTTGGCCTTCACATCAGCCTTATGAGAGCATGTACAGAGTGTGTGCAGAGCATGTGCAGAGCGTGTACAGCGTGTGTGCAGAGCGTGTGCAGAGCGTGTACAGCGTGTGTATGGAGCATGTACAAAGTGTATGCTATTCTGATGATCATAAACTGCTAATGGATCCAAGGGATGTCTGCAGCTCTCAGAAGAGGAAGTAGGAGTTCTGGGTACCAACCCTCTTTTGACTTATCTGTTCACTTGCTTAGTAACAACAACAATGACAACAATAATAATAACAATACCCATTTCATTGAACACTAATGCTATTTTCCCTTTCTGTCATTCCTTATACTTGTGAGCCTAGTTAGTTTTTATCTTCCCTCCTAGACTCTGCTCTGTAAGAACAGGGACTATGCTGGGCCATCCCTGTCTGCTTATGACCGTGCATACATGCTCAGTGAACAAGTTCATACGTGGCATCTCTCTTGTTTTATCAGGGCTGGGCTTTTACATTGCTCCCTTCCACTAACACTGGATAGACGCAGCAATATAGCTACGTATGCCGTCTTTTCTTGATACATTGAATCATACAAAACTTGATGGGAGAATTGTACAGTATATGAATTATCTCCCTAGGCACACCGTGTTTTTCCTTACACACTCCTCGACAACAGGTATGGGTTGAGATCATCCTATCAGCCTTGAGGATAGAAAGATTCTTTATCTTGCTCAAAACCACAGAGGCATTTTCAGGAGCAGCTGCTAATAGATTCTATGGTGTGTGGTTTTTTTATTTTTTTCAATTCAGCCCATTGCTGAGGATGCTAAATCCCACTAAAGCTATCAGGCACCAGAGCCTTACGCTGCTTTTCAAGGGTCTACAATGCTCCCAAATTAATTCATGGAAATGGCTGCAGGATTGTGGGAAAGCAGCTGGGTACTTCCCAGCAGAATTAGCTGCAGCCAGTTTAGTCGCTGGCTGAAAGGCGGCAGGAAGTCTCCTACAAAAGGCAAACCACACTCCCTGTGATATAACAGCCAGCAAATGTGTTGTTGCCAAGGAGCCGCAGGTGCCGGGCCGGTTTAGGGAGATCAGGGCAGACAAGAATGTGAGAGGTTTTATTGTTAGATTCTACTCTCTGATGTGGTCACTCTGTTATGGATGGGTCAGATACTTTGACAAGAATGGAATCGATTTGTCAATGAAGTTAAAGGAGTCTACGCTGTCACCGAACCTCAAGCCGCACTAAGACAGCTGTGGTGCCACTCTTTGGCAGGCCTGAGGTCAGCAACCAACTACTGGCCTTCATTCAGACAGGCCAGGAAATGCCCCATGGCGCAGGGCTGGGGGACAGCCTGGCCAAGGGGAGTCAGACTCGGTCTATTTGTTTAGTACTATACTATCACATTAAGTAGTTTCAAAAGAATTACGGGGTTGAGAAAAGGGCTCAAACGTGATGGGTGTAATTTCTTTGAACCTGATCCTTTATTTCTTCAGAAAGTTTTGTATGCACTCATTTCTTACAAATAAATGCTTTTTCCAGTGTTTCAATCATCCAGCCAGCAACAGAAAATTAATTTAGGTACACTACTGTCCTCAGACCCCACTCAGAGCACGGCAACAGCATCCTTGATGGCTAAAGGTTTGGGTTTGAAACTCATGCTTCCTGGGTGAGTGTTTAGGTAATGTTACCTGTAACGGCACCCCATCTTTTCTAGCCTGTCACCTTTCTTTACCGATTATGAAGATGACTGGCAGGTATCCTCCTTTTAGCCTGGCCTGCTCTTCCCTCAGCAGGTATTTGCTGTGCATCTTTGAAAGGAGAAGGAATGACCTGGAAGCCATGCTGTGCTCCCAGCATGGTGCTGGGTGGTGCAAAGGTTCTGCTGTTCTTCTAACTGATGACGTCATCTTTGGTTATGCTCCTCAGATGATGCTGACTAGGTGTCCCCAACCCCAGGTGACTTTCTCTCCATATTGAGCCAACATTATGTATAAAAGTGATGGAGATCTATAGCTATGCTATTCCTCAGCCGACGGTTGGTTTCTTACTGCTTTATGTCTGTGTGGGCTCCTTCCTGCTTTACTTATCATCATCACCACCATCACTCACTTGGGTAATGTGTGCCTGGTTCTGCCCCAGGAAGATTCTTCAAGCAGGAGTTTGTGTGCTTTGATGGTCTCCCATCATTCCTCTATTGTTTTCTTGTCCTTTGTGGAGGAGAGTTTAGGTTTATTTTATACTTCTTGTGTTCCAACCTTGAGTCTGGGCATTTCAACAAGGATTCCTGGTTCCTCGAAGTAGACAATGATATTTAGAAGACAGTATATAGGAAGTATGTGTGCTTTTTGCCACAGGGTGTCTTGTTTCCAAGATTCATCTGTGGACACCACTAAGGAATATATATGAGTATATTCACACATGCTTACTCTGTATTTATTTTAATAGCTGGCTATTTATATTGTAACCTGGCATCTCCAATTGCAGCCCAGCATCATTAAGTATTCTCATTTTCCAAATGTTTAGCTCCATTTTTCTGATGGTATGAAACCTGGCTCTTGGGATCTTTAGTGTGTGTAAGTATGTGGTTGAAGCCCTGTAGGAAACCACTCTCCTCTCTCCATTGCTATTGCTATACCCTCCTCTGCATATGTGCTCCTCCTCCTCTGCCGATGTGCTCCCCTCCTCTGCAGATTTGCTCCCCTCCTCTGAAGATTTGCTCCCCTCCTCTGCAGATGGGCTCCCCCTCCTCTGAAGATTTGCTCCCCTCCTCTGCAGATGTGCTCCTATCCTCTGCAGATGTGCTCCCCCTCCTCTACAGATGTGCTCCTCTCCTCTGAAGATTTGCTCCCTTCACTGTATTCCATGCCAGGCACTCAAGAGCCCAAGTGACTTGCAGGAAGCAGGCTGACAAGACAGCCCGCCTGCAAACATGCCCTGCCTGTTGTGAGGCTAGAAGGCTGACTCAGTGGTCAGAACGCTCGCTGAGTCCAGGCAGTGGGGAGATAGAGAAAATTTATTCACAGTCCTTGAAACTTGGGGAAGGAAATCTAATGTTTGCTTGATGTGTTGATTACTTTGCTCATCGCTGTGACAACATATCTGATAAGAGCAAGGTATGGAGGAAGGGCTTTGAAGGGACAGTCCATCACAGTCAGAAGTCATGAGCAGTAGTGTGAGGCCACCGGTCCCATTACACCCACACTTAGGAAACAGAGAGTGATGCCGTTGGTGCTTAGCATGATCTCTCCTTCATTCAGTCAGGAATCCCAGTCCACAAGACAGTGCCATCTACATTTGTGGTGGTATTCCCACCTCAGGAAAACCTTTCTGGAAATGCTCTCATGGACAGACAGTCTGGAAATCTGTTTCCATGATGATTATAAGTCCAACTAAGCTGATAATGAAGATTTACCAGGACACTTGGTGAATTTCAGAACTGTGATGGACCAGTAGACCCCTCCTTTTTATTTTTATCTTTACCTCCCATCTGCCTGATTTGGGGACCACTTTTGAGTACTGGGGGTTTGGGACAAATAACTTGTCTTTCTAATTTCATAGGTCCTTAAGTAGGGAGTAAGTATGCACCAGGAGTTATATTTACCACATCTAGGATACTTATGTGGACCTGAGTTGAAAGATTTAGACAATAAGATTTTGCACTTGAGCTGTTGTGATGAGATTTAAATGGTCTATTAAGCTGGGTTCTCTACAGAATGCACATGCCTTATAAAGTGGGATTTAGCAAACTGGCTTGTGTAGCAAGGGTTGGGCGGTCCAACATGACATTTGCATGCTGGAGAGACGTAGAACACAGTTGCCGATTAGTCCACAAACTGGATGTCTAAGCAGTCTTAGTCTAGTGATGAAGGCTGGGGTGACTCTTGAAGGGTAACTGCTCTTCAGTCCATGTTGAAAGATCAAAGAAGCCAGTGTCTGATGTTAGCAGAAGATGGTGGTGGCAGCAGAAGCAATAGACACAGTTGCCAGCAAAGGCAGGCAAGAGATACTGCCTTTAACCGGAACCTTTTTATATGAATCTGGGCCACCCATTGAAGGAAGAACCTTGTCTTCTCAGTTAATTCTTTCTGGAAATATTTTCATAGACTTGCTTTGAAACGTGTCCCTTCGTCGAGTCCAGATCCATACAAGTTGATGATCAAAATGACAATCCCAAACGGTGACACCCTGGGGAGGAGTCTTCAAAGCTTCTATTGCAAAATACCATAGTCAAGGCGATTTGAGCAAAAATTAATTTTGTCCCAATTCTTGAGGTTTGAAGTTCAAAGTTAGGGTCTTCACAGGATTGGCTTCTCCTTGGCACTTCTCCTTGGCTTCTGAGTAGCTGTTTCTCCAGGAGGCTCACAGGCTCTTCCTCACCAGGAGAACCTAGTCAAGGGTGCCTCAGAGCTCATTCTTTCTAAAGAATTAGCTTAAACTTAATCATCTCTTCAAAGTCCCTACTTCTGGGACAACAAATACCTGAAAAAAAATGTTTAGCATTCTTAGCTCTCAGGAAAATGCAAGTGAAGATGACATTGAGATCCCATCTCATCTTAGTCAGAATGGTTGTCATCAAGAAAGTAAACAAATGCAGAGCACGAAGCAGGAGTTTGGGGTGGAGGATTGGGAAGGAACACTGTTGGTGGCCACATGAATTAGTGCAGCCACCATGGAAATCAGTAGTAGGTTACTCAAAAAAAAAAAAAAAAAAAAAAAAGTAAAGCTAGAATTAATACATTAGCTTGCTATCCCACACTTGAATATATACCCAAAGGAATGGAGGTCAGCATAGAACAGAGATGCTTACCCACTCCTGCTTACTGTCGTATCATTCTCAGTGGCCAAGTTTTGGAATCAGGTGCCCAACAGCAGAAAAATGGCTAAAGAAAATACAATATAGACAATTTTACTCAGGCAGAAGAATGACATGTCACCTGTAGGAAAAAAAATGGACAAAACTGGAGAACATTTTTTTTTTTTTTTTGGTTTTTCGAGACAGGGTTTCTCTGTATAGCCCTGGCTGTCCTGGAACTCACTCTGTAGACCAGGCTGGCCTCGAACTCAGAAATCCGCCTGCCTCTGCCTCCCAAGTTGGAGAACATTTTTTAAGTGGAAAAAAAAAACAGATTGAGAAAAACAAATATCAGGTATTTTCTCTCATATTTAGAATGTAATAAATATCACAAAGGACCCAGGTTGGGTTTCCAGCACTCACATGACAGCTCACTGCTAGTTTCAGAGGATCCAGTACTCTCTGGATACCAGGCATGAGAACAGTGCTATTACATGTATGCAGACAAAACCCTTATAAAGGTTGTCTTAGTTAGGGTTACTAAAGCTATAATGAAATACCATGACCAAAAGGAAGATGGAGAGGAAATGAATTAATTGACTTCCACTTCTACACTGCAGTCCATCACTGAAGGAAGTCAGGACAGGAACTCAACCTGAGGCAGGAGCTGATGCAGAGGCCATGGAGGAATGCTGCTGTATGCTTGCTCCTCATGGCTGGCTCAGCATGCTTTCTTATAGAACAGCATGCTTTCTTATAGGACCACCAGCCCAGGGATGTCCCCGCCCACAATGGGCTGGGCCCCCTCACGTCAATCATTAATTAAGAAAATGTCCTGTAGGCTTGTCTGCAGCTGGGTCTTACGGAGGCATTTTCTCAACTGAGGCTCCCTTCTCTGTGATGACTCCAACTTGTGTCAAGTTGACACGAAACACATAAAATTGACAGTACACACACAAGGTACAATTTATTAGTCTTTAAAAATATATATATGAAAGCAGAAGGCATAATATTTGGTAAGAGAAAGGGGATCACTTGGTGGAAGCCACAGGGATAAAAGAGGTGATGGTAGGTGAATTTGGTTAAAGTCATTATATACTTTCTGGAAATGCCACAGTGAGTCCCATTAGTTTGAGCAATTAACCCATGATAATTAAAAAAAAGAGACCTGGTTTCTAAATGCAGCCCCACAAATGCAGGAGTAAGGTTAGACCTTTCCCCCCATGAGTTTTCCAAGAGCATGATTCAGCCCATAACAGGTGAGGTGAGCATATATGGGGGAGGGGCACAAATCATGGGGACAAAGGGCTGGTACAGGTGGGTATAATTCTAAGATGTTCTCCAAATTCCTGGCCCCCTGATTTGTACCACCCCCATTGAATATAATGAAAGAGTCACTGTAGTTATGTTGGATTGTATCAGCCTCTGTCTTAGACAGAGTTAGGGTGGGAGAGAGAACTTCTCTTGTGGGATTCAAAGAAGAAAATGGGCAGACTGGGAGGGAACCCCTTGGCAAGTGGTGGGGGTGTCTAGAAGCAGCTCCTCCTGACAGACATAGGGGATGAGTTCTGCGGACACCCACATGACCTCAGCAGAGGACTCAGAGCTCTAGAAAGATATGTAGCTTGTCTGATCCTGGGATTTCAGACAGGCGAGACACAGTGCACAGGGTCCAGATAAGCTAGGCCTGAACACGGGCCTCACAAGATCTGGGAGATTATAAATATATGTTTTTAAACATTCATCCATTCATTGTGTGTGTGTGTGTGTGCACGCGCGCGCGTGTGCTCGAATGCACACATGTGGTGAACATGTTTGGGAGGGGTCAGAGGACAACCTGTATAGAGAAGTCAGTTATCACCCACTGTCCTTGGGATTGAACTCAGCTTGCCAGGCTTCGTGGCAAATGCCTTAGCTTGTTGAGCCAGCTCACTGGCCTGTAGGTTGTTTTAAACGGCTGAGTATGTGGTGCTATGTCATGGAGCATTTGAAGGCCAGTACACTGCCCCAGATTTCTAGCCTTGTGTTGCTCTAGCTGTCAGCTTTAGCCTTTGCTACATACCCTGACTTCCAGCCAGCTAACCACTAATCATATACATATACATATACATATACATATACATATACATATACATATACATATACATATACATATACGTATACATATATGTACACACACAGAGAGAGAGAGAGAGAGAGAGAGAGAGAGAGAGAGAGAGGAGAGAGGAGAGAGAGAGAGATTTTCAATTAAGCATTGGCTCCATTAGGTTACCTCTTAGCTTTTGCTTGTTGGGTTTGGTTTCATGGAAGGAACTAGCTTGTCATCTTAGCTTTATGGTTCCCAAACTTGTACTTGAAGTTAGTCACCCTTGATTGTATGAAATGGGTAAAATATGAACAGCTGTGTGGAGACAGCTAATAGGCTACTGAAGAGGCCCAGGAAGAGACTTGCCTTGACCCGGTGATGGGCAGGAGTCTGGAAGGAAGCAGGTGGCTCTGAAACACTCAGAGTCAAGCACTGGCAGCCCCATTACTTACCAGGCCAATGTGGTAGACATTTCCCCCCTGATTTTCCATACTTTCTGCGTATATACGCATATTTTACACTATTAGTATGTTTCAAATTTTGTATACTGACTTTATACTTATTTTGTTGCCATCAATTATCTTAATTATTATCATTTAAAATCATTATTTTAACAAGCCATTTTCTTTCTATTCTAAAATATATTAATACAAAATACCCAGTAGAATTTAGGGGGCAACGGATCGAATGGTGGAGAGCTGGAGGAAGCACAGCTCTGTGGGTACCACTGACTGTCTCCCCGAGATGCCATCTATACTGAGCCTAGGGCTGAGAGGTGTGATGGGAGCAAGGCCATGTGCATCTCAGTGGTCTGCCCTGGCCTCAGAGCTCCACAGATGACACAGCTCACTGCCCGCAGCTCCCACCAACCGTACCAGCTGTAGCCTGTAACACCTCAAGTTTGTCAGCATGTTTATCACAGCTTAGCTCCATACTGGGTGTCACCTGGGATAGATAAGGGCACACTTAAAAATGATAGTTTAGAGGGGAAACAAGACCAAGTTGGGTATTGGGAAAATTGCTAGTTGGTAAACACTTTTCCAGACAATAAACAAAGAGTTTGTTAAGACATCAGATCAAGGAGTTGGAGAGATGGCTCAACGCCAGAATGCTTTCTGTTCTTCCAGGGGACCCAGGCTCTGTTCTTAACACCCACACCTGTCATGGCTCACAACCAACTCAACTCCCTTGCCAGGGAAGCTGATGCCTTCTGCTGACCTCCGTCCTTACTTGCAGACAAGTGTGTATATATATATATATATATATATATATATATATATATATATATATATATATATATATGTGTGTGTGTGTACTTATATTTGTACATATATATAAGTGTACTTATATATATGTGGGTGCACACACACACATACACATACACACACACACACACACACAAGCAAATAAATGATGAAATGGCTGGATGTGGAGGCAGAGGCTGGGAGATCTCTGCGAGTTGGAGGCCAGCCTGGTCTACATAGGGAATTCCATGCCAGCTAGGGAGACCCTCCCTGTCTCAAAATAAATAAACAAACAAATAGATACATAAACTACATCTTAGAACAAAGGAATAACATCAACTATCCCTTGAGACATAATAACACTTTTTATTTAGGCCATAGCCATTCAAAACTCTCTGCAGAACTTGCTGTCTGATTCATAGGAGTCTGCAAAGCTTACACACACACACACACACACACACACACACACACACACACACATACCACTGCCGCTCTATTCCCATGAAGGCCTGGAAAGCAGAGTGCTCAGGTTAGTGGGGACTTATCTCTGGCCTCCCACCTCGAATTCCCCAAACCCTTATCTGTACTTCTTCACCTTCTCCTACGAGGGACAAAGCAGGGCTTGGCCCTCCCACACACACTCCGAAAGTTGTCAAATAGTTTAAGCCATGGTGTTTGTGGATAGGAAAGGTGCTGTGCTGATAAGAAACGTGTGACTGATGTGTTTAACACCCACGGAAAGATCTACAGTTCAGCGGTGACTTTCCGAGGAGAGAGGGGCTCAAGGAAGGAGTCATGTGGCAGATAGCATTGGGGGGCTGCAATTTGCAGGCTGAGTGCCAGGCTGAGTTTCAGACAGGGCTGACCTTTACAGAAACCTTTTACCCCCTGTCCTACAGCAGCAACCCTCTTGTTTCTTTGGTATAACTGCTGAGTTACTACTAGATGGCAAAAGGATCCTCACAAGCCCAGCTGGCCCCGCCTGACTTGCCCCCTTCCCTCTTTCCTCTCAGTCTTCCCTCAAGAATGGCGAGGAAGGAAGGCTGTGAGGGAGGGCTCATTTCACCCATAATTGGGATATCTAGCATTAGAATTTTAGTTCCTTTTCCCCTCATGCTTGCATAGAAGAAAGAATCCTCTATAAATACTGACTTGAGGCTGAGCATGTTGCACGCTCAGTTCACGTAGAGCTTTGCCTACCTAGAACAAAGCCCTGGGTTCTATCCCCAGCACTTCGTACACTTGAGGTGATGTAGGACTGTAATCTTAGCACTCTGGGAGTGGAGATGGGAGAATCAGAAGCTCAAGGTCATGCAAGCCAGGGTTACAGGAGACTCTGTCTCAAAAAACAAACAAACAAACAAACAAACCCCAAAGAAAAACACTGATTCAAAGTTAGCTACAAAAGTAAGTCGGGCCACTAATGCCACTTACTGCCCTGTTGAATATTAATGTTCAGACATACAGACAGACAGATAATGTCATAAAATCAAGACTGCTCTTGCACTTTGTATCTTTCTGATTAAAGGTCTGTTGCTGAAATGCCTTCCGTCCGGGACACACAGCAACATCTATCCTTCCTCCAGCGGTCCCAATGACAACCTGAAGCACAATTCCACCCAAGTGCACCCTGGGAAACCAGTGAGTCTATTGGCCTTCCTTATAGAACACATGTGAGGGATTACTTGCAGGAGCGAGGGTGCTCCCCAGTCTCCAGGGCTGCACTAGGAAGGCTTTATTCAGCCAGGATTGCAGCTTTCCCATAGCAGCAGTGATGGAGCCTCCCTGTCCTGGTCTGTCTCCTCCCTGAGTGCTCTAGCTGCTCCGGAAGCCATGTACAACAGGTGGCAGAGGGTCACTGGCGCTCAGATGAGGGTCTTGTGTGTGTGGGGGGCGGGGTGTAAACAGTCAACAAGGCCAACTAGCATGTTCTTTTGCAAGTGGGCAAAGCTGAACTTCCCAGGATGGCTGAGCCAAAATGTACAAGGTCCCAAGTGTCTTTTCATGGGAGGGATTTCATTTGCTGTTGAGCTGCTTGTCTTTTGAGACAACACTTGCTCCTGGGTTTAGTTCCTTTGCCGTCTGACACGTTCTCTAAGCTTGCTGTTATTGCTAGCCTTTCTTCTTATTTCTTATTTATTTAGATCTATTTTGTGTATATGCGTGTATATCTGTGTGTCTGTCTGTGCACCATGAACATTTCTGACGCTCACAGAGGTTGGAAGAGGGTGTTGCCTCTCCTGGAACTGGAGTTACAGATGGTTACAAGATGCCACGAGAATGCGGGGATTCAAACTCAGGTCCTCTGCAAGAGGAGCAAGGGCTCTTAACCATTGAGGTGTCTCCCCACCTCCCCCTCTACACTTTAGACCAGCGTGCTATATTTGTAATTTGTATCTATACACTGTTACTATTTGCCATAATTTTGTCATAAATTGCCATTCATGTTACTTCTTTGAATTTAATATGATAAATGTTCAGAACAGGGAAGAGAATTAGTTTTTCTATAGCTGTACTCCCAATATTTGGACAGTAGCTAGAATGTAGTAGGCACTAGTGAGTATGTTATTTTGATTGGTAGAAGGAGACTTCTAGCAACTTAGAAATTAAACCTTCCATGTCATAACAATTGGTAACTTTATATACATCCCTAACTTAAAAAAACAAACAAACAAACAAACACCACTTTCAAGCACCAAAAATGTTAATGGTACACAGACATACACACAGACAAACACCTATATACATAAAATAAGCCCATGCATGCAGCAATAGGGTTAGGAGTCAGACCGACCCAGAATGAACTTTGCTTTGACCTTGGGGTAGTGCTTTGTTATCATTGGTTGAGCTTTCTACTCTGGAAAGGGATTAATCTGATTGGCTGAGCTTTCTACTCTGGAAAGGGATTAATCTGAGTAGTTCCTTCACAGGTGGTGTGGGGCTTGCAGGAGATTGCATGCCCGGTTCCAGTCTGGTAGCAGGTTCAGTGAGTGACTGCTAGATGCACTCCTTGGAGTCTGGGATGAACACTCCTCACTCCAGCCGTGAGACACCAAATGATTTTTTTTAAAGACAACGTTTACTATACAGTCCTGGTCAGCAGGGAATTTTCTATGTAGAGCAAGCTGGCTTTCAACTCATAGAGACCCCCCTGTCTCTGCCTCCCAAGTGCTGCAATTTAAAGGGGAGTGTCACCACACCTGGCCAGATAGTTCTTAAAATGCAGGCTGATCACACATTCACTCACAGAGACCACACACTGGCTTTCAGTGTCTTTAGACTTTGGCTTCTCTTCCTTCTAGCCCAGTGGTTTTCAAGCTTCCTTTAAATACAGTTCCTCAGGTTGTACTAACCCCCAACCATAAAATTATTTTTCTTTGTCCTTCATAACTGTAATTTTGCTACTGTTATGAATCACGATGTAAATATTTTGGGAGACAGAAGTTTGCCAAAGGAGCTGTGAGCCATAGACCGAGACCTTTGATGTTACCTGATCTTTACGGCCCAGTGCCGTCCTGTCTGCGAGTCTTGATTCTAACTGGAATATGCTAGGCTACTCACTGTCTTTCTTTACTTAAGCATACTCTCTTCTTTGTAGGCTCCCCGGATCCCTTTACTGGCTGTCAGTCTCGTTGAGTATCTGCTGCTCTTCTTCAGCTCTTCCCGCAATCTAATGCTCCCTGGGAGAGACATCTTGGAGCTTTATTCTCATCTGGTGTAATTCCTTACATATGTACACACACACACACACACACACACACACATACAAGTGCTGAGTCTGGCAACCTGATTTTTAGAGCAGTCAACTTTACACACTGATGTTCCTCTTCCAAAAAGACCTTGTTGGGCTAAGTGTGACTCTGCCATGTGAACTATGCAGTGTGAAGATGACTTGCTTGTTCCCGGCCCACCAGAGCCCCCTCTACCTGCCCTCGCATCTGTGGTTTTCCATGGCTTCTCACCTGCCACTAATACAGCGAGGAACCCGGGGCTTTGAGCAGTCTTTCCATCTTCCCCTCCCACGATCCCCCCAACCCCTTTAGCCCTGACAGTTTTTCAACTTTCCTTCCTGCTCAGATTCTCCTTTCTGTTTCTTTTCCATCTGCCTTTCCCCTTTTGCTTGACCCTTCCATCACCATCCACTGCTATATAAGATTTGGAGTTTGGGCTTGGGTTGAGGAGAAGCAGCTGAGGATCGGAACACATCTGGTAAGAGAAAGACGAACCCACAGGATCGAGCTGCGGTCCCCTCATGGCATCGTCCCGCAGAGACACCAAGCCTCTGGCTTCTGAGAAAGCAACCATCCCAGTGCCTGCCTCGCTGGTTGTAAACTGCTTACAGGTACGTTGCAACCTCACTCTGTCCCACGCGCGTCTGCTACCCTTTACACATTGAGACCTATGGGCTGCAAGTGCTTGCTCTTTCCACGAACAGAACCAGCTGCTGAAAGCCAGGAATTCTGCTTCCCCTCGGACCCGGATAGCCACCTCCCCTCGCTCCGGCTTCTCAACTCCTGAGGCCTCTGGTCCACAAGTGCGCCAGAGAGTGCACTATCATATGACCGTGGGCCCCCAGGAAGGGACAATTTAATCTTCAACCTGTTTCTCTAAGAAGGGTGCTTTTCCGGAGCACATTTTTTGGTGAGCACAGATGTTTTAGGTCTGATCATCTAACATTCTTTATCCTGCCCATGGCCTGTCCGTCCATTAACATACCCCGTCCCTTGTCTTTAATCGTAGCTTCTCCATTAGGCTGTCCTGATCCCTCTAGTCTAACAGATACTTCTTCATTGTCCTCAGCTTACCCCAAATGACCCTTGTGTTTAGAATCCACTGCCTTAGGCATGGAGATGGCTTGCATGGGCACGGTCAGGTGCACAGCCAGGGCTTGTCCATTGTAATCCCAGTGACCCTGAAACACCACTCCTCTCAAACAACCAAGTTCTCTAATGGGGAGGGTGAGTTCTGTTTCTGGTACAAGCTTCCTTTAGCGTCTAAGGGAACCCTTAGGACATTTAAAATGAACAGGAGGTTTTCAGCGGGTAGCACGCTTGCTGTGCAAACCTGAACACCTGAGTTTGGATCCCCACAACCCACA
The DNA here is from genome assembly GCA_902729485.2 of Mus minutoides. Lineage (NCBI taxonomy): Eukaryota > Metazoa > Chordata > Mammalia > Rodentia > Muridae > Mus > Mus minutoides. Next base: position 1,361,699 of record LR749696.1, on the reverse strand, counting down.
TAAAAGCCAGACAGAGTAAAACACATGTCTGTAATCCCAGTGTGCCTACATGAAATGCGAAGCAGAGGCAGGAGACTCTTCAGGAGGGTGAGGGACCAGACAGCCTGGCTGATGAAGCAGCAAAGAGACCCATTCTCAAACAAGGTGGAAGGCAGATCAGCACCCAAAGATTGCCCTCTGGTCTCCACATGTGTGTCGTGGGACTCAAATTCTTGAGAACTAATCATAGTTGAATTTAGTTTTCTCGTGAAAATAAAATGTCTAGAGGTCTTGCTTTTGGGACTGACCTCAGTACACAATGTCAGTAACACTCAAGGCCCTGGGGACAACCAGCTAGTGTGATGACACTCTTCCAAACCTGGTGGGTCAACTCCAACCTCAACTTCCCCATAGGGATGGACCTCACAAATAATATGTTGTATGAGGAATCCTGCCCTATCCTAAATATGGTAGGGCTACTCCTTTACTTAATAAGTAATAAATATAAGGTTTATAAATATCAAGAAAAGACACCTATCATGCCAGATGCCAGGAGAGTGGTTATCTTGAAGAAGTATTAGCTGATATAGAAGGGCACAGGAATGTGGGCTACTGGTGGTCTCCCTTGAACATTATGTGTTTACTCTGTGGAAGCTTACAAGGCTCTATGTACTTTTTTGTATGTGTGTGCTAGAGTTTTCTCTAAGGTGCTTTATTCAGACCCTAGCTGCCATGCTTGAATGTGAGGGGAGGGGATCACGGCATGACAGTAATGCCAGCCGGAGAGGATCACGGCAGGACAGTAATGCCAGCCGGAGAGGTAGCTTAGTGACAGAGCGCTTGCCTGGCATGTACGAGGATCTGGGTTTGATTTACCCACTGTAAAAAGCAAGAGACAAAAGTATCCTCCCCAGCCAAATGGAAACAATCACAACTACAACAATAACGGCCCCCACACTACTAGAGGTAATTACTCCACTAACTAAAGGTGCAAGTACCCCCAACCTGGACAAATGGCTGCAGAGGATGTGGACCTAGAATCGGGCAACTAGTAAAAGCACATAAAGAACTTAAGATGCTGTGGGCCTTACAGTAGACATCCTCCATGCCCCCAGAATAATGCATTCTGAATCTTCAAGGAGGGGGGGATGAACAGGGCACCCCCACAGGGAAGGCTAAAGAGAGGAAAAGGTCTCTTCTGCTGTTCTCTGGCATGAGGAATGTCTTCATAGTCTGGCCTGATAAATGGATGGATGCTTCAAACCTTGTCTTCCACTCTTTGGGGCAGGTGAGGATGCTCAAGGCAGCTGAGGATTCAGGTCTTGCTACAGTGCTGAGTGTCTAGTGGAGCAAGAGTTGGTTAGCAGAGCATCCTCCCATAGATTTCTAGGTAGATGTTTCTTTTGCTTGGTGTAAACATATCTTCAGGGTCGGCTTGACCTCTCTGTTCCTCCCCGCCACCCCACCCCCCCGCTTTAAGACAGGGTTTCTCTGTGTAGCCCAGGCTTTTCTACAACTCACTCTGTAGACCAACCTGGACTCAGCTCAGAGATCTGCCTGCCTCTGCCACCACTGACCAATCTTCTTGACTTCTAATCTCCCTCATCTAAATGTACCTGGTTACATTCCCCCAGATCCTCTTCCAGAGAAAGCTTTGCTAGGGATATGCAATGGCCGTGCCCAAGACGACAGCCCCTCAGCAAAAGAGATTTCAAATTGTTCTTGCCGTTCATTCTGCACTCAGATTTTCTCACAGGGCTTCCAGTTTCACTAACTAGAGATTGCCTAGGGTGAACTATACTCAGAATCACCTGCATTCATGCAGGGTGATTAATCACCTGCACTCCATGTGTCACCTTTAAAAAGATATCTTTTTGAGATTAGTAAATTAAGAAAACTGGAAGGAGGAGGGGGGGAGCGGTTCACAGGGAGTTCATCTCTGAGCTCGGAGCATTCAGGAAGGGCAGGAATGAAATGAGCTAGCAGGGAGCCTTGGGAAGGCAGGGGCCCTCATGAAATCATAGGATTCATATCAGGAAGGGAAGGGAGGGTGTGAAGAAGTAAGGCAGAGCTGAAAGCATCGTGTCAGCCAGCCATGGATGAATTTTGCTATTTTCCGTTAGGCTGCTCTTTTGTGTATGTATATTTCGGTTTTCAAGGTGGGTAATTGGGAACTCCTGGCCTTTTAGGGTTCTGGGAGTAATTACAGGTGATTTATCGTGTTATTGTAACTCCGAGCTTATGCTACTGACACCAGGAGAGGCAGTACGGGTTTAGGATTCACCCTGCTAGACTAATCTTCATAAAACAACGGGCGTGCCCTCAGGACCAGCTATGGCAGAGAGACTCATCTCCTTTGTTGATTGGGTTTCTGGGCTGATAAGCTCCAGCAGGGCAGAGACTATGAGCCTGGGACAGTCAAGCAGATCTGTAATTGGTTGAACAATCTTGCACAAATGCTGATGATTAAGGAATCTGTGTCAACCTAAAGGGAGGTCCCCAAGCACTTGCTGCAGGTCACCGTCAGCATCTTTATTAACGGCTTGGATGGGCTCACAGAACACGCTGATCAAATTTGCAGAAAGGGTTAGTCGCTATGTTCGATGACAAAACTGGGATTTAGAAAGATCTCAGCAGATTCCTGTGACATCCCAGATATTTCAACATGGGATTTAGTGGGGATAAATGTAAAATCTTGCACTTCTCCCTCAAGTGCCATCTGTATACGTATGTGTAGAGGCTTGGAATCACATGAACGCAGCTAAAGAAAGTACTTTTTTCTAAAGTGGGCATGTGACATACTACCGAGAGCCAGGGACCCCTCAGCCAGAGCACACCTGGAGAGTGTGGCTTCTCCTGGCATTGCATCCAAAGAGCAGTGGAACAAACTGGACAGTGCCCCCCCCCACCCCCCAGCAGCAGGGCAGACCACGAAGGGTCTGAAGCCATGTTGTAGGAGGAAAAACTGCTGGAGTTACTTATCTGATGCCCAGAGGTGTCAAGGTCACACCACCCATGTTTGGTCAAGGGGAAGGCAAGTCGGATGTCTCTAATGGTCTCAAAGGGATCAAACTCAAAACCACCAGTGGGGGACTTACAGCGTCCACCTACCTTATAAGATTCTTTTCTGACAGCTAAGGTAGAAGGAATGCACAACAGTAAGAGTTCAGTCTTAGGAATCAGGCGTTGTTTAGAATCTCAAAAATGCCACTTAATATCAACACTTTAGGAAGTTTTCCCTTTTGTTTGCGTGAAGACGGAAATATCAAGACACCTAGCATATGGTTGGCTCCATGCAGGGATCTGACAGCTGATAGCTATTTTTATAGTTGCTTAAGATTTGAATGAATGAACAAATAGGAGCTTGACCTATGGGCCAGATATAAAGTAAGCCATAATCCTAAAAGCTTTTTTTTTTTTAAAAAAATTAACACCCAACTGTATGTAAGCTCTGAGCTAATCATCTGCCATATAATCTTATGAGCACAATTTAATATAACATAGGAATATTATATGACAATTCTATAATAAATATCAGAGAATATTTCAAGATATTGACATGAAGAAAATTATATAATTCATTTCACAGGAACATTGAGTAGGAAGCAATTAATTCTAACTGGAAGATTAAGGAAGGCCTCTTGGAGAATGTGGCATTTGAGCTGGGCCTTAAAGGATAGGAGAGACTTTGATTGATGGGAGTTGGGCAGGGGCAAGGCCTTCCAGGTTGGGGAATGGCTTAAACAAAGGCACAGAAGTAATTAGCAGAGATAATGGGCCATCTTCCCAGGGCTGAGGATGCCCTTTTCCTATAAACGCCTTCATCATTGGCATCCCCGATGATCACAGTTAATAAGAAATAGCAGGAGACACTTTGCTTCTGGTGAGCTGTTGCCATTGAACATGTATTGAGGTTATCTTTATTCTTTCTGGTTTATTATTCAAAATGGTAGGATGCCTATACCGTGTGTTTGCGGGGTTCTGAATGCTAAGGCAGGCAACTCTATGACTCACAGGGAGTGTGGGAAGTCAAGAGATCTCTGGTCACATGGATGCAGTCTTTTGTTACCTCTTGGGAGTGGCTATGTGGGGTTTGTGATGGATTAAGCCTACTGCCTAGAAAGAGGTCTGAGGATGAGGGTCCATTGACATTCAGACCTGCAGGATACTCACTGAAGTTTTCGTTCAATCTTCACACAGCAAATAAGTCCAGGGAGGATGAGAGAGACTGAGACCCAATGGCTGGCCACCTGGGAAGGGAGACTCAAGGATGGATGAGAAGGGACATCTTTATACTGGTATGTCAAGGTTCATCTCCATCTCACCTCAAGCAGGACTGTCCTGGCTCAAATTGATTACAACTAGCCTATTGGTGACTCTACTGGTTAGTGTCATGTCAGTTTGACACAAGTCAGAATCATCTGAAAAGAGGAATCTCAACTGAGAAAATGCCTCACCAGGGTGGCCTGTGATACATGTTCTTGATTAACATGGAAGGGACCAGATCATTGTGGGCTGCGGCCTCCATGGCTGGTACTCCTGGGAGCCATAAGAAAGTAGGCTGAGCAAGCCAGTGAGTAGCAAGTCTCATAGCCTCTGCTCCTGTTCCTGCCTCTAGATTCCTGCCCTGAGTCCCTGCCACAGCTTCCTTCAGTGACGGACTTGTGAGCTGTAAGGTGAAATAAACCCTTTTCTCCCCAACATTTTATCACAGCAGTAGGAAGCTGAGACAGTGTCTGAAAGGGAAGGTTAGTGATGGTTTCAGAATTTATATATTGATGGAAGGAGGATTTGTATATCGATTAGAGAGAATTAGGTAAGAGGATACTGTAATCTGAATGCTTGTGTCGTCTCATTCATATGTTGAAACCAATAAAATGATATTAAAACACTGTAAATGGGAGCTCTCATGAATGGGGTTGATACCTATCTGGTACCAGGGATATTCCACCCTGTGAAGGCATAGACTCTATCTACAAACACTGAAGCTGCCTACAGCAGCCTGGCTGCACTATGACTTGATCTTCTTAGATTTTTGAGCCTCTGAGACTAGAAATACATTTATTGTTTCTAAGCTGTCCTGACTAAGGCATTTTGTAATACCTAGTGAAAAAGATTGAAGACAGAGAGAATTCTAGGGTGCTTGTCTTCAAGCTGTCTTTGTCTATCTTTTTGCTTAGATTGTAGAGCATAGATCAATAAGTGAAACAATCCTTTAAACAAAAATACATTTTATATCACATTTTATGTAGGCTTTAGAAAATGGCAGATGTCTATGTGAGCCAGAAAAATACTCATAGAGATTAAAAAAGAATGATCTTTGAGTCACTCATTATTGGCTGAACCATTGATAACTTGGGCAAGTGAATTGATGCTAAGACTTCTTCCTGGACCTCACAACCTCAACCTGACACGTCATTCAGGCACAGGAGGCCCGTGTTCTTGCTGAGGAAAATCTTCGGTTCTTACCAGAGACCTTGGAAACTGCAGAGGAGTTTAGTCAGAAGCCCGATTGAAGAGGAACTGGAACTCAAGGAGGTTAGGAGGCCAGGAGCCGGTCCCAGGGTGTCTCGTTAGGTCAGTGTTGGCTCCACTGCCCACGAAGCATTTACCGAGCACCTAGTATTACTTGTTATTAATATTGGCAGGCACAGAACGCCAACGTGGATTAAAATCCTGAACTCAGAGAGTGGCAGCCCTTTGAGAAAATGATCCACATAAGTGCCCAATTCAGGTGCTTCAGGGCAAGAGGCTAAGAGTGCTTTCATTAAGAGTTTGTGGGAGGCTGCCCAGTGCTTGCTTACCATATCCAAGGCCATAGGTTCAATCACACTGTACATATTATCTTGCTCTTTACAGTAACTCAAGAGGTAGGTACTGATTACCTCATTTTATTGAACATTGTGTGACTTGTTCTGGGACACACAGCTAAGCTGTAAAACATACAGCCATGTTTCCCAGGGTGGGTTTGAGAAGGGGGTGGGTATCACAGAGAGGGCTGGAGTTTAGTATGAGGAGTGGAGAGCTGGCCTGCCCCTTCAGAATAATTGGTGCCAGCTCACATTTACCTCCTGGTAAATTAATTATAGTAAAGATGGCAAGAAGGCAGGCATTGTAATCTTATGGGGAGTGGGAGAGGAATCAGCTGGTGTTGGTGCGAAGAACCTGAAACTCATAATTTTGTCAATTTTAGATCAGATTCATCCAGCAACTGGGGAGAATTTGGTAGAGCAGCCAGTTGAGATGGGTGTCACCGTGCTTCTTAGCCTTGTCAAGTTGGTAACTTTCCGTCCGAGGAAGGGACAGAAGCTGCTGAGAATTCTCCTGCCTTGGGCTTTGACGCTATGAGGAATGACATCACCCAAAGGTTGGCAATTGCATGGGTCACCCAGACCAAATTTCAATGTCAAATAAGTAAATTGTCATGACTCACTCACTCACTCACAAGTGTCTCCTAGTTGAGATGTTTATTCAAAGGCCCAGTCCTTGTGTCTGAGATGGTGGGAAGGTGGGGAGAAGGGAATGGGAATTAACCAGCCTCTGTCTTGGCTGAAGAGCAGAGACAGAAGGGGCCCCAGCATTAAACTAGAATGAACAGAGTAATCATCTTGAAGTCCCACCCGTTTCTCAGCTTTACCATCTGGTGATTTCTATTTCTGGAGGATTTTTTTCTCTGTGTTCCCATCACTTGATGGCACTGACCATTCTCCAGGCATCCCAGCTCCGTGACATTGGAGTGCTTGTCACAAGATCTGTGGTTCTGAGACAACAGCAGCACCCAGGACCAAGGGGCAAAATGATCCAGGCATATCCACAAAGAATTATCAGCCCATGATGGACGGGGACTGAGCATTGTCAGCTACAGGTTCTGTCAACCCTTAGTGGTCACTGGTGAAGAAGGTGTGTCTTCGATGACTGTGCCGTCCTCAGAAATCCTGACGTCTAATGACCAAGGTTGATGATGAGCTTGCTTTCTTTAGATACCATTTCATTATTCAGAAAGTTCTCTCTGAGAGTAATTAAATATAGCTTAATTGTCTTGCCTTTGTAAAATGTGGCATATATGTTAATGTATCTAAAAAGCAACTCATTCATCCATGACAAAGGGCAGTGAAGCCATGATTCCAGTGTTTGGTTCTGAAACATACGGACATAGGACAGTTGGGAAATCAGTCTGCTGCATCTGAGAGGCAACAAGGAAATCCACTTTACCAGGCTAGAAGTCAGAAGGGTGATCTGGGAGGTTTTTGTCTTAGAGTGGCTTGTGTGGCTGCGATAAAAGACTCTGACCAAGGTAACTTGGAGAGGAGAGGGTTTACACGGCTTGTGGGTTATAGTCCTTTATCAATGAAAGGCAAGGCAGGGACGAGGAGGCAGGACCTGGAGCAGAAAACCTGTGGGAGCACTGCTTACTGGCTTGCTCTGGGTTTTTTCTTTCCTTTCATTCTTTTTTAAATTGGATACTTTAAATTTTATTTTTCTGTGAAACCGTCTTTATTGTTTTTTAGAGTTATTTTCTTTATTTTTTTAAACAACAAAACATAACAAAATAAAATATAACAAGATAAAACAAATCAACACTCATCACACTTAGATTGAACAAAGCAAACCAAGAGAAGGAAAAGAGCCCCGAGAGAAGGCACGAGAATCAGTTGTTCATGCACAGGAGTCCTAAAACTACTAAACTGAAAGCAATAAAACTATACACAGAAGACCTGGTACAGACCCGCGTCAACCCTGTGCATGCTACAGCAGCCTCTGTGAGGTCATAAGTGTCTTGATCATGTTGCTAGAGAGGCCTTGTTCTCCTGGTGTCCTCCATCCCCTCTGGTTCTTACACTCTTGGCCTCCTCTTCTGTGGAGTTCCTTGAGCCCTGAGGGAAGAGATTGGATGGAAACATCTCATTTAGAGCTGTGTTCTGTCTGCATCTCCCCCTCCCCTCTCTCTGTATGTGTGTGTGTGTGTGTAATGTCTGGCTGTGGGTCTCTGTATTTGTTGTCACCTGCTACAGGAGAAAGCTTCTCTGTTGATGACAGGATAAGGCACTCACTGATCTATGATAGCAGAATATCATTAGGAGTCATTTCATTTTTCTTTTTTTTTTTTTTAAAGATCAGTAGTATTTGCTACCCCTCCTCTCTGGCTCTTGGTCACCCAGGCAGTGTTGGATCTTATCCAGGCAGTGGGTCTTAAGTCGAATCAGATGGTTATCCCCACAAGCTTTGTGCCATCGTTGTCTGAGCATATTTTGCAGGCAGGACAGATTGTAGGTTAAATGTTCTGTGGCTCATTTGGTGTAAACTTAGGAGTACCCTCTCTTACCAAAGCCGCTAGAATGTAGGGGTGAAGATTTTATGTAGGCACCAGCTCTGCCTTTCCCTGTTCGATGAGTTGCATGAGTATTGACTTCAGCAATGCGGCCTTGCTGTCAGTTTGTGGATGACAACCGATTGTATTTGCCAAAAGCCTGGTTTGTTTGGAGATTTCCATAGGACCCCCTTTGTCCAACAACTCAATTGGATGTAACCAGTCCCAGCACTGGAAGCTTTGGTGATGAGAGACAGCCAGTTGGGACTCTGTCTCGCCCATTAGTCGAAGACATCATTAGGATTGCCTTCATGTTTTAGGAAGGTTACACTGTGCTAGGTTCCCTCCCACCCCCCAATGCCCTTCAATTCCAGCTGTTTCTCCCCAAATTCCCTCCCTCAACACCATCTCCCCTGTCCCCACCAGATCCTCCCACTCCTGTCCTCACACCACCTCCTAACCCCACCCGCCAAAACATCTATTCTATTTCCCCCTCCTTATGCATTCCCACCAATCCCTTCTTCTATGCTTAATCTTTCTGGGTCTACATATCATATCTTGGATATCATTTATTTAATGGCAAATATCTACATATAGGCAAGTACATACCATATTTATCTTTCTGGGTCTAGGTTTCCTCACTTAGGATAATTTTTTTCTAATTCCATCTATTTGCCTTCAAATTTCATGATGTCTTTTTTGTTTGTTTGTTTTGTTTTTAAACAGTTGAGTAATACTCCCTTGTGTAAATGAATCACATTTTTTTAATTCATTCTTCTGCTGAGGGCCATTGAGGTTGTTTCCAGTTTCTGGCTATTATCAATAGAGGCACATTGGCTATGGCTGAGCCAGTGTCCTTGTGGTAGGATGATGTGTCCTTGTGGTAGGATGATGTGTCCTTTGGGTATATTCCCAAGAGCAGTATAGCTAGATCTTGAGGTAGATCAATTTCCATCTTTCTGAGGAACATTTATACTGATTTCCATAGGGGCTGTACAAGTGTGCATTCCCACCAGCAATGGAGGAGTGTTTCCCTCACTCCATCCACATTTTTATCAGCATGAGCTGTAACTTGTTTTATTGATCTTAGCCATCCTGACAGGTAAGATGGAATCTCAAAGTAGTTTTGATTTGTATTTCCCTGGTGGCTTAGAAACTTGAATATTTTTAAAGCACTTCTCAGTTATTTCAGTTTCCTCTAATGAGAATTCTCTGTTTAGATCTGCATCTCATTTTTAATTGGACTGTTTAGTTTTTTGATATCAAGTTTCTTAAGTTCTTTATATATTTCAAATATTGTTCCACTACTGGATGTGGAGTTGGTAAAAAGTCTTTTCCTATTCTGTAGGCTGTTGCTTTGTCCAATTGACAGTGTCCTTTGCCTTACAGTAGCTTTTCAGCTTCATGAGTTCACATTTATTAACTGTTGATCTTAGAGCACAAGCTATCAGTATTCTGTTCAGAAAGTCTTCTCCTGTGGCAATGAGTTCGAGGCTATTCCCCACCATCTCTGTTATCAGTTTCAGTGTATCTGGTTTTATGCTGAGGTCTTTGATCCATTTGGAACTGAATTTTGTGCAGGGTGGTAAGTATGGATCCACTGGCATTCTTCTGCCAGTTGGACCATCACTATTCATTGGAAATATTTTTTTTCTTTCCCTAGTGTGTTTCTGGCTTCTTTATCAAAAGTCAGGTGTCCCACATGTGTGGATTAGGTCTGGGTCTCTAATCTATTCTGTTGATCAGCATGTCTGTTTCTTTTCCTGCCAATGCCTTGCTGTTTTATTACTATAGCTTTGCAGCACAGCTTGAAATCAGGGATGCTTTGCAGCTGTTCTTTCATTGTTCAGGATTATTTTAACTATCTTGGATTTTTTTCCACATGAAGCCGAGAATTTTTCTTTCAAGATCTGTGAAGAATTGTGCTGGAATTTTTGATGGTGATTGCAGTCGATCTGTAGATTGCTTTTGTGGCCATTTTTACTATGTTAACCCTACTTATCTATGAGCATGGGGGATTTTTTTCACACCATTTCTTCAAGGATGTAAAGTTTTATCATATAAATCTTTTGCTTGCCTGGTTAGCTGTCCCCAGAATAGTTGATATTCTTTGAGGCTATTGTGAAAGGTCTTGTTTCCCTGGTTTCTTTTTCAGTCCATTTGCCATGTGTATATAGGAGGGCTACTAGGTTTTGCGAGTTAATTTTGTATCTAGCCACTTTGCTGAAAGTGTTTATCAGCTGTAGGAGTTCCCTGGTGGAATTTTTAGGGTCATGACATTATATCATCTGCAAATAAAGATAGTTTGACTCCTTTTCTAATTTGTAGTCCATTGATCTCTTTCAGTTGCAGTATTGTTCTAGCTAAGACTTCAAGACTGTATTGAGCCGGGCAGTGGTGGCACAAGCCCTTAATCCCAGCACTTGGGAGGCAGAGGCAGGTGGATTTCTGAGTTCAAGGCCAGCCTGGTACAAAGTGAGTTCCAGGACAGCCAGAGCTGCACAGAGAAAACCTGTCTCGAAAAACAAAAACAAAAACAAAAACAAAACAAAAAGACTGTATTGAATAGGTATGGAGAGAGTACAACTTTGTCTTATCCCTGACTTTAGTAGAGTTTCAACTTGAGAGAAGCTCCAAGCTTACTTTTTATAAAACCCAAGACTGAGCAGTCAGGGGTGACACTGTCCACAGTGAGCTGGGTCTTCCCATGTCTCTCATTCATCAAGAAAATTTCCCACAGACTTGCCTACAGGCCAATCTAAGGAGGGCATTTTATCAATTGAGATTCCTACTTTGAAGCCAAGTGGTTCTATCAAATTGACTAATAAATAAATAAATAAATAAATAAACCAGCACAGTCATGATAGAACGCCAAATAAGCTGTGGACTTAGGCTGGCTGGGAGGAGGAGGTAGGAATTCCATGGAATACCTCCCTTGTGCCTGGCTCTGGACCACTGCCACACATGACCCCTTTTGATCCCCATACCTACTCTGAGGTGGGCATTAACTAGTTATACACAGAGACTCTGAGTTCCATTCTTTGTGTTCCCCGGAAAGATCAACTAGTGAATTCCTTAGAATCTTTACATAAGGCATACCTACTAAGTGAGAGGAGGTTCGTTGGCTTATAAAGGAAAAGACCCCATTCTCTGGTCCAGTCACAGCTCCTTCCCCCAGTCAACGCATAGGTGACTCGCCACTGGGCTTGATGGCAGCTTTAGAGATTCTCTTTGCTGCTTCTTCATGAGGCAGAGTGAGCTTTGGACATCCCTGTCTCTTGTATGTGAGCTATTTGCGATAACTTTCTGGAGTCAGCGTGATAGATCTTTCCCAGAAGCTTCTGCTTTGACTCGAGAGAAACAAAACTTAAAGCTTCCTGAGTACTGTTGTATATTACCCACTCGGTTCAAAGGAATCCCAAGTGGAGGAGGCAATATATTGTTTTAATTACAAAGGGATAATAGCCTCGAGCAAAGAAGTTTTACCAAGAAGAAATGAGTCTCATATAATGAGCAATAAAAACTCCTGCAATTACTAGCATTGCGTTGATTCAGCCAGGCCTCAGTGAGATCGGAGAGAGGCCAGCTTCCAGCTGAACTCCATTCTTGTCTGCCCCAAACATTTTCTTCTTTTTTTGCTTTTTGTAATTTCACCTCGTAGAGGAACCTAGTCCCTTTCCATGAAGCCTGGGTTAAACACATTTGTACACAAAACTAAGAGAACTATAATATGCTATTTCTTCCAGATTTTTACATTTTAAAACGTTGGCCCAGCGAGGCCAGTACTTAATCTCTCCCGTGGTAGAAATGCCAGCATATGTTAGAAAGAATTCCATGGGATGCTTTCTTCTTCTTTTCTTTATGTGCATGGGTCTTTTGCCTACATGCCTGTCTGTGCACTGCATGTGCTCCTGGTTCTGAGGCCAGAAGAGGGCTTTGGATCCCCTGGAACGAAGCTCAACATTGTGGCTACAGCTAGATTTTCTTTCTTTCTTTTTTTTAAAAGTTGTTTGTGGTTGCTTAACATCTTGAGAAGTAAATAGCTGGAAATCTTTTATTTTTCCCTGAGGAATGTGGGAGGATTTCATTACTTCCTGGGTACTACATGGAAAAACTACATATTATAAAAAGTTTTTAGTTCCCAGGACCTTTGGAGTTCACCCAATCACTCAATACCCATTGATCAACATAATCTCAAAAGGTAGTAGCTACTCCTGCTGTTCTTGCAAAGGGAGGCACTGAGGTCCCTGGATTCTGATCTGCACTGCCGCACAAGTGCTGTGGAGTAAGCGGAGACTGAGATTAGCACTGAAGGATGAAGGGGAACCTAAACACGTCCACACAGATGTCTAATCCTGGATTATGCATCCGAGAAACTTCTTTATTGGAAATCGGTTAAGGTGATCCATTTCACATAAACATGGTTTTCCTGATAAAAGCTGAGGCGTTTGTCAGTATTTTAAAGCTGAGTTTCTCAAGATACGGTTTCCAGCACCCGTATTAGAATCATCGGGGAGGTAGACAAATATTCAGGTTCCCAGGTTGGGGGCCAAGTGCTTTCAGCTACTAATAATGGAAACTCCATGTGGAAACAGAAGCAGATTGTCTCAGAGACTCAATAACCTCTTCTAAGAAACGTCCTCTCTCAGAAACGTCCTCTCTCATCTAGTTTTAAAAACGTATCTTTATTAATAAAATAGGCCCCTCTTCAGTAATACTCTCAGATGTAACTTTAAAGTTGTTTTTGGGGTTTTGTTTTTTTGTTTTGTTTTGGGTTCTAGTTTTAGAAGGGATGAAAAATTGTTGCTAAAAAACCAAAATAACTGGGGCCTGATAGATGTCTCAGAGGTTAAGAGCACTGACTGCTCTTCCAGAGGTCCTGAGTTCAATTCTCAGCAACCACCTGCTGGCTCACAACCATGTGTAATGGGGATCCAATGCCCTCTTCTCACATTTTTGAAATAAATAAATCTTAAAAAAAAAACCCTCCAAAACCAAAAACAACAATGAAGTAACTGTAAGACCCGCCCTTTTCTTGGTTTTCTTCTCTTCTGTCATTTTGTCCTCAGGCTCGTTCCTCACATGGCTAGTGATGGCTGCCATAGCTTTTGAAATGCAGTCACAATGGTGCCTAGCAGAAACACTCTTTATATGGGGGATATCCCTTTTCTAGGATATTCCCTGCCAGGTCTGGCTTTATGGGCATCCAAAACCTGTGCAGTATGCCAGATCCTGTGTTCAGAGAAGCCTGGCTAGCATTTAATGTACCTTGCTATCATATTGGCCTTCTCTGTAGTGTTATCTTTGAACTTGTATATGTGAAGTCTGCTTGGATGATGGCTTAGGCATGTGGTCTGAGGTGATGTGTGTTTCTGGCCTTCCTTGCCAGCTTGTTCACATACAGTTTTGAAGTGTCTCATAGATGCCCACAGAATGTGTAAGGGCTTGGCAAGACCAAGGTATAGGGGAAGAAAAAGAACTCTCTATGCCTTTTGAAGTCCTTTGATGGGAGGAATTTCTGTAACAAAGGACAAATTAACAAGAGGAAAAGAAATTGAAACTTATATATATATCTTTTATATGTGGGAGAGACCCTGAGAAATAAGTAAATCTTAAAGAGGGACTTTGACTCAGGCTTAAATGCCATTTATTTTCTAGGGGTGGTGGTTAGTTTGCCAGCTTAGCACACCTAGAATCACCTAAGAAGAAAATAGGAATTGTCTGGATTTAATTGACCTGTAGGCAAAACAAGGGATTTTTCTTGATTGTTAATTGGTGTGAGAAGACCCAACCCACTAAGGGCACCACCATTCCCTAGGGCTATACAATTGTATGAGTATATAAATGAGCCAAGCACCAACAAGCATGCGTGTGTGTGTGTGTGTGTGTGTGTGTGTGTGTGTGTGTTCATTTCTCTCTACTCTTGACTGTGGATATGATATGGTCAGCTGTCTAAGCTCCTGCCGATGTGACTTCCCCACAGTGATGCACTGTAACCTACAACTGTGAGCTAAAACAAACTCCTCCTTCCCTAAGTTGCCCGTTGCCAGGATATTTTATCACAGAAATAAATCCACAAAAGAAAGAAAGAAAGAAAGAAAGAAAGAAAGAAAGAAAGAAAGAAAGAAAGAAAGAGTAGAAAGGCTGGTTAAGGGGAAATCCCAAGGCAAAGCAAGAACCCGTGTGAGTAGGTGAGTAGTCTGGTGTAAATGGTGTCTTCACTGGTAAGGACCACAACCCCCGGCATCCTGCCCTTCCTTCCCAGTCTTGACAAATTTCCATCATGAATGTCAACTTCCCTTATGAAAGAGCAGCTTCTCTCCTGGGCCTGCAGCTTCTCAGGGAGAGCAGCTCAAACTGAGCCCCATGCTAATGGGCCTCCTCAGGGGAGCACATTCTGGCCTCACCCGAGAGCCTTCCTTTACACTTTTCTCATTTTCAGAATAGCTGTGGAGCTAGCTGAACCTTTTATGAGGAACACTCACGCTTTAGATGTTAGGGTCATTGAGACAAAGAGATCAGTGGATGGCTTGGCTTTTCTTTTCTGGGCACAGCATCTAAAGTCAAGATAAGAGACTCTAGAATAGGATTGAGGCCTGTTCATGGGGTGGGGGTGCATAGTCCCCTATCAGGCAGGCTTTCTCCCGACACAGAGTCAAAGCTCACAGAATTCAGTGTGTGCTCCTGTTGGAAATCCTATTTTTCTATTAAAACATAGCTATTAGAATCACTATAGGATATTTTGCTTAATGTGTCAGGCAACTCATTTAACCCTTTCAGCACTACATTTGGCATGTTCATATTGATTTCCTCTCTCTATTCTCCCCCTTTCCTATCTTTCCTCCTTTTTTTTTTTTTTTAAATAAATTCTCCCATTTCCTAGGATGGCCTTGAACTCACTATGTAGCTGAGAATGACATTGATCCTTCTGCTTCTGCCACCTGAGTGCTGGGATTACAAGCAAGTGGGCATTATCAAGTCTTTTCTTAAAATGTGCTGGGGTTGAAGCCCATGGCTCTTTGCACACCAGGAGATCACACTACCAACTGGGCTACCTTCCCAGTCTTTAAACTCTTTTTAAAAGGAACTCCTTTGGTAGTAATAAAAATAACACAAGGCTGAAAACAAGTTAAGATCTGAAGGTGGGCTTTATAAGAAAAGGTCAATGGCTTTTCTGCACAAATCAAGAAACCAAGGCCCAGAGCAGAAAGTGATTCAGAAAGCTCATTCTGCAAGTGATGGCTGCAGCATCCAGGTTGAGTCCAGGTATCTCCTGCTACCGCTAGCTGTGTCTTAGTTAGGGCTCCTGTTGCTGTGATAAATCACTGTGTCCCAAAGCAACTTGAGATAAAAAGGGTTTATTTGGCTTACACTTCCACGTCACAGTCCATCACAGAAGGAAGATAGAGCAGGAACTCAAGCAGGGCTTGAACTCACAGGCAGGAGCTGAGCAGAGGCCATGGAGGAACACTGCTTACTGGCTTGCTCCTCGTGGCTTGCTCAGCCTGCTTTTTTAACTGCACACTGCACCACCCAGGGGTGGCAACTCCCATAGTGGGCTGGGCCTTCCTACATCAATCATAGATCAAGAAAATGTACCACAGGCTTCCCGCACAGGCCCATGTGGTGGGGGCAGTTAGTTTCTCAGTTGAGGTTCCCTCTTTCAAAAGGACTCTAGTCTGTGTCAAGTTGGTATAAAAACTAGCTTGCACAGGCTTCAAAACCAGCATCCACGGGTCAGTTAGCATGTGTCTTCTCTAAATACACACACCTCAGTAAATACCATCAGTACAGTGGGACTCGGTTGGATTTCTTGAGCCTCGGTCTCCCTTCCTTCTTTTAACAACTTAAATCTGAAAGCCACCAGCATGCCCTCTGTTTTGGTCTTCTTTTCCCACTACTCTTCTTCTGCATTAAGAATCCCAAACTTCAGCCGGGCGGTGGTGGCGCACGCCTTTAATCCCAGCACTCGGGAGGCAGAGGCAGGCGGATTTCTGAGTTCGAGGCCAGCCTGGTCTACAAAGTGAGTTCCAGGTCAGCCAGGGCTATACAGAGAAACCCTGTCTCGAAAAAAAACAAAGAAAAAAAAAAAAAAAGAATCCCAAACTTCTAGTTGACATTTGCACCTGCAACTCTCCTAAACATTTCTCAGCAAAGCACAATGAAAAAAAAAATCATATTAATAGCTGGATAACTCCTGTTGAGGAAAGCTGTCTTTATTGGAGAAAACTCCCCTGAGGGGGTCAGAAGGAGCAACCTCACCCTGGCATCAAGGGAGGGAACATCAGGGATGAACAGGCTTGTCTGCAAAGGAGCCCTCAGGAAACTGCGTCAGGAGGACTGCGATGAGTTTGAGGTCAGCTTGGGCTACATAGTGAGTTCCTGGCTACCCCGGGTACAGAATGCGATCCTGCCTTAAACAGAACAAAACAAAAACAAATTAGCAAACAGAAAAACAGAAGGAGAATGGAGACTGGGCATGTGAGAAGGGAAAGAGAAGGAATGAGAAACAAAGGAGTGGCTGAGGCAAAACAGAAGGAGAACCAGAGGTGTCCAGGGCAGGAAGAGGGGCTCCATAAACACGGGGCTTTGCTATTATTGTAGCCCATTTCCAGTGGTGCAAGGCACATCCCTCTTTCCTTTCCCTCAATATTCAGCAAAGGCCTTATGAAACGTACACACACACACACACACACACACACACACACACACACAAAACCAGGGCACACCAAGGAAAGAGACTGTCACTCAAAAGCTATCTAGAAAGGGAGCCCGTGTGTGGAAAGGTGAGGTGCTGACACACTGAGGTAATTCCAGAACCAGAGAGACCCCAAAACTTCAACTGCCCTGAGAGAGGGCAAGCAGCTGTGAGAGGGCCCTGAACTTCCCACAGGATGTGGACTGGAGCTTCAAGCCAATCTTATCTGGAT
The DNA here is from genome assembly GCA_902729485.2 of Mus minutoides. NCBI lineage: Eukaryota > Metazoa > Chordata > Mammalia > Rodentia > Muridae > Mus > Mus minutoides. The sequence goes on along the minus strand of LR749696.1, from coordinate 1,344,482 downwards.
CTCGAGTGGCAGCTGACCTTTGGGTCGTGTCAGATTTTATTTATTTATAGCATCAACTCCCTTTCCTTGACCTAGCATTCTTTCCCTCACCCTCTAAAGCCAGGGTCCCTCAGCTCAGAAGCCCTCTGCTCCAGTTAAGCTAAGTAGGCTCGAAAACACCCTCTGCTGAGTAGGTGCACCTAGGCTGGGTTTGGTTTCTCCAAGTCTTTTGTGGGTTGTAGAAGTAAGGAGATATGGTCTTCTACATAGCCTAAGCTGGCCTTAAACTTAGGACCTGCTGCAGTAGCCTCCTAGGTGCTGGGACCACAAGCTTTTGCTATCACTGCTGAACGAGCCTAGACCTTGAATGCTCACCATTCAAACTATGGAAGCTGAGGCAGGAGGATGGTGGGTTTGAATCCAGTCTGGGATATTTAGTGTCAAGACCTTGGCATGAGTAGCAAATGATCTTGTGTTGACACTGGGTCATCTGTGCCTTGCTCAGGTGGACAGCCCTATAGTGACTTCCGAGGTGGGGCTTGAGCCTGCCTAGTGAGGCTGGACACAGAGCGGCCTCTGCACTTGCAATGCTTGCTTGTATAATGGGCACTGGCAAAGCCATCTTATCAGGGACCCAGAAGAGGTGAGAAGTGTTAAAAGTCAGCTGGGGTTGCTCCTGTGTAAGGATTGGCTTGCTCTCTTCCCAGACCAGCTCTCCTTTCCTTTCCACCACCACCCCAGCCTCCTTACCTCCCAGGTAGAGGGTCTTCTGTTTTCTGCCTGGCATTCTGTCCACAGAGCATCTTCTCCTCCACCCTATTTCAACTGATCCAGAGAAGCTGGCCAATCAGCTTGCGTCTCATCTACAGCAGTGAGGACTGGCCCTGCTACCTCACCCATGTGGTAGCCCTGAGCTGCCTGACCTTGGATGAATTATCTTAATTTTCTCATTTTAAGTAGTCCCATTCATTAATCAGTGCATGAAAGCCATGTGATAGATATAGTATAGTTCCCCGGAGTCCATGGTGCACACATTTGCTCAATTATTCAACAATTATTTAAGGACCCCCTGTCCCCATCACTCACATTGTGGGTGCTTGGATTTAAGGTGAACAAGTCCCTGCTCTCAGGACTTTATATTTCAGATGGGGGTATAGATAATAAGTAAGAACAAAATGTAAACAAATATAAAAGACATATTATGCTAACATATATAATAATAACAAAAGGTAGGCAAAAGGTAATCATAAAATATGTTATGGAGGATAGTGACTTGGGCAATGGACAATGGAAAATAATGGACCATGACTTGCTTTTTGTATAGTTTGCTGTGGGAAGGCCTCTCTGACAAGGTAACACTTGCACAGATATCGGAAGACTTAGTGTACTGGGTCCTGAAGGTATGTGGAGGCACATTCGAGCAGACAGGACAGTAGTTCAAAGCCCTGAGGTGGTGCCAGGAAGCCCTGTGATTGGATGGTGAGAAATGAGAGGAAGAAGAACAAGAGATGAGGGAGTTATTATGAATCCCTTAAAAAAATCAATTAATTTCTCACTCATTTGATTCCCTGGGAGTTGGAGTGTTGGAACGGATTTTGAGGTGAGGTTTTAACTGAAAGGCACATTTCCTTTGTGTCCTTGGATATGACATCAACATCCCTCTCTAAGGCCATCAACATCTCTGAGGTGCCTGTGAGCCCATTTGTCATGGGGAGGTGGCATGTGGTAGATGACCTACTTGCTGATCGTTTTGCATGTTTTCCTGTGTGGTGCTTCTCTGGAGGTTGGGTGGACATCTTTACAGGGGCTGGGCTCTGTGACTTACTAGGGCCAGTAGATCCTTGGCAGACACATCACAGCTGAAGGCCTGGATGCAATGGCCTGGATCAGGTGTGTTCCTTGAGAGCTTGTTTTCCTCAGTTAGGATAGCTTGCTTTCTCTGGGGACACCGAAGAAGACTAATAGTGACCAGGGGAGTCCTAGACTCATGCACAGACCCTAGGGATCATTTTGTTTTGTTTTTTGAGGCAAGTTCTCATGTAGCCCAGGCTGGCCCTAGATCCTTAGTGGGGATGATCTATAACTTCTGACTCTCCTGCCTCCACTTCCTCAGTTCTAGGATTATAAGAGAGATGATGCTCCAGTGCTTGGTTCAGTGTTGTACTGAGACTCCAGACTCCAACCCAGGGCCTTGTATGTGTTAGGCAAACAGACTACCAACTTAGATATGCACCCTGCCGTAAATATTTGTGCATTTAAGCCACTCAGATTTGGGAGTTGTTGGTTGCTGCAGACCAGAAGGGTCAGATTATAGCTTAGCACCTTCACATGTTATTGCAGCCCACGCTCACCCCAGCATTCCTCCTGGCTATGAGGAATTCTCACTCTGGTTTTGCACATGGTCAAACAGGGGCACAAGAGAGGAATCAAGACACTTCTACCGAAATATAAGACTCAAAAGTCCATCTATCTGACTCCTTGGCCATTATGCGGCAAGACACTTTCTTTCCTGTGTGTCTAGAAGAAGAGAGTAAACCAAGAAGGTCTGTGACAGTGCCAAACACCATTAGTGTGCCACCTAACTGCTCCCTGCTGAGCCCCGAAAGTCAGGGGGCTCCTTTCCCCTGATCCCAAGACCCTTTCACTCCTCTTCCTCACCACCACTGCAGAAAGTGCTCCTGGGTTCTCATTTTCTCCACTCTCAGAGTAGATCTTTTCTCCTCCCTTAAACCTCCCGGGGAAACTCCCTCCTGGGCAAGCCTAGGGGCATGTCTCCTGGGTGACTCCAAAGCCAATTAAGTTGACTGGGGATTTGCCATCACAGAAGGGAGAAGGCATTGCTTGGCGCTTGCCTGTGGTATCACTTCACTGGGGGGCAGCCCTGGGGCCAGGCCATGTTGGTAGTTTGTTTTGGAAATCTCTCTACCCAACCCCACCAGCCCTATTGCCTCATGACTTCCTGTGTACTTCCGCTGCTACCTCACAACTCATTAAAGGTCCTCTGTGGCTTCCCTTTACCCAGAAGCACATTTAAAGCACTCTATCTGCCTCCCAACAGGAGATTAATTGGCAGCACCTGCAAATGTGTCCTGACACGCGCGTCTGCCAGGCTCCACAATGTACTTATGCTATATATGTATGCGGTGTCACTGGTGCCTGAAACCAGCCTCCCAGGAAGGCAGAGCTTTAACAAAGAGGAGGGCAAGCCTTAGGGAGAAGCCCAGAAGAACAGTTGCCAAGATGGGGAACAAAATGGGGGATGGGGGCGAGAGGCAGGTTCAGGGGCAGAGAAAAACTTCCAGCTCCCACATGCCAGCAGACTAATGACATGTCCCCGAAGCTAGCAGTCTTTTATGACTTCAGTACTCACCGTTGGGAAAGATGGTGTGTAGCTTTGAGTTAGCTGATATTTTCAGGCAGACATGTCAGCCAATGACACATAGGTCACGCCTGCTGAGACATATGGGACCGGGGTCTAGTTTTGTATTTTTGTTTTTAAAGAGGGAGAATTGAGAAGAAGGACTTTCTACCTTGCCTGCCCGACTCTGTCTCCTTATAACTGCCCCGGCCTTCTTGGGCTCGCAGACCCAGAGCAGCTGAGATCACCCAGAGACGCTGTTGTGCATGTCCAATTTGCTATTGATCTGACATGGGAGCTCCAGTTCCTAAGACAGACTTCACAGATTCCTCTTCTGGTCCTTTGGGCTCAGTCTCCTATATTTCCCAGGGACACCAGTTCCCCTACCCCCACCCCTGTGCAGTGCTTGCTGGGTCCTGCTGTAGAGGTTCAAGCCCAGGCTTGTTATCATCTAGGGGCACAAGGACAGGGTTGTAGATGTAAACATGGGTCCGTGATCAGTGAAGCCAGCTAATCTACAAGGTTTCCGCAGTGTCAAGTCCCTGGTTAGTTCTCTGCTGGCATCGTACTGAAGATGACTTTGAGGGTTGCATGTGACTGTCTGTCTTCCAGGATACTATGCTTGGCTCTGTTCTTCAGAATCATTGGGAGCCCTCCTCTGCCTCCCGATCTCAGTACCAGTGTTGAGCTAGGGGAATCGCTCCTCCTCCTTCTCCTCTCTCCTGAGCCTACACATCCATTTAATACCTGACACATTCACACTCAGTAATAGTCCTAGACTTGTATCCTTCACAGTAAACCCAGTTAGACCTCAGATGTTCCCATCTTGACTAATGGCCGGTGAACCTGTGTTGCTTCATCTCTCTCCCCACTCCCTTTATGTTCTCCATCCAACCCTCTGGTGAGTTCGGTTGGTACAGCCTTTAGAACTCACTAGCAGCTGAGCACTCCTCACTATTTCAGTATCTCATGTCTTTCTGATGGCTACCACCGTCCTCCTCTGGATTACTGTAACAGCTTCCTAGCGATTCTTTCTGCTTCTACTCCCTCCCTCCTCAGTCTATTTGTCATAGAGAACTTGGTCTTCTTCGTTTGTTTTCAAGACAGGGTTTCACTGTATAGCCCTGGCTGTCCTCGAACTTGCTCTGTAGACCAGGCTGGGCTCGAACTCACAGAGATCTGCCTGCCTCTGCCTCCCAAGTGCTGGGATTAAAGGTGTACACCACCACCGCCCTGCTTGAGAAGCCGTTTAAGTCATGTGCCTTCCTTCTACCCAGAAACCTACAATGGCTCTCTACTTCCCATAGCACAAAATCTGGAGTCCTCACAATGGCCCATGGCATGTCTGAACTTCTCCTCCTCTCTTTCTCGTCTTCCATCATGAAGCTCCACATTTCCTTTCTTCACTGCCACTCCTCAGGCATGCCAGGCCCATGCCCAGTCAGGGTCTGAGTACTGCTTGGCCTCTCTGACAGATATAACTCTTGCCCTCTTCTAGTTGGCTTTGCTGTCACTTTCTCAATGATGGCCACACTGACCAGTTTGTCACGAATTCCACTCTACCCCAGCACTCTCTTCCCCTCAGTAGCACTTACGACTCCCAACAACCTATTAAATAGTTCACTGATTTATGTCTTATCCCCCAAAGTATAAGTTCTAATCAGTTCAATACCTAGATGAATAGCCAGTGTTTACATAATGCTATATTCTGGTTGATATCAGAAGAATGCACAATGAGACATTATTTCTAATTTCAATGCCAGGATGCAGGACACTATTGCTATCTTATGGATGAAAATGATGAGGCATGAGGAGAGGGCTAAGGGACTGCCTGGACCATGTATCTAATAGTGGTCGATTCTGAATTCAGGTATTCCGGGTCACAGTTGGTTCTGTTACCCCAGCAAGCATACTGTTCCTGACTGCATAGTTCCTAGTAAGTGCTCAATAAAATTCTATGAACAAACTTCCAAAACAATTATTTACTTAGCAAATAGCAGATTCTATTGTTACCACCTCACGGTAAGGAAGGCAAGGGGAGAAATGATATGAACCTTACCACCCAGGTGGGTAGAGACAGACCCAAAACACTGCTTCCGTTTCCAGCATTCATGATGGGCAGAACTGAGGACAAGCTGGTGACACATATCCATCCTCACTCCTTCCTGTAGATGCTTCACGTAAACCTCTTGTTCCATCCGCTGTCTAAAGGGTCTCACTTCAACACGCAGAGAGGCAAGGGCGCACCAGCCTTCAACATGAAAGCCAATCTCCACATCAGCTGGCTTTTGCCAAGAGAAAACCGTGACTGAGAAGCAGTGTTGCTGTTCCCCAGGGGTCACGTGGACAACAGATTAGCCTGTTGGCAAATCTGCGGTGTGTTTTCTTGATTGCCGATTGATTGGGGAAGGCCCAGCTCACTGTGGGTGGAGCCCCCTGGGTGCTCTACGAGAGCGGGTTGAGCAAGCCAAGGGGAGCAAGTTGGTCAGCAGCACCCTTCCTTCTGTTCCTTGCTTTTGCTTCAGTTCCTGCCTCCAAGTTTCTGCTCTACTTGAGTTCCTGCCCTGACTTCCTTCCATCATCGGCTGTAAGGTGGAACTGTAAGTGGAAATGAACACTTTCCTTTCCAAGTGGTTTGCAGTCAAGGTGTTTCGTCACAGCAATGGAAACCCTAAGACAGAGGGGTTGGGACTTCACTGTGAGATGTTTGCACCCATGTGTAGTGGTGTTCGCTGTTGTACAACCAACCATGCACAGAACTCTTCCAGCGGGAATGGAATAAATCCTAGCACCACCTTCATTCCTCTTCAGTGTTGGAGCTGGATGCCATGGATACTAGAGTTATGTCATGGCCAATTCTAGAGGAGTGTTTCTCAGCCTGTAGGTTGTGACTTGTTTTAAGGTTGCTTATCAGATATCCTGGCAACAGATATTTGCATTACAGTTAATAACAGTTGCAAAATTACAGTTATGAAGTAGCAACAAAATAATTTTATAGGTGGGGGGTGGGGTATGTGGTCACCATAGCATGAGGAACTGTATTAAAGGGCCACAGCGTTAGGAAGATTGAGAACCGCTGTTCTAGACTTCAGTCTGGTTGAACTTGGTTCTTACCAACCCATCCTCCTGCATGCAGATGCGCTCATTCAACCCAGGGCATGCCAAGCACTCTACCTTTCTCTAAATGGATCGATGGGTTTGGCTCATGCCCCTGGTACTGTCCCTGGCCGTGTTCTGTCCACAGTGCTCTATACACGGCCACTTCTTTAGAGCTAGTTGCCTGCTGATCTCATCTCACCTACCCCACTTTTCTCACCAAGTGGCTAGGCATTAAGAAAGCACAACTCACAGGGTCTCTGCATGGTCATTTCACCGAACAGAGAAAAATAATTCAAAGGAGCATGTGAACAGCTGCAGGGTTTTCTCCTGCACAATCTCTTCCTTAAGTTCAAGTTGAACAGAACAGCGACAGCTCTTGTTTTGTTTCCTTGCTTGTAACTCCCCAGGTGGGAAGCCATCTGCCTCAGAAAAAATGACTTCTCACCGGAACTGTATGTAAAACACACACACACACACACACACACACACACACACACACACACACACACACACGGCGAATGTTGGCTGTGAATTTCTGCTGTGAAGCATTCGCAGTAACTCTTCAGGGGCAACACCCATTGAGAACAGCTACACTATTTGGCAGCCGACTATAGGCTCTGAACTTAGCTGGTTCAGCGCCTGAATCCTGACTCCTGAGCTTTCTGCCTGTGAGACCTCGGCATGTTCCTTTAGTGCTTCTGAACCCCACCCTCTTTCCTGTAGAGTGAAGAACTGTGATATGTACTCGCCAATCCTTATGGAAATCTTATCAACCTGCTCACGAAAAGGTACTGATAATGGGGTTGAAGTTAAGGTACTGTCTGCCTCTAGGGCCAGCATAATCAGCATTCACATCTTACTCCAGGGGAAGTGGTGCTGATGGAGGAACAGGGTGGTTCAACATCTTAGGCAAATCAGAGTGTGATTCAGAAGGAAAAAGAGCTTCCAAAAGCAACAGAGCTGAGAGGACTGGGAAGGCAGTGGCCAAGAGGAGATGATTAACTCATTTAGCCAATCTCTGAGTTCCTAGCATTTACCAGCCACTGTTCTTAGGGCTGGAGATCTAGCAGTACACCAAGACTACTTAATTTTCAGCCACATGAGCCTACAATCTAGTGGGGAGAGACAGATGCGAAACATAATGAGCTAAATATCGATGGAGTGTGCTCAAAGGTGTGAAAAGGAGTCGTCAGGCGCTGTTGGCCTTTCTGGTTTTCAGCAAGGTGGCTAAAGGTGTCTCTCAGAGAAGGTGACATCACAGCAAAAAACAAAGGTGACCAGATTGTGTTCTAAAGGTACCAGGCAGCCTGCGTGGGGGTGCTATGAGGTGAGAGTGTCAGGAAGTAGAAGCCTTGACAGCCCGCCTCAGTCTGCCTTCAGCACCTGGTGAGGTCAAGAAGGGGCAGCTTCTGGGCTGGTTGCCTTTTTTCTTTGGTTATTTTTACATTTAATTAATTAGCTAATTAATTAGGTGTGTGTGTGTGCGGGCACTTGCCGCCTACAACATGTGGGTGGAGGTCAGAGGACAACTTGCAGGAGTTGTGGACGTTCAATCCTTCCACCATGTGGGCTCCTGAGGATGGAATTCAGGTCTGTAGGCTCAATAGCAAGTGGCCCAACCCACAGAGCTATCTTGATGCCCGTGTTTTGTTTTGTTTTGTTTTGTTTTTCTTTTTATGGGACCAACCAGCTGGTAGGACTCCTACCTCCACACCCTGGACCTCAGACTAGCCATTCTCCTTAAGTTGTTTTTGAGACCTGGTTTCACTCTGTACCCTTAGCTGCTTTGAACCTGTGACTTTCCTGCTTTGGTTTCCTGAAGGCTGCACTGCCACACAAGGCAGCAGCCTCTTTATAAAGAAAGGCTAGGAGCCTTGAGTCATTGTGTGGGTTGTATGGGTTGCACAAAGCGCACAGCGCACCCCAGGGGGTTGTAGGTGTATCCAGGCACCCTGACTGTATTCCTGTGAAGAGTTTCCGGTAGACAGCAGCAGCGTGTCCTTAAAACAGAAGCCAAGTGCTGTGATAGTCTTCCGACACGTGGAGATAAAGCACCTGGGAAAACGGACAGAAACCTTTTCCTAACTGTCGTTAGGTCACCTAGGAGCCAGCAATAGCCCAAAGGTTTTGGTTTCTGAAATCTCTCACTACTAGTTGGTTTGTTGAGGACTTCCTAGTTTTTATGTGCCTGCTCCACTAAGAGGTCTACTTGTTAGTGGTTTAGAGCACGGGCTGCTCTTGCAGAGGACCCAGGTTCAATTTCCAGTACCCATATATTAACCTCACACACTGGAGGAAACTTCCCAGCAGGGCAGCAATTCCAGAACTCTGTGTAAGAGAAGTTGAGAGGGGAGGGAGAGAGCCAGGAGACATTTCAGACCACATGTTCAGAGAAGTAGGCAGTGCCTACTTAACTTGGGGAATAACTGCTCGAGATAGCAAGCAACGAAACACCATATCCTGCCTCTTGACACATCTATCACTGCATATGGGTCCCTAACCCAGGTCTCCTGCTGTTCCTTGCCTCATCTCTCATTTCCCCTCACCATGGTTTGTGTGTTGGGAACTTCTTCCCCACTGTGGAAGGTCCTTAGATCATTTAGAGTCAAAACTTCAATTGGGAAAGGGATGGTTAAGGAGATAGCTCAGTGGTTAAGAACACTGGATGCTCTTGCAGAGGGCCCAAGTTCAATTCCTAGTACCCACATGGTGGTTCACAACCATCTGTAACTCCAGTCTTAAGGCATCCAGCATCTTCTTCTGGCCTCTGTGAGCATGTAGTGCACAGACATACTTGCCGGCAAAACACCTGTATATATAAACTAAAAATAAGTACATCTTTTGAAAACAGATCTCAGAAGGAATTAAGGAATTTCTATGGGGCCCGAGCTAGCTTTCAAGAGAATGAGTTGCTGTATGGGAGCAAACCCAATCTTTTGTTCTTAAATTATATGTGTGTGTGTGTGTGTGTGTGTGTGTGTGTGTGTGTGTGTGTGTGTGTTGGGAAGGATGCACATGTGCCACAGTGTATGTGTGGAGGTCAGAGGTCAGCCTGAGGTAGTCAATACTCTCCTCACACCATGTGGGTCCTGGGATGAAACTCAGGTTGTCCGGTCTGGCGGAAGTGTTTTACCTGTTGAGTCATTTCACTGCCCCCAGGTCCTACCCTTGAATTGTTCTCTGGTTTCCTGTCTTGTGAACTGATCTGTAATGTGGCCTTTCTATAAATCATCTACCAGAGTGATGTAGCCACAAGGGCCTTAGCCAGAGACTGTACCACACTGTTTGGAATTTCAGCTTTCAAGATCATGAGCCAAATGAATTCCTTTTCTTTGTACATTATTCAGCTTGAGATAGGTTGTTATAGTAGCAAAAAATAGAGAACAGTTTGAGGACATTCGAGCAAAGTCACCATATTTCTAGGAATCCCTTTGTGTCTAGTTTCCTTCCTGCTCCCTACTGTGTGCACTGTTCCCTACTGTGTGCACTGTTCCCTACTGTGTGCACTCTGAGTCATTATCTCTTCTATGAAGCAAGACGCCCCTGTGGCTCATCATCTATGTGCGGCCACTCTATTCTGGTGTCAATAAAACTTGATACTAGTTCCTTTAATGCCTTTTCCTCTGCGTCCCAATGTAATAAGGCAGTGTGTCTGCTTATACTATAGATTTCTTTAAAGATCTATTTTTATGTATGCGTACTTGTCTGTTTGAGTACATGAGCAGTGTCTGTGGAGTTATCAGACTTCCTAGAGGTGGAGTCGCAGATGGTTGTGAGCCATCTGACATGGATTTTGGGAACAGAGTTTGGGTCCTCTGGAAGAGCAGTACATGTCCTTAATCACTAAGCCACCTTCCCAGCCTTCTCCATAGTCTTTTTGAAGGATAGATTGCATTTCACTAACTTTGGTCAAACTTCTTTAGTACCATAGTTGTCCCATAAATGTGCTTCCAAGTAGCATCTTTGGTATTTAAAAAAAAAAAGGCATACATTTTAAAACCAGGATACATGCTACAAACAGCTTTTAATCCTCTATGTCTTAAAAAGCTGCCCCTTCACCCCTCACATGTCATGTCTACACTGAGCCTGATAATTTCCTAGGAATTGAGATATAAATATGTATCCAATGAGTCCCATGCAGATAAGAATAACACCTGTACTTTTGGAGCATGGATCAAATAGCCAGGCTATGGTCTTCATATTTCAGCGTATATGCAATTCCCCTATGGAGTTGGAGAGAAATCCCATGCCCCAATATGGCAAAGAATGGTCTACCCAGAGCCCTAAACCCATACAACTGAGCAGTCCCCTGGGGCTTTGTGGCACCAGTTCGGTTTCTGGGGAAATGTGCAGAGTATGTGGCCTTTATGACCCTGATACACGAGTCTCTTTGGAAAGTTGCCATTCTCAGACATCAGGCATGCTGATGAGCAAAGTGCCCAAAGTGACTCAGGGGCAGAAATACCGAGATTTAAAAATATTCCCTGGGCAGTTTATAGGTTGTGTACAAGTTGCTCCAGTCTCCATGCATGTGGTGTGGCAGGTGGGGTGTCTGTGTTTATTTATTCCTGGCTTGTGATTACTCAGAGGGGCAGCATTTGTCACACCCTGTCTCCTCTGTGACAAGGACCTCTTAGAACCTAGCAACCTCCAGGAAGTGTTGGGCAGGCTGGGACTCTTGTACTCTATGATGGAGACCAAGGGATGTTCTGACCTTCCTGGGAGGCTAAGGAAAGGAGAGTGGCCATGCTAGGTGGTATCTAGGTAACTGTGATTGCCACAGATGTGTGCTGGTGTTCTTATCAACTCTGACGCCATCTTGGTTCCACCCACTGTTGGTGGTAGATCTTGTCTATGCTGTATCTTTGGGCGGGGAGCGGAAGGAGGCCTTGTCTAAGGACACACAGTTGTGGAAAGACATTTGGTATACACAAGAAAACACATAGAAGTGCTGTCTCAGAGTCCCCTAGACTGGCCAGGGGCCCCAGGAAAAGCCAGTTAAAGGGCCAGGGTTGGAAGAAAGAATTCCCCATCCAAAGTTTTGAGGAAATTCCAACCAAAGAAGGAACCCAAATAGGCTGCAAAGAGAAGTGGAGTTAAGAGGAGAGTGTAAGGCTCCAGACCTTAGTCACCCCATGACTTTAGAAATGCTTAGGACCTCAGCTGACATAAAAGGCTATAGCTGTGGCAAGTGCCCAGGGAGAGACAACAGGGGCAGACAAGCCTGTCTGATTACTTCTGTTTTCCATGGATTCTCCACTTACTCTTGCTGTGACCCTTGGACTGACCTGACCTTGAATTTCAGCTTTCTGAGAGTCACCGTGTGTTTGTTTGTCTTTTATATCCCCAGTCTTATTTGATTGACATGTTGACTCTGAGAGGAAGGTAGGCTTAAGACTTCTACCTCTGTGACACAGAGATGAGAAAAGTGGGGCTCAGCGATGGGATGTCACTTGTGTAAGGTCACGAAGCCAGTGAGCGATGGAGCTGACCCGAGCCCAGACCTTCTGACTGTGTTTCCAGCATTACACGTTGGTTGTATCTGAAACAACCAGCAG
>LR749696.1:1205559-1323949 GCA_902729485.2 Mus minutoides | reverse complement strand
ATTGACATGTTGACTCTGAGAGGAAGGTAGGCTTAAGACTTCTACCTCTGTGACACAGAGATGAGAAAAGTGGGGCTCAGCGATGGGATGTCACTTGTGTAAGGTCACGAAGCCAGTGAGCGATGGAGCTGACCCGAGCCCAGACCTTCTGACTGTGTTTCCAGCATTACACGTTGGTTGTATCTGAAACAACCAGCAGATGGGTTTTCTTTGGTGTCTCAAGTTTGAGCACGCCTACCAATACATTCACTCATGCGTAGAGTAGAAAAATGCATGGTGATATCTAATACATGTGCTATATTATGGAGTATAAAAAAAACCCCACATTTTAGAAGGGTGAAAAATTGAATATATTTTTCAAGGCCACATGGACTAGCACATTGATAGTGAAGGTTGATAGCTGGGTACATAGGGATTATTATGTTATGTGAGTGTTCAACATTTTTCCATAAGAAAGTATTAAACAGCTGAAGGTGATGGCGTATACCTCTAATCTCAGCACTCTGGAGGCAGAGGCAGGTGGATCCTTGTGAGTTTGAGGACAGCTTGGCCTATATAGCAAGTTCTAGGCCAGCAGGGCTCCATACCCTGTCTCAAACAAACAAACAAACAAACAAACAAACAGTCAGGGCCCAAAAAGTTGTGGAAGCTTTTTCTATTAGTCTTGAAATGAGGCAATATAAACAGGAGGCTGTTTAGCACATGCTACCTCTCCTGACTCGCCTCACCAGAGCCTGTGGGACAATGATAAGGGCTTGGTTAACCCTGCTTCTGAGATTTCAGCAATGGCACCATAGCTTGTCCAGTTTCCTTCCATAAGAGGCGGTAGTGTGCAGTCCAGACAATGGAGTTCAGAGCTACACCTGTTCTGTAACCTGCCTCTGTCTCCTGCAGCTTATATCTCGGGAGGAACTTCGATGTCTGGGTGTCTCGGTTTTCTCTGGATGGAAGGGCTATGGATGCTCCAACGCTGGCTTCTTCATTTGAGCATCAAATGACATATACAGAGCTCGTATTCAGAGCACTTAAACAGGTGTACTCATGAGTACTAGCGGGACATTGTGGTTGTAACAAGTGTTCCTCCTATCCTCAACTTCCTAGATATAATACAGTCTAAATTCTTGGGGACCCTGCACCCCTCATTTCTACCTTTGATTCAAGTTTCTGAAAATGGATGGATTTAGTAGCTGCCTGTCTCCTCTGGGCAACAGTGATTCAGAAAAGGGGGATATAGTTCTGACTTCTGTTATGTGGAACAGGAAACAGAGAGGTGGGCAAAGTGAGATTAGGTTTGAGAAAACATTTGAAAATGAGGTTGACCTCGAGTGGCTCTGTGACCTCACACATGACCTGCCTCAGCTGGCCCTCCTTTCATTTCCTGTATAGTGAGTGATTCAGAGCAGGCCGCCCCAAAAGCCCCTTACAGAACTGACTTTTGGTTGTATATTAGGTTCTTAGGATTTTGAAATTCACACACTGTCACCATGGGCATGATATATAGATCATGTACACAATAAGTGTGGAATATAAATGGTGGCTATTTCAGGAGAGTGTCTTTTAAGGTGATCTTTTACTTTCTTCTTTCTTTTTGTGGCTTTTGGTTTGTCGTACTGATGGTTTAGCACCCAGAACCTACTTCATGCTAGGCAAGTGCTCTACCACTGAGTTCCATAGCCAACTTTGAAGTGCATATATAATTAAATTTATATGCATATAAATATATATTCTTATATACTTAGATACATATATGTTGCTTTTTAATTTTACATTGAATACCTATTATGTAGTCAGGAAAAAACTCTCTTTGTGGCATAAAGAAGAATATATTAAGTCTGGAGATGGTGGTGCATGTTTGTATGTTAGCTCTTGAGAGACTGAGATAGGGGGAGTGTGAGTTCAAGGCCAGCCTGGGTTATAGAGTTAATTGTCTAAACAAACAAACAAACAAACAAATGAGTATAGTAAGAGGTCTGGGATGTGGCTTAGGTAGAGCTTTGAATGCACAAGGTTCTGGGGTTCATTTTAACATCACATGTGCGCACATACACCCATACACACATACACAGGGTGCATTCAGTACACAGACTTATATATCTGTATAAGGATAAACCTTTTTTTTCAACTTTTATTAGATATTTTCTTCATTTACATTTCAAGTGTTATCCAGAAAGTTCCCTATACCCTCCCCCCTCCCGGCCCTGCTCCCCTACCCATCCGCTCCCACTTCTTGGCCCTGGCATTCCCCTGTATTGGGGCATATAAAGTCTGCATGACCAAGGAGCCTTTCTTCCCACTGATGGCCAACTAGGCCATCCTCTTCTATATATGCAGCTAGAGACATGAGCTCAGGGGGTACTAGTTAGTTCATGGTTATTCTTCCACCTAGAGGGCTGAAGACCCCTTCAGCTCCTTGGGTACTTTCTCTAGCTCCTTCTTCCTTGGGAACCCTGTGTTCCATCTAATAGCTGACTGTGAGCTTCCACCTCCATGTTTGCCAGGAATTGGTATAGTCTCCCACGAGACAGCTATATCCGGGCCCTTTCAGCACTATCTTGCTGGCATATGCTATAGTGTCTATGTTTGGTGACTGATTGTGGGATGGATCCCTGGCAGCCGCAGTCATTGGGTCCATCCTTTGGAATCAGCTTCACACATGATCTCTTTAACTCTTTCAATGTGTGCTTTGTTCTTAATTCTAGGAAGGGGTGACGTGTCCACATTTTGATCTTCCTTCTTCTTGAGTATCATNTTTTTTTTTTTTTTTCCCCAAAGTTATGTATTTCAGATGGGCAGATTTTATTCTTATTTTTCCAGTTTCTTAACACTGCTTTATAAAAGAAGCCTTTGGACCTCTGAATATTTATATTTATACACACGGTGGCTCACAGTTGGGTTCTTAAAGATGCACTTGACTTCAGTTTCAAGCAGAATTGCGTGACGAGTACTGATGATGTTATGGGAGCAGTAAGAGCAGGTAACATCACAGACGCTGTTCACGAGGTAGCCAACTCCTAAAGACACTTCACTGAGGCCCATGTGTATGTAATGTGGCCTCAATCCTTAGCTAGAGCCAGTGCTTTGTGCTCAGCAGTTGAAGGGTCAAACAATCATAAACACAAGTCCTTATCAAGGGAAGAAAGGGAAAGCAGTCCCTTTATCTGCAGAGAAGTCTTAGCTGAGGTTGGAAACCATATTCCTCTGAAGAAAGAGCAAACAGAAAAGAGGAAGTGGCTTCTCCTCCTCCTGTATCTCAGAATTCTTAATAAGGTTGACTCCATGCGCTACTCTCACTTGAGTTCACTCACAATTAAAAATAATATTACCAAAATGGTCATTTAGCACTTGGTACAACCATAGTAGCAGACGACTATTTACCAAGTGTTCTGTGCTTTCAGTTGCTGGGATCAAAAACCCTGAACCAATGCCCTGGACCAAAGCAACTTGTAGATGAAAGAGATCATTTGGTTTATGGGTCCAGAGGGATTAGAGCCCATCATAGTGGCTAGCAGCATGGTGTCAGGGCGGGCAGCTGAGACATCAAATCTCAATCCCACAAGGAACGACGCAGAGAGAGAACAAGCTGGGACTCTCAAAGTCTACCTGTGGTGACTTACTTCCTGCCTCCCCAAATGGCACCACCAGCTAGGGTACAAGTGTTCAAATACCCGAGCCTGGGGAAATGCTTCTTGTTCATATCGCCACCCCAAGTTCTGACAATGTGCCCGGGGTCAAGCTAAATGCAAGCTTATTTAATTTTCACAGTGTGAGGGGGAGAATGTTATTGCCTCCACTTTAAAGGCGAAAGACTTGAGTAAAATTCACACTCTTAGGAAATAGCTCTGTAGAACTGAAAACCCCAGGTCTGTCTTATCCATTGACCCTATGCTCTTCAGAGCCACACACTCTGAAGAATCCGTGACCTTGACAGACGTGGTCCCAGCCTGCAGGGAACTTCTACTGTAATAGGAAAGAAGAAAAACTTCCACGTATACGACCTAGCTGACCCACGAGAGTGCAAACTGGATGGCAGTCAGAGCCAAGACAGCCAACCTCAGCTACCCATGTGATTATTTTAGGGATGTCAGTCTGGCCTTGGAATGTGAGCTTGCCTATCTAATATTTGAATCATTGCTGTCAAGGTACTGTGGGTATATGGAGGACTCGAGGTTTAACATTAGTTGAGAGCAGTATGCTAATACTTATACATTCAATATGGGAAATGGCCATTCTTGCCCTAAAGAGCATTTAATTCATCTTGATCATCAATCTTAGAACTCTATCTGGAGAGGAGAGTGAGAGAATCATTTCTTTCCAAGACATTTCTCCTGGAAATAGTTGAGGGTTCTAAACATGACCAGTGATCTACTGGGCTTTTGTTTGAGAGGAAACAGAGACCTTCCTGAGTAATAGCAGAAAGACATCCATTCGTCAGGTTCATTCCCCCAAAGCATCTTTACTTTCCTAGGCTTATCGGGGGAGATTTGCAGGCCAGAGACAGCAGAAAGGGCCAATCTTGAGTCTTGGCCTTCTGGGATAGAAATGAACTTCAAAAAGGTACATGATTATTCATAGTTCAGCCTGTCTCCACGAAAGTCAAACATTTTATTTTTATTCTAAGTACTTTGGTAGATAAAGGGCTCTCTGCTGCCCGAACTGTTCCTACAAAGACAGCGAAAGATGGTGTAAAAATATATTCCAACTGACGGCAATTCTTCAAGGAAGGAAAATGGATTTAAAGAGTTATAAAGAGCTTGTTACAGGAATAACAAATGTCGAATCACTCATCTGAAGCTTATAATTGCCAGGTCAGAAAGTTTGGGAAATTTTCCTGAGTGTTGCGCTGGCTGGCTAGCAGTGTTTTCTTACCGCTTTGGTTCATTCCAACACACAGTTACTGAGCCTTTACTGTGCACTGTGATGTGGAAAAGAAGCTCCACTCAGACTCCAAAAGTGGTTCAAAGCCGCTCATTAACTGCTCAACCCGGCGTTCTTTAAACTGCCTGTTCGTCAATGTCTTCTTCTGTCAAATAAATGTCATACTCAACCAACAGGGATCATTAAAGGATCAACACGGTGCTTTCATGGGCTCAGTAAATGGCTATCTCCATTCCCTGCCCAAGTTAGGAAGAAGTGAGAAGGCTAGGCAGGGGAGCCAGGCAGAAGGAGGTCAGTGTGTTATATTACCTCGCTTACTGATGGGACTGAGTTCAAAGGCCTGCCTGGCTTAGGGCATGCAGCAACACTGGGTGTTTCATCTCAGCCACCTTGCAATGTGGGATAAGGCTGTGCTCTTGCCTAAGGCCAAGTGAGGTAGAGCAGGTTAAATGCTTGCTTCCTACAGACAGGCAGTTCCTGGGGCGAAAGAGCAGGAACCAGACTGACCTTCACCTGCCTGCAGGGCAGCAGTTGTCTCTAAGTAGGTCATGGCTGCTCTGGCTTTCATGACTTGCCTCTTCCACAAGGTACTGTGAATTAGATGGCTGTTATTAGAACTATTATTTAAAACTTTTTTGGTTGACTTTAAAGGATCTTTTTTTACATATGTTTAAATAAATTAAAACATTTTTCTGTGTGCTTTATAAAGCACCTGGGACTCTAGCTACAGTGTCTACTTGATAAATTGTTCCTTTTTGATCAGTTGGGTTTACTGGTTTCCCAATAGAGAATCTCCAGCTCCTCTCTTGGGAAACATTGAGTGACCCCAAAGATGGAAGTACATGTTCCCCAGATGAAGATATGAGTTTGGGGGAGGGGGACAGAATACTTCCCATTCTCCATAAAAGTAAAGTTCTAGAAAAATAATTGTACAATAATAGCCTAGATGGGATAAAAGCAAGCCAAGGTGAGCTAATTACAACCCAAAGCAAGAGGGAAATCAACTCAAAAATGAAGAGCAAGTCCCACGCTGAGCAAAACCCAGAAGCAATTCCTTGAGGTCGTGATATCTAAACTCTGTCTTGTAGGATAAAAGATCCTTGCTAGATGAGGATTTGATCAGGGTAGAATGGAGGGGTCATCCATTTTCATCCAGATTCTGGGAACATATGAGGCATTCTGGGAGTAGAGGAATTCAAAACCATCCACCTGTTCCATCTGCCCTTGGTGGACTCCCTGATTACTCTATTGAAATTTCATATCAATGGTGGAGGGGAGAGAAGTCTTCATTTGTTCAATGCACACTAAGTGATAGGTACAAATGTCTCATTTACTCCCCCCCCCAATAGTTAGAGGTGAATATTGTTATTTCCACTTCTTCTATACCAAGAAGTTGAGACCTTGAAATTTTCAGTCTACAGAGCCTTTAGGATATCACCGGAGACCAAAAGCCAGAAGCCAGGCTCCTAACTGCCTGCCCAGAGCCCAGCTCACGCCTTCTTCAGAGACTTCAAAGAGATGTTCTGAGAGCTCTACAAAAAGGAATTCTTACAATTATATTTTAGGAAGAATGTTTTTCCAGAGATTCATTTCTGGCATTCCATTCCCCAGACTGTCGGGCTCCGGGATGCCTTTCCGTTCCTCACCTGCTCATTGTCTATTGAAGGCCTACATCTGGTGGCAGTGCCTTTTTCTGACCTCTTAGGCAGTAGCAAGATTTCTGCTGCCCTGTGGACTCTGCTGATCACTCCCCAACAGGGGCTGTTCTAGGCACCCAATACTGAGAGGGGCTGTTTGTAGGAGCCAACAGACAAGTACCCAGCATGTAGTACACACTTGCTTGTGTGCCTGTACAGGGCTTAACACTTCATGTCATCTATTTTGTCTGTTTGACTCTCCTCTGACATAGGTATTGTTAAAACTACAGACAAGGACACCTGTAATGAAAAATTTGAAATTTTGGTTTCTTTAAAAACCAAAACCAAAACCAAACCAAACCAAAACAAAACAGAACTACTATGAGACTGTGTTTCGTTTTAATCCCAGGTGTGAGATGTGGGGCTGCTTCAGACTGTCCGTAGGAGCTGACTGATTTGCCTTGTGCTCTAGCAGGGGCGTGATTTTGCCAGCTGCAGATAGTTTCTGTGATCCGGTGACATTTAGAATTCTGGGGATTCTTTTTTTTTTCAGAGGATATATAAAAACTAGATCTCCAAGAGGCAGGGTGAGTTATTGGTTGTTTTTGATGTGTTGTTGGTTGCTGTTGGTTGCTGTTTGTTAAGTAGTTGTGCACAAAGAAGAAAGAAGAAATTAGATATCCAGGTGGTGAGATTCACACTTGCCGCCAACAAACTCAACACCCCTAATCAGCAGGAAGTAGTCTAATGATAACGTCTTCCCTTTCCAACCTCTGCCATCCTATTTTCTCTATTTGGTGCTAGGGGGTTTAAAGAGTGGAAGAAAAGGGGTGAAGAGTGGAAGAAAAAAAAGAACCCACAGAATAGCCAAAGACAGGCTACAGACACCAAGACTCAGACATGTCAAGTAATTTTCAGAAAATGGCACTGTTCTGATTGGTGGTCTGAGGTAGGATTTAGTTCCAAATCTGATTACAAACTTGCCCTGAACCGCGATGGGTCCTAATAGAGCTTAGACCTTTCTTCCCATCAGGCGCCACTGGGAAGAGGTTGGCCTTTCTGCTTTGGTTCACTTAATTGCAGTCAAGCAAATTATTTTTAGCTCTTGCATTTTCTGTTGTTCTTCAAGTAATGCTTTTTTAGGACAACAAAAACAAACAAACAAACAAACAAACAAACAAACAGAAAAGGTCTCCTATGATCTGGAACCCCAGCCAAGGCTGCTCTTAGACTTGGAATCCTTCTGTTTCAGCCTTTCCAGAGCTGGGATGAGAGGTGTGTGCTAGCTACCATGCTTGGATTGAGGTCATGCCTTACTGGCCTTTTTTCTCTTTCATCTAGCTTTATCCAGTCTTCTGCTAGCCCCCCCCCCCCAATGGCCATAGGGTAATGCAGAAAGCTGAGTGTAGAATTCTTGGCTGAGATGACCCCTTCAGAAGACCAAGCCAGGAGAGATCATCCACGGACTCCATCCCTTTAGCATCCTTCCATCCACAACAATGTGGCCTTCCCTTCCCTTTGGATGTTAGATCGAGTGTTACCTGTGGCCTTGAATTCCAGCTGGGTGTCTAGATGGTGTAGGTGAGTCCAGGCAGGTGCTTCAAACTCTTTGTTTTGGTTTTTTTTCTCTCACTATCAGCCTTGTAGGGTTGCTTCGAGAGAAAACATCCATGCACACAGCACTTAAACGGTGCCTGGTGGAGAATACACATGCCGTAAATATCAGTGATTTTTATTGTCACTCCTTCCCAGGGCTGGGCCAAGGGGATGTTCTCCCCCTGGATCTTGGGTTTTGAACAGAGTGCCAAGAAGACAGGAGTCCATCTGAGCTGACTTATTTGGCTCTGAAGAAATGGTCCACTGGTTTCTGTTCCCTTATCCAAGGCAGTCCTTTGTCCTGGTCCTTCCTGAGTCTGGAACTTTGGCTATATTTTAAAACCTGTATCCCACCTTTAACAAACTTCCCCACCTTCTTCCTACCCCACCCCTGGCATGCATGCAGGCCAGTCTTATGGAGACAAATCCTTAATTGACATTTCCTCTTTCCAAAGAACTTTAGCTTGTGCCAAGTTAACAAGCAAACAAAATAGCAAATAAAACCAACTAACCAACAGAAAACACCTAGAACTTCTTTTGAGAGATTGTAAGAAAAACAAACTTCTGCCTTTACCATTAGTGAGGCCTGCCTGCAACTGGTAAACAGCAGCCCTTATGGGGTGCAGTAGTGAGAGTGAGCACCTCTGGCCATGTGGGGTTGTATGTGCTTGGAGCCAATAGGGACACACTAGCCTTGCGCGGGACCCACTCGCAGAGAGTGGCTCAGAGTCTGAACACTAAGATGGACATTGCCAATCCACCTCAAGTCTTCGACACTACAATAGTTGCCTATATTGTGCCTACTCTAGACCCAGTGACAATGTCCCAGGACAGCAAGGTGGGAGAGCACCTGCCTTCTCTGCCCCTGGAATACTGCAATCAGTTTACAATGGTGGAATAAGAGAACACTGACCAACCCATTGCAATGGAAACCCAACATCATTGAGATCAGACTAAAATGAGTTTACTGGGGCCCGTGCCACTCCTGAATTTCAATGTATCAAGACCCCTTAATCAAGTTCCCAGTTCCAGAGATTATTCAACCTCTGAAAGAGCACTCCAAGATTTGGGAACCAAAGCAAGTCTGCCACAAACTTAGTTCACCAAGGCAAATTTTGCCCTGCTTCACACCTCAGGGAAAGTCATGCCTGCCCGGTGGTCCCAGCATTTCCCGACTGCAGGAAGCACCTGTTTGCTCCTTTCTGTAGAATGCCTACCTTTAGCATTTTCTAGGCTTTAAATGAAGTTTGTGTAGGGGGCTTTGAGTGTCACATATCTCTTTCTCACCTCTGGTGACTTACTGGCACCTTGTGCTAGTTGTTGAGAACTTTCAGATAGAATTTTCCCAGGATGGAAGGGGTAATAGGCATTTGTTGGACTCTTTTGGTGGGGGGACAGGAGGTTATACCTTTGGCTTAAAACCAAATATTGCTCATGGGATGATGACTTTCTTTCAATATCACTTAGAGAGTAATATAGAGATCCTATCTTAGGCAAAGCTGAGCTGTGTCAGGACGAGAGGTTCCAGAACAGGATGAAGAGCTGAACAGGGCTACAGAATGATCCCTTCTCAGAGCCCGGGTTCCTCATCCTCCTCTAGGACCTGAGCTATGGCAACGGAGCCCTCAGAGCGATGGGATGGACTGGACACTGATTTGAGTGTGCTTCTCTTTCATTTGGGTTGATTACATCTGAGTCTTAGCGAGTACCACAGTCCTATGATGCTGCACTCATACTGACGCTTATCTGAAACACATGTATTTGGAATATTATGTGGGAAAAGATAATAGCCTTTTCAAAACGAAAAGAAAAAAAAAACCCAAATTCATGGTTGGTCTCCATTTAGACTTTTCCTAGATTCAGGGTTCCCACACTTTCATCTTGGAGGCCAAGTATGTTGAGGGGGACACTGTGGGGAACTATCCTGCTCGATCTCTGTGCATCAGTCACTGTCTGAGTCGGGAGATAAGAGGTTACCGGGTCCTGAGCTCTAACAGTGGTGCTGGAGGGGTTCAAAGCAAGCTGACTATAGAAGTGATGTTCTATTGTGTGTGATCCAGGATAGTGCAGTTCATCCTAGGGATCCCTGGAGATTGGAGAAAGCTCCTATCTCAACCTCTTCTTTGACTCCCTGCTGTCTGCAAGGAGGTTTATAGCTCACAGAGCTCTTAACAATCTACCCTCAGTTCTCCTTTCTCTGTGAGTAATGCTCCCACATACCTGTTGGTCCTTCTAGACAGAAAGACTCTCTGATCATCAGGCTTTTGCTCACACTGTCCTACAGAGCTTTGCTGTTATCTCCTCCGGCTCCTATTCCTGCCTAAAGGACTCCTACTCATTCATCAAGGCACACCACAAATGTCATTTTCTCTGCAGGGCCCATCCTGGCACTTCCTCACATGTTTCTTTCTCTGTTGTTACAGATTCTGATCTTGCCTTACTACAGTAATTATCACATGGCCATATTTATTTAGTTTGAAGTTAAGTGCACACATACTGAAAGCAAATTACCCAGGTTCAAATCCCAGCTATACCACTGACTGCTCTCAGACAAGGTTTCCATTTCCAGTTCGCTCCTATGTTAAACAGGGCTATGAGAATCTGCCTCACAGGGTTTTGAAAGGGTTAATGGACTAGCATGTGTTAAGTACTTAGGCTATAGCCCAGCTCATAGCCACCACTATTTTCACCACTCTCTGTTTGCCATTAACATTCATGGTCTTTATGAGTTCTTTACAAGCATAAGTCCATCCTGTGCTTCAATCACCATGGCGAAGCCAATTGTAATCCACAGTCGATATGCTGGATCTGGAGGCATTGAGGGTTCCCACAGCCTCTTGTGTATAGACCAGGTGAACAGATGCAGAGACATGTGGTTCCATTCTATGTCCCCCTGAGCTCACAGCTCCTCACTGATGTCTTTACGGTCCCTGGCATCATGAGCTGTCCCTACAATCCGGACAAAAGATATATGGCAGTGCTCTTGTAGACATGGTGTTCTAAACCAAGACAGATTTTCTTACTTTAACTAGTTGCCTAACTAGTCTTATGGGATGCTCACTGGTGATATCACTTAGTTGACTCTTGGAGAAGTCTAAGCAGGATGCTGAAGACAGCTCTAGGTTTGGGTCTTTTGGTTCAGATGCTATGCCGGAGTCAGCAGTATATTTATGTCACAGGACAATACCAAATTCAGTGGGCATTTAAAATGAAGGGCTGGCTGGAAAAAAAAATCAATATGTAAGGCAAAAGATCAACTAACTAGGTGGACCCAGTGACACAGGCCTGTAATTCTGGCTACATAGGAGGCTGAGGCAGGAGGATCACATGTTTGAGACACTACCTGGGCTACAAAATAAGTTCAGGACCAGATTAGGCAACTTAATGGAAGCCAGGTGGACCATGCATTACTGTGAACTTGAACATGTCTGTATATACCACCGGGTGATGATCAGGGTCGTTGGTTGACTCCACCCGAGTTTTCTTCCCTGACAGCTGAGAGCAAGTTGATTGAAACATGGCTCCAGACGCTGCCTCATCTGTGTTCTTCTCCTCTGTGTCTCCTCACAGACTTATTGCTGTGCCCCCATCTGGAGTAAATGCAACCTGAGAACCTCCACTGTGCTCCCTAGAGCAAGAGCAAATGCGACTGGGAACCTAAGGTGAGACTGGATTTCCCCCATCCCCACCCCCACCCCAAGATTTGATGGGACAGCGATATACTTATCATCTTAGAATCACAAACACTGTTAGGATGGCAATGAGCAGTAATTTAACTCATTCTCCCTCTCACCAAGATGGAACCGGAAAGGCCTAAGAGTGACTGTCAAGGGCCCTTGACTATGTGTCAATTAGACTCTGAGCCCTGGTCTGCCGAGCTCATGCGCTTCCTCCTGGCCTCGAATTGTCACGTTAACACGTGGCCTGACCATCTTGTGAAGAGCTGGTGCTTTAACCCCAGGGTCACGTGGGAGCTTACAGAAGCCTGGATGGAACTGGAGGCCTGTGGCCTGGTGGAAGCTGTTCTGGGCTGCAGGCTCCATGGCAACGCGGAGCTTTCCTGTCAGCTCTTCTGGGTTCCCGTTTCCACCTCTGCCTGCCATAGGCGCCCATCCCCAGACGCACGCATGCGGTTCTTTCCCAGGGTCCAAGGGCTATGCTTATCTCTGCAGAGCCTCACCTCTCACCCAGCCCACTTCCTTTTGTGTCTCGTGTGTGTGTGTGTGTGTGTGTGTGTGTGTGTGTGTGTGTGAGTGTGAGATGGGGAAGGGGTTTGTTGAATGGGGGAAGCTAATAGTTTTGTTTTGTTTTGAATGGATTTGTTCAGAAGCTCTGCTTTTTCCCACAAGCAGTTGGCAAGGCTTTGACAGGAGGGCTCAGATCCCATGAAGCAACTTACTTGGGGCAGAGAGAGAAAATGTTTTGTAGTAGAAAGAAACAAGGCATTACTTCTTTCCAAAATAGTTTATTTTGCAAACTAAAAACTGAAATGTTAAAAAGAGCCATGGAATGAATTTTGTTAAATCCATAGACATAAAACTATGTCTCCCAAGGGCTTATCAATGGATGGATGTGATATATCTCCTGTATTCATCTTCAGATGTGGGCTCTCAAGAATTCTAGTGCAGGGGTAACAACCCACTAGATAGAATAGGCAAAAATGTGTTACACTGTCTTTGGATGCTATCTCCTCTGTATATGCTCGTGGTGATCATTAGGCAAAAGGGATGTATGTCACTACCGATATAGAAAATGTCCCTGACATTTGCTGACCAAAAACAAAAGCAAAGAACAAAGAAGTCCTCATGGTATATTTCTAAATATGTAACAACCAGGTTATAAGCATAGGCATATGGTGGAAGGTTATCTAGCAATATTTTTAATAGTGATGATGGGTAGTTTATTTTTATTACTTTGTTTTTTTCTGTTTTGGCTAATTGTTTTTCCATGTGCAAAGTATATATGTGCAGGTACAACTGTGGATGCCAGTGGTGGAGAATGAATATCTTCCTCCATCATTATCCACCTTAGTGTTTGAGACAGGATCTCTCACTGAACCTGAAGCTCACCATTTGGGCTAGATTGACTGCCCAGGGAGCCCCCAGGATCCTCCTGTATACAGCTCCTAGCACTGGGGTTATAGCCTCTTGCTTATCTTGCCCTTCCTTCCTTCCTTCCTTCCTTCCTTCCTTCCTTCCTTCCTTCCTTCCTTCCTTTCTTCCTTCCTTCCTTCCTCCCTCTCTCCCTCCCTCCTTCCCTTCCTCCCTTCCTCCCTCCCTCCCTTCCTCCCTTCCTGTGCTGGGAACCCAGAATCAGGTCCTCAGGTGTGCACATCACACACTTTGCCCACTGAGTCGCTCTCACAGTCTCCCGCTGCTATTTCTATGTAGGAAAAATGCTCTATGAGGTAAAAACAATGACAGTGACTCTGCCGTCACCAAAATCAGAGGGTGCTTTATAAGAAGATCAGTCCTGGCATTGAGAAGTTCAGGTGGCTAATAAATATGTTTTCTAGAAGAGAGGAAGGCAGGAAGCGGGCATCCTCACTGCAGGTGTGTGAGCTGGAAGATCTTTCATCTGAAACACAAGAGCAACAGCTGTCAATCAACATGGCAATGCTTTCTGAGACAATGTGCAGGCGGCTAGCTGCTAGAGTCTCCAGAACTCTCAGCCCTGCCATTAAATAACATTGTCCCTTAAGTAAGTTAGCATGGGCTAGCCTGGGAAGCTAATTATCTTTCCTGACATTATTTCTGCAGGCAAAACAAATGTGCTCTGCCTTTCACTGTACCAGTTTATGCTGGAGCTTTCAGGAGGTGGCAGCCATTTTTGGTTTGGATACCTACCTGGGCCAATCTTTATTCATTGGCTACTTAAATTTTTTTTCTTGTGTTTTATACTACATTGCAAATGTAGGGGTGCTTCATCTGATTTCTTCTTCAACTGTTTTCAGGGCTGCTGGGATCTTAGCAGCTGGTGCCTGGTTCTCACCGCTGATTTTGCCTCCTCCTTAGCACTGCCCCTAAGTCTGGCTTTCTTTCCAGGTGTGTGTGTTGCTGGGAGAATGTTTAAGGAAAGGAGGTTTTGTTTCAGGAGTTGTAAGATCAAGTGTAGTACTGAGGGGGTGTGTGCTGTTGGCAGGAGCACAGCCCTGTCAACCAATCCAGTGTCGCAAACCCGTGGGAGTGGCAAAGTCACCTGCAAATGAGGCTCAGAGGGATGGCAGACCTCTGGTCCATGTACAGAAAATGTCCACCAAAGCTTTCTCCCTGGAGATGTTTATGGCCTGAAGACTGCTCCCCTACAGAGATGGCACCCACTGAGATTAGCTAAGCCTGCTTCCTTATTCAGCTCCATACCATAAGCTCCAGCCCTTTGATCAGCTGTATGCAGTGGTCCTGATCCCTGTTCAACTGTATATGATAAACACACTAAAGCTTCCATGGTGATTCCAGGGCTCCCCATGAGAGAGCCCTGATGGCCCGACCTCAGCTTTTCTGTGTCCATATGTCTGTCTGTCTTTATTCTTCTGCCGCTCCAATTAGGTCAGTCCATGGAGCTGTGCAGAGCATGGCAGCAATTTACTCAGTGACCCAACGTATTACAGATTTGTAGAGGTCAGGCCCCGAGCCTGTAATCCTGCAGCCTCAGAATCTCCTAGACATCTAGGTCTGATGAGAGCTGGGCGCTAGTTTTGTTGAATCGTATGAGTCTGGGAAAGTTACACTCCAAGGATCAACACGTGAGCCGAGATGGTTTCTCCATGTCTGTCACATGAACTGAAAGACTCACCTCATGTTCGGGGACAGACTTCAGCCTGTTTGCTAAGAGGCCTCTAGGTCAAGGAAGAGGCAGAACATTCCGGCCTCTGCTAAGATTTATCATGTAGGTTGTGCAGCCGCTTCACTAACTGGAGGCTTGTGGGAAATAACGTTGATTAGTTAGACTTGAAGCAGTGAGCTTTGACCTTTTCTGGATTAGGCACACGTGTGATTTAGATAGATTTCTGCACTCCATGATACCTACCAAAGTTCCTCTGGCCTACATACCAAACCTTACACTCAGCAGATTCCTGTGACTTTCTGTGCATGTCATTTCTCAATCTCTCCCTGACACCTGCAGCAATCTGATTAGGTTAGGCTGTCTGGCCAGCAAGCCCACAAATGTACCTGTCTGCCTCCCCAGTGCTGGGATCACGAGGCGGCACCACCATGCCTGGCCTTTTGGGTGGATTGTAGGGGACCTGAACTGAGGCCCTCACATTTGCACAGCAAACATTTTACAGTCGAGCCATCTCCAAAGCTCAGGGTCTCATGATTTTCCTCTGAGAGAGCAGACAGCTCGAGATCAAAGGTGTCATGACCTCTCTTTGGTTCTTTGAGCAACTATAGTTCTCTCTTGCGTAGAGTCAAGACATTCAAGACAGAGAGATCAAGAAATAACCTCTCTTCTCTGGTGTTAGTAGGTTAAGCTCAGAGACTTTCAGCTAAGTCCTCTAACACCAGTTACCCGACCTGCTCAGTCCTCAGGGAAGTCCCCAGACTTCCTAGATTCCTTGAGAGAGCTGGCTTCTGTTCCTAGATAAATTGCTCGGCCCATCAGGGCTTCAGCTTTCTCAAGAGTCCACTCAACTCTTCTTTGCCCCCCCCCCCCCCGACTTCCCACTGGTGACCCAGCATCTGTGATTTCGTGACTTCTATCTGTGAAGAGAGGTCACTCAGAGAGGAATTTCTAGAGCATTAGTGCATTTGTCTGAGAAGCATTTGGTTCCCCAGAAGCCTTCAGGAGGAGGGCAGGAAAACTGCATTTTTGTCTCTTTTGCTGCTTTGAGAAGAAACTCTCCAAGAGCCCCTCATAGCACAGCTGTCAGCGGGGTTCACACCCCACACTCTTCTAAATGAAAAACTTCCATGGGGAAGACAAGCAGAGGCAGGTCCAGCCGTAGGGACTCGGCTAAAGAAACAGGAATCACTTGAATCTTGGGCATTTTCCCACTTCCATGACTCACCCCCTCCCTCTTCCAGAAAGCCAGGCACAGGAATTAATTTATGGGTTCTGTCCAGAGGTCTTTAAGTAAACAGTGCTAACAGCCCTTTCAGTTATCCAGACAAGCTTGATTTTAGGCCCCTGGGAGGAAACTAATGACTTGTAGTTACTTGGCTATTGTTTTCCGAAAACAATTTGACTTCCTTTTAGATAGCCTTGCAATTCCTCCTTTACAAGTTGGGGTGCTGGAGCCAGGGCAGGGCTAAGCTGGCCAGCTCCAGAGCACAATGCCCTCAGTTTAAAGGCCCCTTTCTTAAGAACTTTAAAGGCACCTGAAAGTTCATTGAGCAGGCAAGACTCTGTGAATAGAAAGGACCTTTATCACTCTGCCTGTCTCTTGAAATCTCACCCCTGTCCAAGAGCCTATAATATCAATTAAGCTGCATAATGTACAAAGAACAAATTTTTTGAAAGACTATGTAATGTCATGGCCATTCCACAGATGTAAACATTGAGGCCTGATGACTTGCCTGAAACCATAATATTAGCGAAGGCTGAGGGTAGGATTCTGTCTCGGATCTGAGCAGGGAGACTGCCCCGAGCCAGCAGGCTTTGCTCTGTCCATGACAACCAAGTCTTCCTGCTGGAATAGAATGTACAATCAGCTGCAGAGGCTGTGAAGTTGAAGCACAAGATGCCCCCATTCTCCCCTCATTCTCCAGAGCTGGGGTAGGGTTGGGTCTCAGGTTGGGAATTTTTCTTTCAGACAGTCTTTCACAGCCAAGGCTTGACCAAGGATGACCTTAATCTCCTGACACTTCTTTGTCCACTTCTCTAAGAGCTAGGATTACATGAGCCACCACATCTGACCCATAGGGAAACCATGTTTGACTCTTCTTTCACAGGTGCTCAGGGGTGCAGGGGCACAGGGGCACAAGTGGTATTCACAGATGAATAGCCTAGTCCCTTTCTGCTAGAAAAGATCCCCCTACACTTTCTCTGGAAGTAGACTGAACCTCATTGATTTTTTTTTCTTGATTTTGAAAAAGTATACTATAAACAGACTTAAATGTTTTATTATTGATTCATTTACATGTTATACATACACAAAAGAGAATATTCGTGTAGTTCTCACTACAGTTTAAATAAGATATATCCCATCCAATAGCCAGTCCATAGGTCTGATGGTTAGTACCATTATCCTCATCTAAAAGTGAAAAGCGGGCCCCATAGATGCCAAGTGGTACAGTCAAGATCTGAGCCCAAGCCAGTGCTTTTATTATGTTTGTGTTGCTGACGTTTGAACCCAGCACCCTGCACATTCTAGGCAGTTGCTCTGCTACTGAATTAAACATCTGCTTCGCAGCCAGTAGTCTCGTTGTGTGTATATGTGGATATTTGTGTGCACATATATGTGCCCGTGTGTGTTGAGGCCAGAGATCAATGTCAGGTTGTTCCTGCATCTTACAATTCAGCGAGACTAGCCAGCCTCTATCTCTAGGGTTCTCTTGCCTCTGCCTTTCTAATATTAGAATTCTGCAATCCATCATGCCCAGATCTTAACATGGGTGTTAGGGACTTGAATCCTCATGCTGGTGCAGCAAATAGCTCCCCAGGTCCCCCAAATCCAGCACTTTTCAGTAGATCTCCCTGGCGTCTATTACCACACCTGACAAAGACAGTCCTCTTAACTGCAAGTTATTTTTCTCCGCATCCTGCCCATTTTATCTCTAACATTTAGCTGACTGGATGTAAAACTAAACTTTGAAAACCACCGAGAACCTAAACCTTCCAAATGCTTCCCATTCCCTGTAATAACTTGACCCTGGGAACTCAAGTTCGACCTAATGACAGATATAAACACATAAAACTTCTATCCTTGAGTTTGGGTTTGAACACCTATGGCTCAGTTTTCAAGATGGACAAGTGTAAACCTCCATTTACACTTAAGGGTCTGCCTGTGTTTTGGAGTGACTTCTCGGAGGTTGTCTGAGTACACAGTATATTTGGCAGAAAGTTCTTCAATCTAGCACTTTAAGAGTTTTGTCAATAAACCACTATACTAGTTTGCTTTGTATTGCTGAGGTTAAAAAACTGACCAAAATCAACCTGAAGAGGAAAGGGTTCATTTCACCTAGAGTCAGTCCAACACTGAGAGAAGTTAAGGCAGGAACTTGGGGGTAGGAACAAACACGGGGGGGGGGGGGGCATGGAGAAGTGCTGCTTCCTGGCCCATTCCCCGTGGCTCACTTAATCTGCTTTCCGATATAAGTCAGGAGCACCAACCCAGGGGTGATACCACAGTGGACTTGGGCCCTCCTGTGTCAATCATTAATCAAGAAAATGAGTCCACACACTTGTCCACAGGCCAATCTGATGGGGGCAACTTCTCAATTGATTCCCTCTTCACAGATAACCCTGGCTTGTGTCAAGTTTACAAAAGCTAACCTGTACAACTACTAAATACCAGACCTTACACTCAAAGGAGAAGCAAGTCCTCTTTTGTTTTTGTGAGGCAGAGGTTAGACAAGGTTGCATACTTGCTAGAAGGAAGGAAGGAAGGAAGGAAGGAAGGAAGGAAGGAAGGAAGGAAGGAAAGAAGGAAGGAAGGAAGGAAGGAAGGAAGGAAGGAAGGAAGGAAGGAAGGAATCTAGGTTGGTATTCAGCTGGAATCTCTAGACCTTGTCTGTATCAGGACCAACATTTAAGATTCTCAGTAGTTTAGTTTCAAGGATTTCCTAGACTCGGAGAGCAAATGCCTTTCCAAGATGTTCCAGGCAAAGATCCCACATTTTGGTTGAATGAAATCTCCAGCCTGGACTCTTGGGGGCCTAGAATTTGCCCCCACACTCTGGCTTTAGTGGGAATGATCAGGCTTGCCTGGCATTAGGTTAACAGTGATGATGACCGTGAGGGTGATGGCGGTGTTCTTCTTCCTCTCTCTCCTCTTCTTTGGCTCAGTCCGCCACAAAAAAGTTCTGAAGTCTGGGATTCCAGAGGGCCCCCTAAGCCAAGATTAGGTCTGGATAAGATTTTAACCTTGCCTTTGGGGATTAAAAACTTGACATGTGAGGAGAGAAGAGAACAAAGCATAGGGATGGAGAAAGGCTGAGTTTCCTTTGCTTTCTGTTTCTTGGAACAAAGTGGGGTTTTGTTTGTTTGTTTGTTTGTTTTGTTAGTTTGTTTGTTTCTTGCCACTATCTGGAAAGTAAAAGTCCTGAAGGGAATGGCTTAAGCCTGCTGCGCTTGCTTCTCAACCAGCAGAAAGCGTGACCTCAGTCCACTAACCACAGCTCCAATTGCCCATTTACACCCTCCAATTAGGCGCTGGAGACTCATTGCTCTTGCAATTAGCTGCTGACAGAAATTACTTGCACGTGTTACCATGTAGGCTGCAAAGGAGGTAGCTGTTAAAACAGCTGCACCGCAGAGTCTTGGGAGGGAAACCTGAGGACCCAGAGATTCACTGAGTGAAGAGGACATGGAAAATCTGTCTCCTCGTTTCTCTCTTGGCTTCTAGAGACAAGCAGGGAAGAAAGCAAGTTTTGAGGTGCCAGCTTTAAAAGACTTTGGAGGGCTGGAGAGATGGCTCAGCGGTTAAGAGCACTGACAGCTCTTCTGAATGGTCCTGAGTTCAAATCCCAGCAACCACATGATGGCTCACAACCATCTGTAATAAGATCTGATGCCCTCTTCTGGGGTGTCTGAAGACAGCTACAGTGTACTTATATAATAAATAGATAAATCTTTGGGTCAGAGAGAGAAGAAAAAGTGTCTGAAGACAGTTACAGTGTACTTCCATATAATAAGTAAATCTTTAAAAAAAATTTTTTTTCAATCTAGGTGGTGAATATACAGATAACCACTGCCCCTCCCACCCCACCCCCTCAAACAAAACAAAACAAAACAAAACAAAAACAAAAAAACAAAAAAATACACCTTTGGACGAGGTAGAAATCTCAGACCCTGAGACTCCTTTGTAGTTACCGGAAGCGCAGCCTCTTGCTGGAGGTAGAGTCCATTCTTCTTGTGCTCTGACTTGGGGTGTCCTGGGCCCCCCTTCTTACTAGGCCAGGGGAGTTCATAGCTCCTTTGCAGCTGAGGGACAAAGGGATGAACACGTGCATCAGGCAGAACTTTCCTTCATGTCCTAAATAACCCTGGGCAACTTACTCAACTCTGAGTGTGAACTTTATTTACATTAAAATGGGAACAATACCACATTGTTTACTGTGCAGTGCTGTGAATTGAAGTGTTCAACTTTCCACTTTGTTATAACACAAGAAAGCAACCACTCAAGTGATTTTTCCCTCCCATAATTTAGCAATTTATTATATATGCAGTTCTGAGTCTATATTAATTGTTTTATAATTAAGTACTCTAATTTGCAATCAGAACACCAGCTCCTTGTGGCCTTTGTTTTTCAGCATTGACTGAGCCCACTGTAGGTGGCCAGAGTCTTGGTCAAGGCCATGATCTTTATGTAGTGCATGAGATTGTTTTTCTCTGAGTTAGAGAGATGGCTCAGGGGTTAAGAGCAATTTCTTGTCTTGCAGGGGACCATAGTTGGGATCCCAGCACTCATGATTGTCAGCTCACAAGTGCCTGTAACTCCAGATCCAGGGGATCTGGCACCCTCTTCTGGCCTCTGTGAGTACTGCACTCATGTGCACATACCCATTCACAAATAAGCAAACATACAAATAATTTGAAAGAAAGTGATCTCAAAACAACAACAGCACCCCTTAGATCATTTTTCTATCTTTTTATTTCAAAGTGGAAACATGACGTGTGCCCAGTGTGCTGCTGAGAAGAGCTTCTTTGCAGCGCCATCTTTAATGTGAGGAGCCCACCCAGAGGCCTCTAAGACTCTTTTTACATTGAATGTGAAGAAGGAGAGAGCACAGCAGAATGTCTGTTTTGTTCCCAGCTCTTGTCCTGAGTTATTTCTAGGGCATTAGGTATCTGCTCATGATGTCCTTCTCTGGTTTGTGGTGACAGCCATACTGGGTCCCTTTAGAAAATCACTCCAAACCTACAACATGAATGACATTTTCCTTACTTTTGTTAGAATTCTTGCCTTAGTCCCAGAGAGATTCTCACAAGAAATAAGCCACTCTTCCCAAGTTCTTCCAAAACCTCTTAGTTTGTGTCTATCAACATATTTTCTGCCTTGATGCCATGCTGAGCCTTGTGCATATAGCTTCCTGGATGCAGCTTCCTGCATTGTCTCTAGTGGCACCACCCAATTTCCCTACTGATTAATTCTCTATTCTCCAGAGAGGATGGTGGTGTTTTCCTGCTATGTCCTGAACTGTCCAGCCTCACAGGTGTGCCTACATCTAAACACCAAAGGAAAATGGCAACTCTCTCTGTATCCCTGAGGATCTACCATTACACCACTGGCATTTAGTGTCTCCTTTGGCAGCCCCATGATCTGTGAATTAATATTCCATTAAACCTTCCCCACTTTCAAATCACCCCCAGGTGACACTTCATGGGATCTTAACCTTAAGATCTGGCTAGAGGTAATAAGGTGTCCCCAAGTGCCTTGTTTTGTGGAGTGGCTATAAAGTAGGGACAAAGTCACCACATGGGGACAGAGACAGCAGTGGACCCAGGGCTCTATGCCGGCTTCAGGGTTGAACTCTATCCCAGCCATAGTAGGCACAGGTGGAGAGGGAGCAGGCTCTGTGCAGCACCACTCCAGGCTATATTCTGAAGTCATACCCACTGCACCTCCCGGACTAGTCACTAATCTAAGTCTTCACATATCTTCATCAGTTCTTGTGACAAGCCCCCTCCCCAGATGCAGACATTATTACCCCCAGCTTACAACTGAAGAAACTGAGCTTCATGGAGGATGGCTTGCCCAGTGTAGTTCTCAGCTACAGAGCGGCAGAGCCAGGATTTGAACCCAGATAGGCCGGCATAGAATATTCTGGCTAAGGAACCAAGATGCCTGTACTTGTTTGTATCAGAACCGTTTCTCTTCTCCCAGTCCTGTAAAAGAAGCCCTGTATCCTGTCCTCTCCCACTGGCCCTCAGCTTGTTCACTGATGGAAAACAGAGTCCGACTGTGACAAGCTCTGGCTAGGGAGGGCACCGAGTGGACAACTGTGGAACAAGAGGCAGACCCGTGCACTGGCCTGGCACCTGCCACCCACTGTGGTATATGACACTATTAAGGAGTCTAGACGGTCCCTCAGTTTCCCTGGCAGTTGCAAGTGATGTCTGAGATTCTCTTCCTCAGCTGTCATAGCTGTGACTCTTAGTCATTGGTTGGTCTGTCTTCAGCAATTCCCACCTCCGTCACTTGTCACAGCCCCTCTGGGACCCCCTGCTTAATGCTTCAACAGAAGAATTGGTACAAGGTAGAAGAGGAGGTGGTCTGAGGTGATGATTTCTGAATTTGCTCTCCTATGACAAATAATGTTCTAAGATCTCTCCCTGGTTCAGCTATACTCGAGACATCTACAGACTTCTTCAGGTTGCCCAAGAAGGTGAATGTTGTCATCGGCTAAAACCTAAAACTTGCTGTGCAAGTCACCACGACCCTGTTACTCCATGTCCTTGACCCTCTGTTTCCTCAGGCATTGCGGAATGTGAAATCAGAAACTGGAATAAAACAGGCCATGTGTGTGAAGCCCCTAGCCCAGTGCCCAGGCACACATAAAATGCTATCTTCTGGTGAGAGGAGAACAGCGAGAGGAAGACGGGTGGAGAACATGCTGGTTGGTGGGGAAGGCGGCTCCACAATTGGAACCCCAAGTTAAGGGGGTTTGACCATTCAGGTAAAAAACCTTGTGACCATTCTGGGTGCCTAAAGGCTGTAGCTTGGGAGAATTACCTTTTCCTGGGCTCCCTGAGGATCTGCTGTGTGGACAGACAACTTCTTTTCTGGTGACAGGAAAAGGGCTGGGAAGAGGGGTTTTCCTTGGGGTGCTTCAGGAAGGCAAAATTCTGTAGCCTCAGTGGCAGACGGATGGGCAGAAGAAAAAAAAACCAAAAACCTAGGAAGGCTGTGCCTGAGCCAGCTGAGCAGCTAGCAAGTGCATGGACTGCGGGATTCGAATGGATTGGGTTGCGGATTGCCAAAACAAGGACAGCCACCAGGACAGGGACAGCGGCAGCAGAGGGCAGCAGGGTGGGGGTGGGGTGTCTTTCTTCACTGGTGAGGAAAAGGGAGGGGGGAGGACTTTTTAAATGAGTGCAAAATTCTACGCACCAAGAGAGGGGAGGGAGGGACCCAGAGGGGGAAAGGGGTGGAGAAAGAAAGAGGAGGAAGAAGTGGGAGGAGGGAGGGACATGGGATACCGGTTAAAAAGAGGGTGGGCGGGAGCAACCAACAGGCTCAAGAGCAAATAACTGGGCAGTTGAACAGCAGCCAGAGCCTGAAGAAGCCAACTCCAGGGAGGAGGAAAGGAAGCAGGTAAGGGTGGACTTGAACTTTAAAAGCCACAACTACACATCAGTGGGACGTTTGCCTCTCCAGAGGCTGAGCAAGAAGCAAACCTCCCTCTGTACCTATGAGGGGACCCCCTACCCCTCTCTATTCCTGCCATAGTGAGGCTTGGTTAAATTAAGTTCGGAGCTTTAGTGGTGATCTACAGGAGCTGTAGAAACGTGACTGGGGTTGGGTGACAATCTACCCCCATGCAAACGCAGTGCTCTGGGGGCATCTTAAGAAGTGGGTCACTAGTCCATTTCCAGGAACTTTTGTTTAGTGGGAATTAGGCCTTTAAAAACAACAAAAAACAACAACAACAGTGTTTTCTGATGTTTTCTCTAGGCATGAAATCTCTTTTGAAATGCTTTCCGCAGCATCTAGGAGAATGCCTTGAGTTTTTGAAGTTTTTATTTTTTTTTCATAAGACATGTTAGACGGTTTAAAAATATTCTCTGCTTAGCTTCCTGCTGTGTCTTATGTCCCCACTATACAGTGGCCATACACAAGAATCCCAGCTACCCCTGAGGTCAGGTAAAGAGGCTAATGAGATCCAGAGAGGTAACCAGAAGGAGGAGACCTGCAGGGCTCCATCCTACCTGACAGCAGTGTGAGGCAGAGGCTTCTGGGAGCTCCTCGCCTCTCTTCTGATCATATGGCAAGAGAACCCAGACTTGGGGATAGGAAGCCTGGGGCTGGTCCCTTGGGTAGCTATGTGACCTTGGGCGTGACACTTCCTCCTCTGGTCCTCATTGTTCTCCCATGAAATGTTGGAAGTAGAAGGACCTTCTCTGGTCCAATTTGCAGTGACACCATGCAAAACTGTGATTCCGTAGGCCCCAGTGCTGTTCAGAACCACTTAAAAAGCAACACTTGACACAATGGTTTAGATTTACATTCTTAGTTCCCCTGGTTCCTGTACCCCTCCCAATGCCCATCAAGAAGTCATTCCTCAGCTCATTGTTAAGGTGGGTGTTTCCTGGTCAAGGTTTAGAGATGGCATGGCCAGGCTGGCCTTAGAGAAGAAAGGGCAGTGGACAAAGAGAAACCTGAAACCGAGAGATGCTCACCCGAGTGGAGACAAGACCCTGGTGGACAGGAAACGTCTTAACTGGCCTCACCCTGAAGCTAGCAGGCATACCAGCTTGACTTTCACAGTAGCAGGTTAAGTGGGCTCCAAATTCTTCTCTACCCTTTGTCCCCAGAGGCACAGCCCAGCCCAGAGCCCGATTCACTGCTCTAGGGACATTGCTGGACTTCCTACCTTCCTGTCAGGTCTCTACCCCCACCCCTGGGGCAGCAGAGCTGTTTGGAGCTTGTAGCCCCTAGCTGGCCCTCCAGGCCCTTTCCTCACTCAGCAGCTGCCAGCAAGGAATCCGGACTGCAGAGTGAAAACCCCCAAGAGGGATGTTTTCTGAGGCCCATCTTTCCTACACATGTGATGTTCACAGCTCCTTGCGACTCACCAAGTAAAGTTGTTCTGCCTTGCCACTGTCTTGGAACTCCTGTAGTGTCTGCCTGGGCTCCTGGCACTGGTCTCTGTCCTCATTTCTTAGCTGCCTCACTCCTATGCCCCCTTATACCTAAAATCCTAGTTTAAAGTCTTAGGTCATTAAAACCGGAAGAAGCCTCGAAGTTCTTGGTAGGTCAAATGTAACTTGCCGGGGATAGCACCCTGCTCTGCCCCTTATTCTTTGCTACGCTTCTTTCCTCTTTCCCTGATGCTTCCGTTTAAGCATCTCTGCAGTCCTGAGCTTCAGCAGATGCCTGCCTGCCTGCCTGCCTGCCTACCTGCCCCTCCTCACCTCCACTGGTTGGTAGAGGTTACAGACAGGAGACAGTCACAGACAGACTTCAGCAGTCACCGAGGCTGCCACAGTGCCACCTGGTCTCTCGGGCTGAACACATCTCTGGGGATTGCCAGTTAAAGTGGGACAGGTGAGCTGCCTGTCTGTCACTCAGGACTGAAGTGGGAGACCTGCAATGCCCTGAGTCAGCCGATCTGATGCCACTGAGGTCAAGTTCTCTGCCTCCTAGGGAAGGACTGTTCCACAGGAGATTTCAGCAGCTTTCTGTATGAATGAGTGAGTGTCCATAAGCCCGGCTCTGGGCTCAAGGGTTGATTGAGCTAGCCAGAGAGGGGAGGTGGTCTTTTTCCTGGAAGGCCTCAAGGTTTCTGTAAGAAAAGCAGATTTCCTTCCTATTGTGGGAAGAGGTTTACTTGTGAATGACAACTTAATACCACTTTCTGAATCAGTTGTTTCCTGACATATTAGCAAATAACTGGCAAGAAAAGATCCAGCAATCCATTCACTTTGATAAATAAATGGAGTTTTGAGGATTTAGAGTCAGAGGGATTGAAATTGCAGAGAGACAAGTCGGTGTCTCAGACATAGGGCAAAAGGAAGAAGCTAGGTGTGGGTCTGTAAATGAACTATGGGACTTGAGGCTAATTACTTGATGTCTCTGAGCCACAGCTACAGAAGGAGAAAGTCTTCTGTAAGGCTTAGTCAGCTTCACATAAAACCCATTTCCTGTTGCACATTGAACACTGGGGTCCAGGTACATGAAGAGTACTGGCACCCAACTGCTGAGCTACACCCCAGCCTGGTATCTTAAATGACTATCACAACCAACGACAAAACAGTAAGACCAAACCCAGAAGACCTGGTCCTCAGTCCCGGGCTCTTTGAATTATACTTCATTTGATACAAAAAGCCATCTCTCAGTGAAGGCCAGCCATGGCATCCCCCTATGACTATTCATGCCAACCCCTAGGCTGAGGGTTAGAAAGTAACTTTGCCACTCATCTGCCAAGCCTCTCAGAACTGGGCAAGTTCCAGGCTCTCCAGATGCACCAACTTGGGACTGTCAGGCCTTGGCAACCATTCCACCCAACTGCTTTTGTTATTTCAATGTACTGTGGTTCAGGGAAAGAAATGTATCTGTCTAAAGCCACAGAAAAATAGCCGGAGCTGGAAAAAGCCTTCTCCAGGAGATGG
The DNA here is from genome assembly GCA_902729485.2 of Mus minutoides. Taxonomy (NCBI): domain Eukaryota; kingdom Metazoa; phylum Chordata; class Mammalia; order Rodentia; family Muridae; genus Mus; species Mus minutoides. The sequence goes on along the minus strand of LR749696.1, from coordinate 1,297,406 downwards.
TAACACTGGGTGTCCATAAAAGGCTTCCAGAATCCCGTGCTAATCTGAAAAGTTCTTGGTTCAGAACTTCAGGACAAGGCAGAAGTGGCCAACCAAATTGTCTCTGGTCCCCAGCTTACAGGAGATAAGTTCCCCTTTCTCTCTCTAGTAGACCTTGTTTGCTTGAATTCAAAGCCTTTTAGCTATGAACATATTCAAAGGGCTGTAGTTCCTCAATCCCACAGTGCATGCTCTAGTGCTAAAGTATCTATGAGGCAGGCTGGGCCTGCCTTAGGAGCAAGAGGAACCTGATGTTAGCAGGCCTCAGCCTTCCTCAGTTTTGCTCCGAGGGTCTTGATGCCCAGCGAAGCATCCATCTGTCTTACCGATTCGTGAGTGTTCGTCTAACCTCTCATGTTTTCCTCATCCCTGACAGTTGCCTTCTGGTACATAGTGCCGAGAGGAACTTGCAGTGCCACTAGCCTGTTTCTTGGATCTCCAAGTTCACTGTGATTGGGTGTAATTGGGTAATTGGGTCATGGTTGAGGGGTTTTACTGGGGCCTCCAATGTGCCAAGTGCTCCCACATATTCATAAATCTGTTAGTGCTTGTGATTAAACATTTCCACTTGTTTTTGATCTAGAAACTGAGATCACTTGACTAGAAAGCAATGAAATCAGAGCCCTGACCCTGCTAATTCTCAGAAACCATGAGTCCATCATCTGACTATGACTGTTCTTATTGTTCTTGTCATGATATGCTAAGATGCCGGAACCTGCTGTTTGGCTAGCTAGAAGCCATCAGTAGACACCGCCACAGCCAAGAGCACTTACTGGCTAATAAAGGAAATAACTTTCTATACGTGAATCCCGGCCAAATGGTGGCAGATGCTGAAGAGTCTGGGGGTCCTGACCACTGTAGGCTGAGGCCCCCGGAGGCAGTGGCTAATGCCAGGAATAGCTTAAGTAAGAGCTGGTCTGCCAATAACACAAATGGTAACAGAAGAAACTCCCAGCTTCTTGTGGAACTGGATAAAATGAGCAAATTTCTATTTGTGGGTTGAGACTGGCATTCTGGACACAGGTTCATCATACTGTCAGTTGTAGGAGCTTTTCTGATTCCCTTGCCTAGAGACATAAGCGGAGCGTGCGCTACTTTGGGCCAGTTACCAAACCCTTGGACTTCTGTTTCCTTTTCTATGAAATAGAACAATATGACTTCCACATGATAATCAATGGATGGGTTTTAAATCATGGGTTGAGAAGACTGTGCACATAGAAACACATCATGTTCTCAATGGTGCTGTGTGTTCTTATGGTCCCTGTTCTACAGTTATCTCATGTAAAAATAAGGGTTGAGTCTGAGCCATCCCTGTGTCTTTCAGCTGTAAGGTTCTATGAGTCTATTACAAGACCAGAGGAATTTGAGTATTATCATAGATGGAGTTTTCATTACTAATTGCATAGAAACTAATCAGCTCCCGTGGGGTAATTAATAAGGACCTCCTGTTGTTTTGTCGTAAGTTACCATTTCTATACACTACCCGTGTCTAACTTCTTCTTTTATTGTTTCAAGAAGAAAATGATTGTTTTCCCTAACATAATTCTTCCTTCACTCTGTCTGTTCCCTCCACCCTCTTGGCTTCAAAACAACAATGTGCCAGCAGGTGTCTCTGACTCGTCCAATCTGCCCTTGCCAGGATAAAGTAATTAGATTTTTTAAAAGAGTCAATTATCTGCCATTGGCTTGAGTGGGAGGAGAGCTGTTTTACATACTGCACGGCATCCATCTGTCTTTTTCCTCCTCTCTCACCCCCCATCTTCCTCCATCTCCTTTATACAGTGATCAAGGTTCAGGGTGCTGGCCCCAGTCGACCTCTAATGCTGAGGAAGTAGCTCACAGGGCATGCTCAGGAGTGGCAGCTACTGTCACGTGCCTGGTCACATACCCTTCAGAATTGAAATCTGAAATGTAAGAGTTAAATCAGCTCCCAACATAACAATTGTCCCTTGAGCATCCAGTCAGCTCATACAAAAGTGGCCGCTTCTCCTGTGAGGTTTTGCTAAGGAAAGGAAGGACGGGAAATTCACATGAAAGTGGAAATGAGCACTGTTGTTAACGTGGGGCTTTGTTTCCGGGATCAAGTTTGGTTTCAACTTTGACCTCACTCTGAGCTCTAAAAGTAGGTGAGCATGGCTTCTACTTACCGTGAGGCTCCAAGGAAAGCAGTCTGCAATGTCTATGTGCACATTCAGTGCACAGGTATTCAGTGCACAGGAATATCTCTCAATATGTATTATATCATCATCAACAACATTCTGTGTGCGTGTGTGTGTGTGTGTGTGTGTGTGTGTGTGCGCGCGCGCGCACATGTGCGTAACACTAGATAAACTAGAAGATGTAGTTGACAGTTTCAAGGATGGTAAAGATGACTGAGACAGCTGAGTACTTAGACTAGCTTTGCATGTAATTCTTCCCCTGTGTCTTCAGGGGGAAAACTACGACTAGGCAAGAAGAAATCAGAAAACTGCACACGAGTGACCAAGTCTACAAGAGCCCTGGGACGATGTCCCTCCTGGCACTTTACAGCCACCTTTACTGTCTGGCATAGCGCAGCGACTCAGTAAACACTTTCTGCACTAAACCGAGCTGGCACGATGCTCTGCCTGAGGCGTTCTTTGAGGAGGCCCGTTGGGTCCCTTTACAACAGAATTCTCTTAATTGGGAAGCAAGTCAACCCTTCCCATGCTGCATTCCACTGTACGACGAGCGGCATTGCAGTGGGGCCCAGGGGACCGTTACTATTACTATAAATAACAGCCTTTATGGAGAAACAGAGATCTATAAGATACTGTCCAGGACATGTGTCACTGTCCAGAATTAGCCTCTGTGGAATGGGTTTATAATCTAATTTTGACAAATTTAAAGTCTCCCAGTAATCTGACGGGAGGAGAAATGAAGGAATAGTCTGTAGTGACAGTGTCTACTGTAGACATTCAGTCCTGATTATCCAAGCAGAGGTCTCTCTGATAGGCAGAAAGAAGGTTTAGTGGCTTCCATGTCCTTGGTGTCTGTCATGGAGCAGGAGTCCCCTAAGCCAGCTATCCAGGAGACTGGCCTTACTGGCATGCAAAATGACTCTTAAGTGGAGTTAACTTCATCAGCTGAGAAAGGGTCAGCCTCAATTCATTTGGTTCTTGGTGTTTCGAGTCACGTGAGTGCCATCCTTCATCCGCTGGTATTGTTATGGTGTGGCATGCATCCCACCAGGTGCATGGTACAGCACAGAAGGGAATTCATCCAGGAGACTACAGTGATACACAGCTGGTGGAGTAAATAGCTCTCACATGCTTGTGAGACCCCTCCCAAAGACTTTCCAGTACACCCCAAGGCTCAGCTGCTGACTTGAACACCCAGAAACTATTGTCAGATACTATGTTAGAAAATTGGCAACATGTGACCCCCAAAGAATAAAGTTGTTAAGAATATAGACAATAGCCAGGCGTGTTGGCGCATGCCTTTAATCCCAGCACTTGGTAGGCAGAGGCAGGTGGATTTCTGAGTTCGAGGCCAGCCTGGTCTACAGAGGGAGTTCCAGAACAGCCAGGGCTATACAGAGAAACCCTGTCTCAAATTAAAGAAAAAAATAGAATATAGACAATTTTCAGCTATCCCTTTGGAAGCTGCTTTTTTCATTCATGATATGCACTCTTGAACAGGGGAGATGAGGATGCTGTGATTGGAAGCTTGTTGGGGTGTATGCCTGCTCCTACATGGTTTATGCTGCAGCCATTACTAAAGGAGCGATGGAGATTACAAATTGTGAAGTCCTTGATAGCCCACGCATCCTTGGAAGGCTACCTTCTCAGGGTCTGCCCTCAGAAGCAAGGCATGTCCTGGGCATCGTAAGCTCTGTGGACTGAGATTTGCTTCAGGCTCTGAGGCATAGCCTCTAAAGTTTTCCTTGATCCAACCCTGGCTTCCTAGGCAGACCCTCATTTTGTTTTCTTCGTACCCCAAAGCCATGTCAGTTCCTCATCCACTGAGCTCCTTCCCGCAGCTCTCTTTGTCTGGAATGTCCTCATCTCCTTCACCCACTACGTGTCCTGATAAACATCATACCTACTTGGGTTGTCTCCTCCAGGAAGTCCTCTTACCCACCCACCTGTTCCTCCTCTCCCTTGTAGTTAAGAACATTGCTAGTTTACTCATTCGTATGCCACACCACACTTCAATTTCGGTCTGTCTCTGGCTTTATCTGTATCCCTCCGCAGCACAGAGTCTCATTAACATAGAGATGCATTGACCCTTGGGTCTCTGAGTTCTAGCACCGGGGTGGTGTAAAAGACACTCAGGAAATGTTTATGAAGATGGAATGAGTTACGCTTTCCTACATACTTTCCCCAGCACTATATATAGCATAGGTTACGTCAAGGGAGCATAATAAATATTTGCTTGATTGCATAAAAGCTGACCCTAGACGTTATCAGCAAACAGCAGATTCATGTCTGGAATCACTCATTGGCCCAGCACTCATGGGGATTTGTTGAGCTCCAAGTGCAGAGACCTGAGAAGTGATGGGCTCCATGCTTGGAGAGGAGCTGGAAGGAGACTTACAGGCATCGCAGCCCAGCAGTGGTTCTCAACCTGTGGGTCACGACCCCTCTGGAGGGTTACATAGCAGATATCCCGCATATCAGATGGTTACATTATGAGTCATAACAGTAGCAAAATCACAGTTATGAAGTAGCAATGAAATAATTTTACGGCTGGGAGAAACCACAGCATGAGGAATTAGGAAGGTTGAGAACCACTGCCCTAAACTGATCAGAGACTGAAGCCCTGGGTCTGTGGCTTTCATTCGCCTTTGATTCTTTATCAACTCAGCTCTGTGTTCCACCTCTGCAGAACAGCCCATAGTAATCCCTGATTAGAGTGGTCATAAGGATTCTTCCATCTACAGCAAAAAACTGAATGTCTGAAATCCTGAGGGGGAAATTCAGTCTTGGATGGAGATAATGTGGCCCTTGCTCACTGAGTTGGCCAGAGATGACAGAGAGGCCCATTCTGCGCAGGGGAAAGGTTTGAGTTGTTATAACTGGGTTTCCGGAAAAAAAAGATTCGAACCTCCTTAGAACTGCTCTGGGCTGTCATTATTTGTATTTTCTGCCATGACAAAATACATCGCAAAAGTAATTTGTGAAAGTCTGGTTCTGGCTCCTGGCTTAGGAGGAGACGTGGTTATGGAAGGTGTGGTGGTGAGGAGGTGGGAGTGAGCGTGTTCTAGTTAGCGACGCTGTTGCTGGGATTAAACACTGACTACAAGCATCTTGGGAAGGAGAAGGTTTGCTTGGCTCATACTTCCAAATGATAGTCCATTATCGTGGGAAGCCAAGATAGGAACCTGGAGTCAGGAACTGACGCTGAGACCATGGAGAGATACACACTGCTTACTGCCTTGCTCCCCATGGCTCTGTCAGCCTGCTTTCTTATACAGTCCAGGACCACCTGTCCACATCAATCCTTAGGCAAGAAAACACCCCACAGACCTGCCCACAGGCCACTCTGAGGAAGACTGTTCCTGAATTGGTGTTCCCTTTCCCAGGGAGTCTCTAGTTTGTGTCAAATTGACAAAATTAAGCAGCACAGGGAGGTAGTCTGGTGACATTAAAGACAGTCAAGAAGTAGAGAGAGATGGATGCTGGTGCTCAGCTCCCATCTTCCTCTACCCTTTGCCTTCATCCTAGAGCCTCAGCCCACAGGACAGAGCCATGCATACTGAAGACATATCTCCCTTCCTAGATTAAAAATATTTTTATATTACCTATCATCTATCCATCTATCATCTATCCATCCATCCATCCATTTATCATCTATCTATCTATCTATCTATCTATCCATCTATGTATCATCACCATCATCATCCTCATTTTACCCCTCCCCTCTGTATGTGTGTATGTAGACAAAAGCTAATATTATATGCCTTCTTCAATCTGTTTCTACCTTATTATTTGACTCAGTGTTTCTCACTAAACCTAGGGATCCTGGATCAATCTAGACTGGGTGTCTAAGAAGCCATACAGGTGTTTCTGTCTCTACTGCCCTAGTGCTGGGATTATAGATGCACACTACTACCTCTGGCCTTGTTTTTAAAAAGATTTATTATTATTATTATTATTATTATTATTATTATTATTAAAGTGAGTAATGAGTTGCAGGTTCCCTTAAAATCCAGAAGACTGTGTCTGATTTCAGGTCTAGGGAGCTGCCTGATATGGGTGCTGGAAACAGACTTTAGGTCTACTCCAAGAGCAGGTGTATGCTCTTAACTGTTGGGCCATTTTGTCTGAGTACTGGGGATACAAACTCAGGTCCTCATGCCTGCACACCACATCACCACCTGATCTGTCTCTCCAGCCCTTCCTCAGCTGAAGCTCTCCAGTTTCACTAGAAACCCCCCATAGATATACCTACTGGCACATCTTCTAGGTGATTCTAAATCCAGTCAAGTTGACAGCGAAGGTTGAGTACTACACCCCCAGATAAGTTTGTTTCTTCAGCTAAGAAAGTATTTGTTGCATTTCTAATCAGAGAACTTAAAGCAATATGAATAAGGAGATGAGCCTTTTATTTTAAAGGAATGTACTGAGCATTCAAGGAAGAAAAGCTATTAAATCTACAAGGAAGAACTCACGTAGGGCCTGGAGCTGCCCAAATATCGTTCCTCATACTCAGAGCAGTGGTGGGCACAGAGTAGGGCTCAGGAGAGTGGTTGTGGGTTGCCTGGTTGACAAGAACAGTTCGGAGAACTAATCTAAGGTAGCATTTAAGTACAAGAATGTACCCCACATGCTAGTTGGTAATTTAGAGACTTGGAGACATCAAAGAGATGAGGTCAATTTAGAAGACTTCTCCATTTCATCCTTCATCTGTAGGGCAAAAGGAAGAGATCCTGATTATGAGCTTATGACTTATCTAGTTGTCATTTTGAGGTTCCTTTTAATTAAACTATTAGCCATGTAGGGCACACTAATGTAGTGTCTGGTCCTCCAGACATTCGATTGGACCAGAGCAGACACCTGAGCTTCAGTGTGAGTCATGCCATTCATGAAACCAAGGCCTAAAATAATCCATTACAGCTCTACATAAAATCCCTGGTCCTTTCGCTTCTAGCCAAGTGTTAGTAATGCTATGCTGCTATGACAACTCAAGTTAGAAAAAAAAATCTTATTTTGTCTCATGGGTTCAGAGATCTCAGTCCATGCTTGGCTTTGTTGCTATTAGATCTGTGACAAGGCAGGGACACCGTGTTATAAGGACATGGCAGAGGAAAGCTGCTCACCTTCTGGTAGCCAGGGAGGGAGGGAAGAGTAATAAGAAGTGAGGGAGTGTGCAGATGGCATCTAGGGACAAGAGTGACTTTAGTGTCACACTCGAAGTAACTTATACTTGAAGTGACCTATTTCCTCCAACTCACTCCACGTTCCTAACAGCACATTCTGCTATGATCTCATAAATAGACTAATCAGTTGATGAGGTTAACACCCTCATAATCCAAGAACCTCCCGATAACTCCACCAGTTGGGGACCAGGCCTTCAGTGAAGTGTGAGCTTTGGGGGGAAGACAGTTCATTTTCAAATTCTAACACTGCTGTGTAACCCTATTCCTGGGGGCACATAAATAGATGTCTGCTCACCTAACCTAGGGACTGAGGGCATACCAAAGTTCAGATAGATACCACCAGAGTCCAGCTTGATCCAACTGATGGATTTTATTGGGGTTACTTACAGAAATATGGTGAAGGTTTACTTACAGGAATAGAAATGACTCAAAGACAGTTCCATTGCCAAAAGCTCATGCCAGTATGGGTAACAGCTCATAAAAGTTGGAAATCTAGACATCACTATACAATTTGTAGGTAGCATGACAATTTAGAAAATGTCTCTTTTGAGCATCAGGTAGTTTGACCTCTTCCATGAAGCTCGGCTAGTCTGTGCCTTTTCCAGGCAGCTTGGATGATCTGAGAGCCTTCTGTCAGTGTCTCTTAGCTGTCCTTCCTGCTTATGTACACTTGGAGGGGAGGGACATAGTGCATCTTGTCAGTTTCAGGGACCTCCTGAAGACTTTGAGTTGTTTGTTTCCTGTCTATTAATGAGCTTCTGTGCGGGATGGAATATTTCACCCCTCTTTAGAACATCCTGTGTCTTAAGGAGCCTCCTGGCAAGATGGTGGGTTTTACGTTAGAGGAAACAATTATACACAACAAACAAACACTCAACACCATCATACAAATATTGCCAGACAAGTTACCCTGTGACCCATTTAAAATTTATTTGTCCTAATATATAAGCATTGATGCAGAATGTTGAAGATATTTAGACTGAAGATAGTTTACAGTTGAGAGAGGTACATTTTCTTCAGTGTCCTCTGGATAACCTCTTCTAGCTCAGAGATTTCAGTTTTGCTCAGTTGCAGAGAGCTATGAAACACAGTAAGTTATCCATGGCTATTTGAATGGCCCTGGTCCAACAAGACCCTATGCAGATCCAGTAAACCAGACTCAGGCTCAACAAATGCCCCAATAGCTTCTTGCTTTCCTAAATGTAATAATATTAACATTGATATATTAACATGGTATCACACAACATGTTTTGCTCAAAGTATGCCTTTCCCTTCTCTCCATAGGGGAAATAAAGGCAATTACGCTAAGTGAAAGCAAAGAATCTTTGCTTGCCTGTCCTTCATGTTGAATTCTCAGTGCCTAGATGATGTGGTACTTGCAAGCACACCCCCCCTCCCCAAACATTACATGAATGGATGAGGCGACGGATATTCTAAGTGGCAGAAACAAGAGGTGCTGGGGCAAAGATGGGAAGAAGTATGAGATAGATGCCCAGAGGATTGGGCATCTTCAGTGGTGAGCTTGTGAGGCAAACTGGGGAAAAGATGGAGTCAGATAGTGCTATGAAGGGTCTCATGGGTGATAGGAAGCCAGTGAGGCCCCCAGCTGAAGCAGAGAGGGAGGTTCCCACTGTGCCCACTGGGTTTACTCATGGCATGAGCAACTTCCTTCATCCCCCCTCCCCCAACACACTTCCTGTCAAGAAACAGATCATATCTAGAAGGCATTTCGTGTGCTCCGTGCCCAGCCAACTCACTTAGTAGCTAATCTACAAATTTCTTTGGCTGAGGCTGTCTGGGCCCCTGAGGAACTCAATGTAGCTACAAAATTGGCTCTGAGCATCTGACTTTAAAACCTGAGCAGCTGGGTCATGGGAGCAATTTAAAGTTTTTCTGACCTAGTCTGGAGGTCAGGGGAAGTCATAAGCAAAAGGTTCTTCATCTTATTTCTTCTGCCTGGGGTCTGCCTCACCCCCACACCTTCCTAGATAATGCCTATTATTCCCTCCTAATGAAGCATGTTCCTAATACCATGTTTCTGGTTTTCCAAGTATTTTATTTTTCAACCTTGGCATTGCTTCTTCCAGGTGCCACCCCTTGACCCCAGTTAGGGACCCAGCAGTCAAATCCCTTGATGGACCAGACCAAAGCGTCACAGTGGTTGTCTGGAACTATTTTTATACTTCCTTGGGGACTTGCAAGGCATGAGTGACAGAGCAAAAGGATCAAGAGAAATTTCCCCAGAGATTAAGTGTAGGATACTTGTCCCAAACCCTGGAAGAATGTGTCATTTATTTTTATTTCCTTTGAATGTCTGTCTTCTTCTCGTGCCCCTCCCCTTCCGGTCCTTCCGTCTCTTGCCCCTCCCTCTTCCGGTCCTTCCTTGCATTTCTTTTTTTCTCTGTTGTAACATGTTTTCCTATGGCTTTCTTTCTCATATGCTGAGTGAGCTCTGTGCTGAGCACCTTCTGTGTCATCTGTAGCATCCCATCAGCTGAGTCCCGCCCCTCCATCAGCTTCACGAGCGAAGGCGGCAGAACGCAGCCTGAACCATTTGTTCAAGCTCAGCGCAGACCCACAAGAACTTGAAGGCTGAATAACTCCTACACCTGTGTTCTCCTAACTCATCATTATGTGGTTTCTTCTCTTCCATTTCCAACTTGCCCTACTCATGTTCATTTCTTAAAGATTATTTTATTTTTAATTTATGTGTGCAAGTGAATGCAGACGCCCACAGCACCTGAAGAAAGCATTGGGTCCCCTGGAGCTGGTGGAATCGTGGGTGGTGGTGAGTGTTGCGAACTAAACTCCAGCCCTCTGCAGGAGCTGTACACAATCCAACTGCGACCATCTCTCCAGCCTTCATTGGTATTGTCTCATCTTGGCTTCTGTCCAACTCCACTCCCATCTCTCCCCTTTCTTTTGCCCACCTGTGCCCAATTGGTACACAGCTATGGCTGCCACCGAAGGGGCTCAGCACCGCATAATCTGTCCAGAAGAGATGACAAATTTTTCAAACTTATCTAATCAGGCATTTTTCTTTTGAGAAAAATGCTCTACAGTTTCCTGTACTTGGAGGCTGAAGGAGTGGGCCCTTCAATACCTGAGCAGCAAATGTCTAATTAGAACCCAGAAGGAAAGCCTCAAGACACAGGTGTATGATATGTAAAGGAGCAGAAATATGTTCCTTTTCACTCCCAGAGTTGGGGACACGAGTGGGAGAAGTCAGAGCCAGGGCTGGTCATTGTCAAGGTGTCTGTGGTCTGGGAAGCCAGGGCCATGGAATGAAGCACAAAGAACGTCCTATGGGGGCTGGAAAGATGACGCTGTGGTTAAGACCTTACTCTTCCATAAAGACCAGAGTTCAATTTCCAGCACCCACATCAGGGGATTTAGAACTGCCTGCAGTTCTAGCCCCAGGGGACCTGGATGCCTCTGGCTTTCACAGGTACCCACATACATATGACAGGCGAGCACACACACACACACACACACACACACACACACACACGATTAAAATAAAAAGATTGTTCTGTGGGAACCAGAATAGTTGCAAACCATGAAGATTAAAATTGTGAAACCTCTAAGTTTTCATTAAGTTGTTTTATTACTGTAAGAGCCTCTCTCTCTCTCTCTCTCTCTCTCTCTCTCATCTGTGGATTAGAAATAGTTAGGGGTTTCTACTGTAAGGGTATTTGTTATCCACAGAAGAACCCTGGAGGTAGAGAAGAGTTGGTTCAGAGGCCTCGGACCACTGGGCAGCATTTCTAAGATTCTCTGGGCAGCTTCAGGCCTCATCACCCCACCCACAGGCAGGAAGTGGCAGAGACAAGAAACACTATGAGAGGGCTGAAATTTTCTTTTCCAGAGCACTCCTTCCACATGAGGCCACCCCAAGCCTCTGTGGCTTGCACCAACTTCATTAGAGACTGAGAAAAAGCCATCTGGCTTCTTTTTTAAAGATTTATTATTTATTTTATTTTGTGTGTGAGTGTTTAACTTACATGTATGTATGTGCACTGTATACTTGCCTGGTGCTCACAGGGGTCAGGAGAGGGTCTCAGATCCCTTGAGACTGATAGATGGTTGCAAGCTACCATGTGGGTCCCAGAAGCTGAACTTGGGTCCTCTGTGGAAACAACAGATGCTCTTAACCACTGAGCCAGTTTCTGACTCCATCTTTCTGGGTTGCTCAGCGAGCTAAAGGATACAGGCAAGGAACAAGCAGTTGGCTTTCTCTTGGGCAGGAAACTCCAGCGCTTCTTATTCCTCTTTTGCTCAGCTAAGATCTTTTAAGCACCTACTTTGGGCTGATCTCTGGAAGACAGAAGAAAAGAGGTTATCGGTTCTCAAAATCCCCCTGCTGGGGAGAAGGTCACAAGTGCTGGGAGGGAGATGAACATCACCAAGGTAGCTAGCTGATCCAGCTCTGGGCACAGGGCTGTGTGAGACATAGCGGGAAGGACAGTATCTTAGTCACTGTTCCATTGCTGGGAAGAGACACCATAACCAAGGCAACTCTTATAAACAAAAGCATTTAACCGGAGGCTTGCTTACTATTGTAGAGGGGTTAGTCCATGATCGATCGTCATGGTGGGAAGAAAACAGGCATGGGCCCAGAGCTTTCCATTCCACATACTAGCTGAGAGCTTTCCATTCTGATCCACAGGCAGAGGAGAGGAGGGGAGAGGGGAGGGGGGAGGGGGGAAGGGGAGACCTAGTGAGGGCTTTTGAAACCACAAAGCCCACTCCCAGTGACACACCTCCTCCAGTAAGGCCACACCTCCTAATCTTTCCCAATTGATTCCACTAACTGGAGACCAAGCATTCAAACATAAGAGCCTACTGGGGGCCCTTCTCATTCAAACCACCACAGAGCCTCTGGAACCTGGTAGGACTTGAGATGGATGGACAAAGGAAATTCGTATGACCTTTTATAAGCAGAACTCTTAGCAAATGGAGCCACAGTTGGCAACAGTTGTACCATGGCGCCGCTGATATGAAGAAGAGCATTGTCATATTTATTGCCTGATGCTTCTGGAAGTTGAAGGCAGTGACCTACTGAGAAACTGTGGTACCTTTAGAGTGACCAAGATGTGCTTTTGTTTGCCGTCTTGAGCACAGCTGGTGCTCGCCAGCTGGTTCTGATCAGTAGGAGCTGCCTCTGGAGAAGCCAAGCTTGCGATCCCTGCACTCAGTCCTTTTGTCCTCCTCCACCTCATCTTGCCTTTCGGAGTCAAAGAAGGAAGTTATTTTCTGTCTAACAGCCATTCAAAACATATGGGACATTTATGGCGTGAATTTCAGAACATCACATTCTTTACCTCATTCGATCCTCCAGCTCCTCTGGTCCAGCTCCTCCGTGCTCCTCTTGAATGAAAGGAAACAGATTCAGTGAAGCAAGCTCAGAGGCACATGGCAGAGTCCAAGCCTAGATTCCCAACTCCAGGTATAGTGCCTGGCTGGCTGGCACCAGAATTCTCTGAAATGCTTGCTGCAAACCCAGGATCCCAAGAGGCCACCCCATTAGGTGTAAGAACGGAGTAGAAGTGGTTACTTTGGGGAAAGAGCTGACATATACTTACTTTTCAGGAATTTGCTTTATTAGGAGAAAAGTTCTTGAAACTGTGATTGGGCCTTGAGGTAAGGGAGTGCTAGAAAGGACAGAGAGCTGGAGAGATGGCTCAGCAGGTAAGAGCACTGGCTGCTCTTCCAGAGAACCTAGATTCAATTCCCAACAACCACATGGTGGTTTACAACTGTCTGTAACACCAGTCCCAGGGGATATGGAGCCCTCTTCTGGCCTCTGCAGGTACTGCATACACATGGTGCACAGACATGTAGGCAAAACACCCAAACACAAAGAAAGAAAAAGGGAAGGAAGGAAGAGGGGGGAGGGGGAGAGGGAGGAAGGAAGGAAGGAAGGAAGGAAGGAAGGAAGGAAGGAAGGAAAGAAGGAAGGAAGGAAGAAAGGAAGAAAGGAAGAAAGGAAGAAAGGAAGGGAAGAAAAGAACAGGACAATTATACTGACAACAACATAACAAGGCCTCAAAGAATACAATTGAACTAAGAGCTTCCCTAAGAAGGTTAGCTTAGCTTAAAGAAGAGGGGCTGGAGGGATGGTTCACTGGCTAAGAATTTCCTGTTCTTACAGAGGACCCAGGTTTGGTTCTCAGCACGCACATGAAAGCTCATAACTCCAGTTCCAGGTAATCCAGTGCCTTCTTCTTGCCTCCCTGGGCACCATGAGCACATATGGTATACATATATATAACTGTGGGCAAAACACTCATGAATATAAAACAAAAATAAATCATTTTTTTAAAGAAAAAAATGTGAGGTAGCCATTATGATAGAATGAGAATGAGGGAGACCTGGAAGGGAAAGTCCTCAAAGAATCCCTAAACTAAGGAAGCAACTGGCTTTTATATCCTTAACAGGGGACTTCTCTATGATTGTATTTAATTCAGCATAATGCCCATGACAAAGAGTGTGGAGGAGCCAGGTGCTGGTTAAGATCATAAATTAGGGGGCTGTTGTTAGGCTATATCACAAGTCGTCTTAACTCTTCATCCCAGGGATTGGGAGTGGGGTGGGGTGGGATTTGGCCTCTTAGAGAGACTGATGTCTTCAAGGGGTAGGCTATTATAGATTACCTTCTGGAGTAGATAGAATGTCTGGGGATGAGACTTGGACTCTACATTGTAATACACACCTTACATGAATCTTTAAAAAAAATTTTATTATGTATTTTCTTTATTTACATTTCAAATGTTATCCCCTTTCCTAGTTTCTCTTCCAAAAATCCCCTATCCCCTCCCCCTGCTCACCAACCTACCCACTCCTGCTTCCTGGCCCTGGCATTCCCCTATACTGGGGCTCAGAACCTTCACAGGACCAAGGGCCTCTCCTCCCATTGATGACCGACTAGGCCATCTTCTGCTATATATGCAGCTAGAGCCATGAGTCCCACCATGTGTTTTCTTTTGGGGGGGGGGGCGGTTGTTTAGTCCCAGGGAGCTCTGGGGGTACTGGTTAGTTCATATTGTTGTTCCTACTATGGGGCTGCAAACCCCTTTGGAAAGGACCCTCCTTGGGTCCTTTCTCTAGCTCCTTCATTGGGGACCCTTACATGATTTCTAGATCCTTCATGGGGATGTCATGCTTTGACTTGGCTTAGCGCCTCCTCTTTAGTTTTTGAATGGGAGGGTACTTTTCATGACTCTTGACTTTAAGAAAATTGGACTGTCTTCCTTTTTAGCTATTTGATTGTGTGTGGACACAAAGATGATCCATGGTGTGCACACGCGTGCACGCACATGAGTGCATGTGTGTATGTGTCTGTCCGTCTGTGTCTGTCAGTCTGTGACTGTGTGTGCACACACCAGTGTGTGTGTGTGTGTGTTTGCGTGAGTTCATGTGCACAGCAAGTATGCAGTACCCCATGTGGACACAGGAAGATGTTGAATTCCCTAGAACTAGAGGAGCAGGAGGTTGTAGAGCTGCCATGTGGGTACTAAAAACCAAACCTGAGCCCCCCCAAACCAGCACAAGAGCAGCAAGTCCGGTAACTTCATCTCTCTAGCCCCTCCTCAGTCAATTTAGGTTAAAAAAGGAAATTACTAAACCCACCTGACCCCAATCCCTTCCCTTTAATATCTCCCACCACTATTTCCAACTCCCCCCCCCTCTAAATGACACTGAGCACCTTTAGTACTGCCCCTCTGAACATGGGCAGAGCCATCCACTGCAGAGTGGGTAGGTCTTGAGGTAAATCTCTGAAGGAAACTGTCTCTTTCTTGCCCAGAGACCATCAGTTCCCAGTAGGGATGGGACTTCATGACTCCCATCCCCATCCAGGCCTGGACTTTGTCTGCCTTGAGTTTGCAATCACCTCCTCTGTCCGTTCCTGTGTACAGAAGTGAGTCGGATTGATTCTAACTCCAGAGGCCCAGGACACATCACAAAAGACACAAACAGCCTCTAGAAAGTAGAGGGTCTTTTTCTTAGACATGTAAAACCACCCACAGAATCATTTGTGTTTTTGAGACAGGCTCATGTGGAGCCCAGCCAGCCTCCGACTAACTCCCTGTGAGACCGCGGAAACTTGAACCCCTGAACCTCTGCTTCCCTTTCCCAAGTGCTGGGATTTCAGGTGTGCACCACCATACCCGGCAAAACGTTACACCTTCTTAAAGAACACATTGGTGTGGACCAGAGGCCCGGAGCATGACGGGACCTTCTAAACCTTTGAAATATCCCTTGTGAACATCTTTGTGTTTCTGCTCTGTTTGCAGAAGGCTCGGCCTCGGTCTCCCTCTCTTGGCAAGATGGGTGACTGGAGCTTCCTGGGGGAGTTCCTGGAGGAGGTCCACAAGCACTCCACAGTCATCGGCAAGGTCTGGCTCACTGTCCTGTTCATTTTCCGCATGCTGGTCCTGGGCACCGCTGCTGAGTCCTCCTGGGGAGATGAGCAGGCCGACTTCCGGTGCGATACCATTCAGCCTGGTTGCCAAAATGTCTGCTATGACCAAGCCTTCCCCATCTCCCACATTCGTTATTGGGTACTGCAGATCATCTTTGTGTCCACGCCTTCTCTAGTGTACATGGGCCATGCCATGCACACTGTGCGCATGCAGGAAAAGCAGAAATTGCGGGATGCTGAGAAAGCTAAAGAGGCCCACCGCACTGGTGCCTATGAGTACCCGGTAGCAGAGAAGGCTGAGCTGTCCTGCTGGAAGGAAGTGGACGGGAAGATTGTCCTCCAGGGCACCCTCCTCAACACCTATGTCTGCACCATTCTGATCCGCACCACTATGGAGGTGGCCTTCATCGTAGGCCAGTACCTCCTCTATGGGATCTTCCTGGACACCCTGCATGTCTGCCGCAGGAGTCCCTGTCCCCATCCAGTCAACTGTTACGTTTCGAGGCCCACAGAAAAGAATGTCTTCATTGTCTTTATGATGGCTGTGGCTGGACTGTCTCTGTTTCTCAGCCTGGCTGAACTCTACCACCTGGGCTGGAAGAAGATCCGACAGCGCTTTGGCAAGTCACGGCAGGGTGTGGACAAGCACCAGCTTCTTGGCCCTTCTGCCAGCCTCGTCCAGAGCCTCACTCCTCCCCCTGACTTCAATCAGTGCGTAAAGAACAACCCCGGCGAGAAATTCTTCAGTGACTTCAGTAATAACACAGGCTCCCGGAAGAATCCAGACGCTCTGGCCACTGAGGAAGTGCCAAACCAAGAGCAGATTCCAGGGGAAGGTTTCATCCACATGCACTATAGCCAGAAACCGGAGCACCCCAGTGGAGCCTCTGCCGGCCACCGCCTTCCTCAAGGCTACCATAGTGACAAACGCCGCCTTAGTAAGGCCAGCAGCAAAGCAAGGTCAGATGACCTGTCAGTGTGACCCTCCTCTCGGGGAGGGCCAGGCCCAGGAGGGATGGATGGAAGGGGTGTGAGGCGGGAAAGAAGTAGTCTCTCTGGAGATGGTATTCTCTCCTCGGTGCCACTCTGCTCCCTCTGCCCTGGGTCTGGATGGCATTGCTCATTATCCTCAAAATTACAGTTCTGAGTATTCTCAAAGACTGGGCTACTTCTCAAGTCTCATCCCTCCTCCTCATCTACCAGTATTCACAGTGAAGCCATAGTGGAGGCAGGAACGGGAACCATGGCAAAATCTGGTCTGGGGAGGACAGGTTCAACACCAGCAACATATGAGATATACCCCCCCCCCAAGTCTTGTCTTTGGTACTATGCCCATCCTCTTTTTTTCTTAAGAGCCCAAGGTTGAGAGTATTCATCAAATAATCTGCCCCGTATCATTCCTTTGGATCTGTTGTTTCCACGTGCCATTCCTCGGAGTGCTGGTGAGGTAACTGGGCTGCCTTTGGCTGCATCTCCCTCTGCCCAGTCTTAAAGGGGTATCCTAGGTCCTTGGCCAGCATCAGATTTACAAGTGCCTTGGTATGTGCCTTTGGCAAACGTTTCATGTTGATGATGTCTCAGCCTTACTGCCAGGCCAGACACCCAGCTCGTAAGGGTGCCAAGTCCTCTAGAAGTCACTGTGTGCACACAAGCATCGCTGGAATTGCCACCAGCTGTCATCCTGCGGTCCTTTACAGTTCAACCTAATGATAGAAACCATCCTGGCTGGCTCACCCACTGTTCTTCTAAAATCTTTGTTAACAGGAATGCCCAAAGTCACCATCCTCTCTTGGAACCTGGCCAGATTACCAGCCACCAAGTTCAGTGGAATTTCCCAGGATTTAATGAAACAAAGAGAGCGTTGTGCTTCTCAGGTTCTTGGGGGGGGGGCAATTCTGCTGTGAAGATGAAAAGGTGGGGGGAGGATACTGGAAAATTATTTTCCCTTCTGTGTTTGCCTTCCACTGTATGCCAGCTTTGAATGCAATTGAGGCCCAAGATCTCTCTCTTAGAGGCATCAAGGAGACATGGAAGCAGAAAGGTCCGGTTGGTTTGGGCAAGGCCTTTATTTAGTGCAGATATGCCTATGTGTTCTTGGTACCCCTAGGTACAACAGGGGAGGACTGTAGAAAATCTCTGCCTTCCTCAGGGTCTATCCTGGGGTATCTACTGAGTGGATCCATCTAATGCAGATGGAAGAGACTCAGCACCAGATACCAAGATTTATAAACACAATGCTCTGTGTGTGTGTGTGTGTGTGTGTGTGTGTGTGTGTGTGTGTGTGCGTGTGTGCATGCTCATCCATCTCTGTGTGCCTGTGTGTGTGTTCCTGTGTGCATGCAGATAGAATGATGAAGAAGAGCCCTGAAGAACGATAAGGAAACATGTAGAGAAACTTAGGTCTTTCTGCCTCCTTCTCAGTTGTCTGGTGGGAGGGCTGAGCTTGCTTCTTAATCAGCCTAAAGGTCAGGCATGAGAAGTTCAGGAGGGTGAAGGGTCAGAGATCAGTCCCTGCCCCAGTGACCCATCTCTGGGTCCCTCTGCTGGCATGTGGTTGCTACTAATGGTTAGAAAGAAATGACTGAGGATACTTAGGAAAGGAAGACAGGCTGTCCCAGTCCCAGTGCATTTCATCCATTCCCAACACCTGCACGAAGACTCTCTGTTCTTCTGACTATGGAATGTGTGTTTGTTTTCTGAAATGGGTTTTGTTTTTTTTTTTTTAATTAGAAAATCTGAGACCAGTCTTTGATTGTGAGTTGTGTTTTTTTTTTTTTTTCAGAAGAGAAAGAGGAAATAATCTGTGTGACTCGTTTCAAATAAAATCTATCTCTACATGCTAACTCTGGTTTGTGTCTCCTTTGGGCTGTGGCTCTAAGAGGGCGGCAGACTTGATGGGGGAAGGGAGAGCATGGAGTCAGACACACAAGGGTTAAAATCCCGGCTGTTACTTACCTGTAAATCGATCTAGTGATGTCTGCTCCATTAGGCCATGAGGTGAGAGGCTGCTTAGGAAGAGGAGAACAGAGTCTCTCAGGCATAAGAGTTTGCAGTTGAGGAGCAATTGTTATTATTTTCAATACAGTGTGATGGGGGAACCCAAAGCATTAAGGGATAATTCTAGACCTTCCTCTTTTGGAGCTCACAGCACAATCTACCTGAAGTAAACAAATGAACTCATATTAAGGTGCACCCAGGAGATGGCTCAGTAGATAAAAGCAGTTGATATGCAAGCCTGAGGACTTGAGTTCAAATCCCCAGCACCTGCATATAAAGCTAGGCATGGCTGTTATTGGCATGTAAACCTAGCACTGTGTGTGTGTGTGTGTGTGTGTGTGTTGGGCGGGAGTGGGGGTGGAGACAAGTATGCTGAGCCTATCTTTGGGTTTAGAGGACAGAGGGTGACAGGGCAGGATACCTTATGTTCTCCTTATGATTGCCTGTGTATATGTATGTGTATCTTGCACCATATACCACACATACCACACATACCAACCACATAGTCACATACACGCACACACACACACACACACACACACACACTGCATAGTCACTTACATATAACACACACACACCACACAATACAACATATACACCACACACACTCAAAACACATATATCACACATACACAAAACACACATATACACACACTCTCATATACCACACATTCGGGTACATATACCAAACACATAGACTCACACATACACACTCACTCATACATATATACCAAATATACATACACATACCCTCTTACAGCATACCCAATCACATGCACCACACACTCACACACTGATACAATTAGGATATCAGCTTCTTTTGATTCTAAGAACCACAAGTCCCCAGAAAGCAATACAAATAAGTGAACAGAGAAGAGAGCGGATCTGCATGCAGAGGCCTGAGCTGGGGACATAGTTCGGCTCAGGTAAAGTGTTTCCCTTGCAAGTGTGAGAGCCTGAGTTTTAACCACAGATCCTCTATTTTAAAAGAAAAATGGGGCCTGGTGGCATGTGCTTGTAGTCCACGTGCTGCAGCAGTGAAGATAAGCAGGTCCCTGGGGCTCACCCTCCAGACTAGCTTGCTTGGTCAGCTCCAGACCGGTGAGCAACCACGGCTCAGTAAGCAAGGTGAACGGCTCCTGAGGAATGACGTCTGAGGTTGTCCTCTCTCCACACGGGTGCACTGGCACACACACCCCACAGAGGAGAGAAAAAAGAAGGAAAGGAGAAAAGTGGGGACCTCAACGGTAACTTTGTGAAGTAGCTTTAAATCCTCCCCCCTTTTTGTGGTCAAGGAAACTGAGGTCCAGGAAGGGTTCTCTAACTACGAAGTGGTTTCTCTCGGGCCTCTGAATGAGATCACACGTCTTTGAAACTGGTGAAATAATTCATGCTCCAAACAAGGATCAAAGACCTTTGATCCTTAGCCCTTTGCCACCAGATAGGCTATGATTGCTGAAAGAAAGAAACAAGGGCTAGGGAAAACAAGCACGTGCCATCATCTTCATCGTTCACGGATCCTGTTTGTCACAGCGGGCAGGCTCTTTAAAGAGATGTTGCAGATACATCCTTATCACGTGCATACTGAGACTAAGTATTCACCAACACCTGTCCACGGGTGAGGGCAGGTTCCCACAGAAAAGGACCTATAATACACCTCAGAGCGGTATAACCACGGCTGTGCACAGAAAGGTTTAAAAGCTGAGGTGGCTTTTGTAAAATCTCCACCTTGTGGTTGGCTTACTCTTAAGTTTTCCTCAGCTTCCAGTGGTTCATCGGCAGGAGCACAAGCTGATTAATAACAGAGCAAACACACTCTGAGTTCAGGTGCTTCAGGTCCCTTCCCTTAATTTCTTCCTTGAATGTTAGAGTTTCTACCTGGGCTGGAGTGATGGCTCAGCAGTTAAGAGTGATTGCTGCTAAGTTTGGTTCTTGGCACCCACATCCAATGGCTGCAACCATCCCTTACTCCAGCTCCAGGGAATAGGGTGTCCTTGTCTTTTCAGGCAATCACACATGTGTGCATACATACATACATAATACACACAGAAATAAATAATAAAATAATAAAATCTTTAAAATAACAATTTCTAACGCTGGTGCTTCATTCCACTGGCCAGCGAGCACTTAGTGATCAGATGTTAGCCTCACTCCTATCAGTCAGATTGGGATGAGTCTCAGGAGTTTTTGGTTTGGTTGTGGTTGTGGTTGTGGTTGTGGTTTTGGGTTTGGCTTTCGTTTTGGTTTCAGTCTTAAACAGCAAATGTGACAGCAGAGAGGTAAACAAGGCTGGCTGGAGGCACTTTGGAGATTCTTTGGAGAATTATTTTCATCATCTGCACATGAGAACAATAGTGAGCCTGGGGAAAGCTTCCAAAATGAGTGCCCCTTGCAGGAGGCCTTGGAAGCCCTGCAGACAGCCTCATAGAGATCCCTGATAGTAAGCAGAACTTGAAAATGAGAGATAAGCAGGAGTGGGGTTGGGAGCTTTCTTGTGGGTCACTTGATAGTCATCAGGCACTGGTAGAAACTACAAATTTTTATCACTATTTTAATTGGGAAGGAGAAAAACTTACATTTAACAATTTATGGCTGTCCATTTGTTGGAAGCAGGGTCTCATGTATCCCAGGCTAGCTTCCAACTCTATGAAGCTGAAAATGATCTTAAAATCCTGATCCTCCTGCTTCCACCGCCTGAGTGCTGAGCGCACAGTTGCTCTGACCAGGCCTTGTACCAGGCTCTAGAAACACAGCTTCAGAAAGCAGACATGGTCCATGCCTTTTCTAGCTTGTACTGAGGGAAGGGCCTGAAACGCAAGTGAACAGAGCGATTGCAGAAGTTCAAATTATGTTAAATACCACGAAGGAAATGAACTGGTGGCAGACCAAGGCTGTGGAGTCGGCGGCGTAGACAGAAGCAGTGGAAAGAAGTCCTTTCTGGGGAAGTAGTGTGAAAACTCACATCTGGCAACAGAGAAGCCGATTGCTGACAAGCCTGGTAGGGAATCCAAATTTCTTCTAGGAAATTCCGAAATACAGTTGTGCTTTATTTCAGTTAAGCCTACTGTTTTCGAAAGATACACAATTCAAGTGGCACAGACACCAGAGCTGTCTGGCCTCCATTCCTGCCAAATACACATCCCCCTTTCTGGAAAAACCTCAAGGGACAGACGGCTTTTCACGGAAGCAAGTGAAGGAACATTTAGAAAAGATTTGAATGAAGGCAACTAAATACCAACATCAAGTTGGACAAAAAAAATCCCACTTAAGGCCGTGATGATTATCTCCACCAGGGCTTACTCTTACTACATTCTTGGGTCTTCAAAGCCAGGCTTGTTCCCTGGAGTGGGCATAGGAGGGCAGATGGGTTTGCTCCAGGGTAAACCTAGCTATAGGCCCAGAGCGATATCAGGACCGACTGGCAGAAAGGAGATGGGAAAGGACCTACTGTGTGGTCCAGAGTACCCTTGGCATCAGAGAAGTCAAAGCATGAGTCCTCAAGCACACAGTGGGCAGCGGGGATGTGGGTGCATCAGGGAAGTCAGGCTGTAGAAGCTCTCCATGACACCGAGCAGGCAAGCATGTCTGAACGTGCCTCCGCAGCCAGGGACCACAGCCCCTGATCTGGGTTCGGTAGAGGAAGACTGATGTGGGCAAAGCTAAGTATCCTTCTGAGGCCATCCAACAGGGCACCAGTCCAGAGCCTCAGTGCAGTGCAAGGTGGGGATGTTAGCAAGATGCAGATGAGTTGCCTGTAATATGCTGCTGAACCCTCAAACTAAACAGGGGACCAATAGTGAAAGCTCCAGGCACCTCGACAAGCCATGGTAGCAGATGGGGAGACCGGTTTTTTTTTTTTTTTTTTTTTTTTTTCGTCATGAAGCACAATGGTGCTCTGAGATCACTCCTTCACCTATAGCCCTGGGGAGGTCATGGTTTGGTAACAAGGCTCAAGTTCCTCTGTTCCCACCCTTACCTGGCTGAGTTTTCCATTACCCGGATTCAAGGCCCTGGGGGGGGGGGGGACATGATACTTGATAACAAGGGTTTTCCCCTGAGAAGAGAAGACTCATGTCTGAAGACTTTGGGGAATGTTCATTTTTCTCGAGCTCTGTAGCCTAGCCAAGGCCCTCGAGGTGCTACCAAGCAACAAGGGGCTCGGGACTGGGTAGGAAGTTATGTTATACCTTCCTGGGATTGCCATTTAAGTGGGATGGGGCAGAGTCTGGAAAGCCTTAAGCTTATAAGTATTTGATTTGAAGGTATGCACTTGAAAACCAACATAAAAACATGTTGTAGGCTCCAGTTGGCTGGGTGATGGTCAACTTGATTTTGGTAACAGTAATGAAACCAACTTGCATTTAAGCCCTTATGGTTTGCTGGGCCCTGGGATGAGGTTTTACGTGTTACCATTTCATCCTCACAATAATCCCATGAGCTCACTGAACCTTCACAGATGAGGAAAACTGAGACTCAAGGAAGATCCAGACCTACTTAGCCAGCCCACACCACAGCCCACATCTCTGTCTATGTTGTCTTTCTCTTACGTGTTTTTATTACATGTTCTCAGGGGGGAAGGGAAACCAGAACATTATGTGTACAGCACGTGTCTAAGTATCAAATTAGGCACTTAGAACAACATAGGCTCTGGAGCCACACGCGTGAAGGCAGCTGTGACAGGGTCTTCCAGGGAGGTTGCTTTCATTCTCTTTCCTTTGTGAGCTATTTTAGTGTTACCATGTTATTTTTAAAATAAAATTTTCATATATTTATATTCAGTCTTTGGACTAAACTTGGTGCTGCCCTGGGTGGCTGCCAGGAGCTGCCTCTCCGCACGTCCACTGAACTTAGACTTGAGAACATTTCTCTTTGCTTGAGCTTTGACCTCGCCCTTAAATGGAATAAGGTTAGCAAGAGGCGCCATCCTGGATGCAGGCTGCGACTGTGGCAGCAGATGTTCTGCCGGCTGTGCACTCTGGAATTGGCTGTGCACTGGAGTGGGTGGGAGGCCGGCTTCCACCCCTTGGTCTTGCACACACCTTCTGTGTGGTGAGTGTGAACAGCGTTCTACTCAACCACAGGTCAGGGTGTGGGGACAGCCATCACCTGGGAGGATGGCAGTCTGACCTGAGCCACCCGGGACTTCTCAGGACTGATTACATTACAAGGGCTTGGTGGGGCAAGAGGGGAAAGGGCACCTGCTGGTTCTCAGAGCAAGGTGTGTGTGTGTTTGGGGGGGGGGGGTACTGGGAAGGACACATATTGAGGAAGAGCTCTGAAGAGGGGGTTTACTTGGGTGGCTTTGAAAAGGAATGTGATTTTGTTATGTCAAGGGAGACTTTTGAGTTGGAGAAAATAATACAAGTTTACCTCTTCACACCACCCAAATTACATACCACACCACATACCACTTCATGCCATTCCATAATCACACCACAACACACACTACATCACACACCATACCACACCACACTACAACACAGCACAACACAACACACACACCCTACACCCCACAGCACATACACCACACACATACCACACCACACCACACACACCACATCCTATATACCACACCACACACCACATCACACCACATGCCACACCACACACCATATACACCATGCCACACCATACCACACTCCACACCACACCACACCACACACACCACACCACAAACACCAAAGCACAACACACTACATACCACACATCACACCACATACAACACAGCACAACACACTACATACCACACATCACAACACATACCACACATCACAACACACTACATACCACACATCACAACACATACAACACAGCACAACACACAACATACTACATACCACACACACCACAACACACCACACCACATTACATACCACACCACACATCATACACACCACTCGCTGTACCACACCCCAGCAAAACAAATGACAGAGTGGCATGGTTTGTTTCAGAATCTGAGAGAACTTTTGAGAGGGACTGGAGGAGATTCTGACGTCCTGAGGATGATGTGCTTTTGAAAGACTAGAAACTGACTTTCTCTGGGGTCTGTAGGGAGCTATGCTTTAGAGTGACTAAAGGTGACAGCCTTTCAGACCCAGAGGCTGGGAGAGTGGCCATTCAGGAGCTAGGGGTGAAGGCAGGACTCCAATCATGGAGACCCAAGGGCTGGCTGGGTATGGGTAGGGATGATAGCAGAAGGCCAGAGACGAGAAGGAGCTCTCAGGGGTCTGTGATCATTTACTCGATAAAACTGAATCCATTTGCTCATTCAACAAAAACTAGATGTGAGCCTGCTCTGTGCCTCAGAGCACCAGGACACAGGGATTCGGAGATTAAAAAGCCACGTTGCTCAATACGCATCAAGAAGGTGATAAGTGTGTCAGACCCCTCTCAGTCTCACTTCCTGTCCTTCCACCTTACCCTTCCTGCCCAGCTCCCTGACCCAACCTTACACAGAAGCAATGGGACAGAAACTGCCCTCACCTGGAACTTTCCCCATGACACTGTGGTAGGGCACAGACCAGGGCTTGAACTAACAATGAGCAACGTAAATGTGCAGGAATCAAAGCAAGATGGGTCAAACCTCTGACTACTGGGGGGGCAGAAGCCCTATGCTACCACTGGTCCCACTACCCTGACAATGCTTACCCTGACCCATAGGGTTTCTCTGGGATGCAGGGCCTTTGGACTGATCAGCTAACCCCACTTGGACATACCTGGCTTAATTGCATCTTCCTATTGCTTTCACCTCTCTCCTCTTGAGCCCACTCTTGTCTCTAGAACTGCATACCCTAATGATAAATCAACACACGGGCCTCTGCCTCCGTCTCTGTTCCAAGTGCTAGAGCTGTTTGGAATCTTAGCTCTTCTCAATATGACATCATCGAGTGTTCAGGCCACAGCCAAAGAATTATTACCTCACTTTGACAACAAGTATGTATGTGCCGGTAAAAATAATTTTGATGTTTGAAGTATCTGTCCTGCCTCTACATGGGTCTGTGGGGCCTCTCACGATGTCTTGAGTCAGTTTGTGTGATTGCAACTTTACAGGAGTCCGTGTCACACCGCACTTAGGACAAGAAGAGGGGGCTGGTAAGAGATGCCTGCAAACCTCTGCCAGCCTGAAGCTGTTCTCGATGCCTTAGGTTCTGTGGGTTTCTGCTGACTCACTTTGGATGCAAGCTAGTCCTTTTTTAAAGACTTGTTTTCATCCAGCAACTTTAACTACATGTATGAGGTATGTCTGCGTGGTGTATATGTGAGTGCAGGTGTCTGTGGAAGCCAGAGGCATTGTGTCCCTTGAGAGCTGGTGTTACAGGTGGCTGTGGGCCACTGGTGTGGTGCTGGAAGCTGAACTGGGGTCCTCTGTAGGAGCAGTACAAGCTATTAGCCACTGTGCTGTCTCCTGAGTTCCAACAGACTAGTTTTTAAAATGACATGTCCTTCCTGCCTCTGGCTGCTCGTGTCTACTGATGTGGCACAGATGGAAATGTCCATGAAACCCAGAACGTGCTCACTGTCCAGCACACACTTTGGTTGTGCAATGGTTCTTTCCAAAGAGCTTCTGTACCCAGCAGTCATCTGGAGTCTTTCCTGGGGACACTCTAAGCCTGTGGCTGTTATCATGACTTTGGGAGATATCCTGTGCTTTCACACCCGCTTCCATACTGATAGCCCTCGGTGGATGCTTTTTCCTTTCTAATTTTCAGTTGGAAATGGGGGAAGAAGTGATTATCCTCTTCCCGCTTTACCCCAGAATATTCCCAAAAGTTTAGTTAAGTTAAAAATCACACATACACACCCACTTATTGGGGCGCTATCTTAATATTTATATCAGACTTTAAGTATTTAAAACATGTATTTACTTTTTTGTGTTCATGCATGTCTGTGTGTGTGTGTATGTGTGTGTGAGAGAGAGAGAGATAGAGAGAGATAGAGAGAGAGCATGTGTCTGTGTGTGTGTTTATAGGTTGATGAAGGAAAGCCCCTGTACCACAGTGTGTGTTTGTGTGTGTGTGTGTGTGTATGTCTATGTGTGTGTTTGTGCATGTGTCTGTGTATGTGTTTGTGTGCGCTCACAAGAAAGTCTCTATGCCAGTGTGTGTGTGTGTGTGTGTGTGTGTGTGTGTGTGTGTGTGTGTAGTCTGATGACAACTTGTGGGAGTTGGCTGTCTACAGTCCTCTCCTTCCACGTGCATCTTGGGGATGGAACTCAGGCTTCTCAGTGAGGAGTTTTACAGGCTGAGCCATGTATCAGCTTTTTGCCTGGAGCGGTTTCTGGTGGTGGAAAGTGGCCAAGGTCATGGTGGCTTTTCTCTCCCCTCTGGCTCTGGCAGGAGGGCTAAGAGTGTGGAGGTGTTGAGCTCAGGATGGCCAGGGCACTTGAGTGGTAAGAGAGAGAGAAAGGTGCCCTCTGACAGCTGGTCTGGGACCTGTCAGGGTGTAGAGAGAACGGCTCTGTGTGGCAGCTAAGCTTTCAAAGGGAAACACCTCTGGCTTTTCAAACACAGTCTCTTCTGTTTCCTCTCCCTGGCACCTACTTAGACCCTGCCAATCTGTCCCTCTTGCTTCCAACACTCTCCATCCACGAGCCGGCTTTCCTTTCCCACCCAGCCGGGCAGCTGAGGTAAATGCCCGGGACTTACCAAGTGAACCCTGGAAAGTCAGCAACCTGATCTTTCTTTCTTTCTTTCTTTCTTTCTTTCTTTCTTTCTTTCTTTCTTTCTGTCTTTCTGTCTTTCTGTCTTTCTGTCTTTCTGTCTTTCTGTCTTTCTTTGTTTTTTGAGACAGGGTTTCTCTGTGTAGCCCTGGCTGTCCTGGAACTCACTCTGTAGACCAGGCTGGCCTCGAACTCAGAAATCCACCTGCCTCTGCTTCCCAAGTGCTGGGATAAAAGGCGTGCGCCACCACACCCGGCTAAAAATGGAACTCTTATTTTCCAGAAAATAACAAAACTTTTGGAACTCTGGCGCTGAGCAGTCCTGGGAGCACTGCCTTGCAGTTGTCCAGCTTCTGAGCATTTCTACCTACCAAAGCAGCAGGGTACTTAGGCTTAGTTGTCCTAGCTTCACAGCAGCAGGGTGTTTAGGCTTAGTTGTCCTGGCTTCACAGCAGCAAGGTACTTAGGTTTAGTTGTCCTGGCATCACAGCAGCAGGGTGTTTAGGCTTAGTTGTCCTGACTTCATAGCAGCAGGGTGCTTAGACTTAGTTGTCCTGGCTTCACAGCAGCAGGGTGTTTAGGCTTAGTTGTCCTGGCTTCACAGCAGCAGGGTGTTTAGGCTTAGTTGTCCTGGCTTCACAGCAGCAGGGTGTTTAGACTTAGTTGTCCTGGCTTCACAGCAGCAGGGTGTTTAGACTTAGTTGTCCTGACTTCATAGCAGCAGGGTGCTTAGGCTTAGTTGTCCTGGCTTCACAGCAGCAGGGTGTTTAGGCTTAGTTGTCCTGGATTCACAGCAGCAGGGTGCTTAGGCTTAGTTGTCCTGGCTTCACAGCAGCAGGGTGTTTAGGCTTAGTTGTCCTGACTTCATAGCAGCAGGGTGCTTAGGCTTAGTTGTCCTGGCTTCACAGACCTGGTGGCAGAGTCCAGCTTTAGTCTTTATGTGACTTCTTAGAGTTCTTGTCTCTTTGTCTGTAAGACAGAGGAGCAGTATCTAACTCCTCTATAGAAAGCATCTATGTCACCCTGGCCCCATAACTCCACAGTGGCCTATCAGCGTCCAGCCACTCATGCTGTTTCCATGATCATCTGCAGGCAGCTTTTGAAAGATGCCTCCTAGTTGTTTGTTTGTTTGTTTGTTTGTTTATCTTATTTTAATTTTTAGTTAACAGTTTTTCCCCAGTTGAGACCTTTGCTCTGGGAGTTTCCACCCAGAACAAGCTGCCCAAAGGGTCCCAGTGCATTAGAATCGGCAGCAGAGCTGCAATCAGAAACCCTGTTACTGCCCAGGCCAGGCGCCCTGAGGTACGCATGCTGCAGGGATGAAATGACAGCCGGGTAAACTGCAGTGACCGTATTCCCCTTTCAGAGATTGAGACGACAAAGTGTGTTTTCTAAAGCCTTAGAGTTAGTTGGGGGTTGGGGCAGTGGTGGTTAGACTCTCATGTCTCTTTCTAGTCTGTTGTTCTGATCTATGATGGGTCCAGCTTTAATGAGGTCCCTTCTGCTTTGTCTACCTTAGAGGGTCAGAGAGGGAGGAACTTGGTGATGAATGTAAGCACTGGCCTGCTATAAGTTGTCCCCATCTCCCTACAGATATCTTAATATGCTAAAGAAACAGGCACAGAAGGGCTCTGACTGGCAAGTGTCCTGGGGACACAAGTTTGATCCTCTGGTTCTGTATAAGGTTCTGCATCAAAACCACAAACATCATCTGCCTCCTGAGAGCCTGTCCTATAGAGATGGATGATAGCCTGAAGCATGGATTGCCCACATGGGAGCCTCCTGGGGAATTATTCCTAGAGCAGAATACAGAAATGGTACCTAAGGGTCATCAAGGAAGAAGAGACACTGAGATAATACTCAGACACGATCTTTTGTGATGGGTTCAGAGCTCTGTGTCTGTCTATATTCTTTGAGCCTAAAGCTTGAGAAAATATCAAACAGAGCGTGTGTTCGGGTGCTGCACTGAAACACGAGAGCAGTCGTGCAATGAGGTCATAATGGCCCAGGAGTACCCGCGGTGTAGTGGCTAAGTCCGCATAAAAATCAGGCCAAACTGGACCAAGACCTTACCTGTAAGACTGAAAACTTTGAAACTTCCAGAGGAAAACATAGGTAAAAAATACTACAAGATACGAATGTAGCCAAAGACTATCTGGAAAGTGCTTCAGGGGCGCAGGAAATAATATCAAGAGCTGACAAATGAGATTTCGGGGAATGAAAAATTCCTCCATAAGAGAGAAAATATCTTCAGAATGAAAACACAGCTTATAGTTGGAGATGACGTCTTTGCCAGCAACAAAACCAAGGGTTTTGTATGCAGACTATATTAAGAGATCAAAAAAATTTAACATACCCTTTAAATCCAATCAATAAATGGACAATCTTGGTTTTATTCTGGACTGTGTTTGGAATATACTAAAATTCAAGCTTCCCAGCACTCCTGTGAGGGATTTTCTGAATAAAATTATTAGAAGCATGGAAACCCACCCTAAGTCTGGGCCTTTCCTTCTGGTGGCACACACAGAAGGACATAGAGGAAGGAGACTTTGTTTTGGTGGCCCATACCTTGTTATGGTGGCACACACAGGACATGGAGAAAGGAGACTTTGTTTTGGTGACCCACACGTTGTTATGGTGACACACACAGAAGGACATGGAGGAAGGGGACTTTGTTTTTGCCTGATGCCCGCAAACTCACTGGCGAATTTGTCTATCCTGTTGCCTCAGCCAACATTAAATCCAACTTCTTCAAGCTTCCAAGGTAGACTGATGTAAGCTTAAATTTTTAAAAACCTACTTTTAATAAGGGTTCTCAAATGCTTTGACACCCCTTTTAGCCCACCATCCAAAGGTAGGGGAGACAAGATACACGTGGACCTGTTTAAAAGTAGTTCTTTGGGGGTAGTTCCAATCTCCATTTGTCAGGATACCAGCAGTCCAGTTCATGAGTGTCAGAATACCAAACATGAATCAGCAGCAGTGGGCAGTGGCACGATCCAGCAGAAACCACATGGCCTCCACCAAATGACTGGCACGAGTTAGCTGGAGCAACCAGGACAAGCCTGGGATGACAGGAGAAGTTCTCTGCCGTACTTCTCTCAACAAAGTGAAGATCAGCAAAACCTTGCAAGGCTAGCTATGCCAGCCAGCCATCGCTGTTCATTGAGTCCTAAATATACTCTTTCCACGCATCCAGGCTCACAAGTCCTCCCAGGGGTTTTGTCTCAGCAAAACACCACGTAAGTCTGCATTACATGACACATTCAGAAACTTCCACTTCAGACTGAAGACCAACAGTTCTCCAGGAATCTTCCAGACTCCAGAACCAGACTGGGACTGAAGACACCCAACCCATGGGCTGAACAACTATTAGAGTTTTGGCTTACCTATCATAAGACAGCCATTGTTTGAGTACTTGGACCACATCCTGCCAGCCAGAAAATAAGACGCACACACTCATGCACACTCACACACATTCATTTGCACATGCATGAACACAAAATCAGTTTTGTTCTGTTAGAGAACTCTGACTAATATAGCTATCATCAAGGGGAAAAAAATGCTCCAGAGGTCAGTGAGGACGTGGAGAGAGCAAAGTCCTTCCTTATGCACTGCTGGTGGGAATGTAAACTGCTGTACTCACCGTGGGCAAGAGTGCAATGGTTCCTCAAAAAGCTAGAAACAGAATTACCTTATGATGCAGCTATCTAACAACAGAGAATATACATAAAGGAACCTAAGTCAACTCACTCAAGATGATGCTGGGTCATCCATGTTTATTATGACAACATTCACAACAGCCAAGCTATGGAATGAGCCTTGGTATCCATTATCATTTCACATGATAAAGAAAATGTGATATAAAACATAATGAAACTTAATTCAACCTTTAAGAAGAGTATAATTCTGTCATTTGTAGGAAAATGGATGGAGCTGGAGACCATTGTATAAAGTGAAGCCATCCAGACTCAGAAAGAACTATTACATGTTTCCTCTTTATATATAAGACATAAGAAGTAGGCAGGTGACTACTTGGGAAGGGAGTAGGGAGCCAGTAAGGGAGGAATAGAGAGTGGAGAGTGTAATAGGGGTAATGCCAGGAAGGAATTAATCAAGCTGCTCTTATAAGCTGTTCTGGGGGATTCATACTGAGTTTAACCATTCATTGAATTTTTAAAAACTGAGTATGTATCAGCATTTGTCTGCATGTCTGTCTGCACCACATTTGTGCCTGGTGCCCACAGAGACCAGAAGAGGGCATTGGAACCTCTGGAATTGGAATTATAGATGGTTATTAGCTGCCATGTGGGTTCTGGGAATCAACCTGGGTTCTCTGGAAAAGGACCTAATGCCCTTAACCATTCATCCACATCTTTAGCCCCCAAATTCAAAGGGGTCAAACCTGGTTATGTCTCTGACCCTGATGTCCTTCATGGTAACTGTCCCCACTCTGCCTCTGGTGGCTAAGCGCTGTTATAGTGTCTAGACCTATTCACATCCTATAAAACCAGGTAGTCCATTTCAGTTGTAGCAGCTCCTACCCTTGGTCTCAACTTAAAAACCCTGGCAACAGACAGATCCAATGCAGTATGCAGACAGCAGCACTGAGTGAGCTGCTGTCACTGAACTGCTTAAAGGGCAGCCCTGAGGAACTATGGGAAAGGGAAATCCTTCCATTGTCAGAGTGTGCAGTGGACTTGTGAAATACATCTTATCTAGAAAGAGAATGCCCTGCAAAGCAGATTTAAGCCAATCCATTGACAATGGCTGGTGGTTTGGATGGGGAAACTTGAAAGAATTAACTGAAGGGTTTGTGGGGAAACAGTCTATGAATACTTGTAATGGATCCAGGAGGTACAAATCTGTTTGTTCCAGGAAAATGCTCTCTTAGGTATCCACAGTGTGGAAGCTTCTCTAACAGGGAACAGAGTGTCTTGCTCTGTGAGTTGTGGTCTCCTTCCTGATCACCCTGATATTTTCTCAGTGAGATTATGTGCATTTGGGATTAAGATAGACAGGTTCAATGACATGGACATCCTAATATTCATGTTGACCTGGCAACATCTCTGCTGAGAACTCGGCATACTTGGAGCAGTAACTAACCTTGGTTCTTCAATACAGCACTAGAACCTAAAAGTGCCACTCTCAACACCTGCCCAGGGGGCTGGTTGTGTTGGATTCCTTATTATGGAGGACACCGTTTGGTTGTTGGAATCATTCCAGCTGAACCATCTTTACCCTTGCGCACGGCACATCCCTATCATGGCTTTCCTGGGTTTCTTCTCCATCTCCTGCCCAGTAAAGATTCCCAGGACCACCACCTTTTGACTCAAGGATTCCAAAGTTTCTCAAAATACATAACATGAAGCAACTGCAGTACCTGAGAAAAGGCAGTGAGATTTCGAGGCCTTAGAGCAAGTTTCCTATTCCTATTGTTTAATCCCCTGCCGCTGTGCCCCTGTGCCCCTGTGCCCCTGTAGGTGCCTGTGTAGAAACAAATAGATGGAAAACTCCTTCTACTTCTTTTGTTCATTTTTGCATCAAAAGGAAGTTGGTGTGGGTGACTCTGTTCACAGCCCTCTTTTGCAGCATCGAAATTGTTCAAGTGTATTCTCCCATAAACTCATATATAGAGCCCCTGAAGTCAAGCAGAAATGGTTGAATGAGAGGCAGAGAGGAGTGTGTGGATGAGCCTCACCCACTCTGCTTCATCTTGGTCTCTCCCCTGGGAGCCTGCATGAGCTATAACAATCTGTCATGGCTCAGAGCAGTGTGAGGCCCACAGAGCCCTGGCAGGATGAAATGTTATTGAACTCAAGAGGGGGAGGCCGAGGTGAGCATCCAAGCCTACGTTTACCTGCATGTGAGTGGCTGAGGTTTGTATCAGATCACCTCAGCTGAGGACCTTCAGGACCAGGAACTAAGGCAAAGCTGGAGACCATGAGCAGTTTTGACTTGGCCTAAAAAAAAAAAAAAGACCTAAATATTTTTCAGTGTGAGAGTCCGTTGTTGACTGCAGTAGGGAGAACCATAAAGGAGGAAGATAATGGATCCTTGAAAGACAGTCCAGGAAGTTTGGGCATGATCCAATAGGCCACAGGGAACCACTGAAATGCTTGCAAGAGCAGCCCAAAGCGTCTGTGCTAACCGAGAATCTGCTCTAAAGAGTGATGTGTCTGAACTGTTAAAACCTTTAGCAGGCCCTCCATGCTGCCTCCTGAAGGCTTCCCTTCCTTCTGTCTGTCTTGGTGCCCGCACATTCTGCCTAGTGCTTTTTGCACCCATCTCTCACTATCCACGATGAGTCTATCCACCAGCCTGATGTCCCTGAGAGCCTCCTGAAACACAAACCTGGCGTGCCGTGGCACCCCCTCCTCCAACTCTCTCACTGGGTCTTCATGGAAGAAAGTCAACACTCCTACAACGCATGCTGAGGATGTGGCTCCGTTGGTAGGATGTGTGCTTAGCTTGCATGGAGCCCTGAACTGGATCGCTAGCTCTGTAGTACACTCCTATAATCTCAGCACTCTGGAGGGAGAGGCAGGAAGAGCAGAAGTTTATGGTCATCCTTGGCTGCAAGAGGAGTTGAAGGTCAGCTTGGGGTACTTGAGACACTGTCTAAAAGAGAAAAGGAGGGATGAAGGAAAGACAGACCTAAGCTTGCTTTTTCCACATCACCCTATGGATTTCCCCCTAGCTTTGCCCTTCATTACACTTGGTGGTTAATAGTGTTAACTTGACAAGATCTAAGATCATCTAGGAGATAAACCTTTGGGTATGTCTATGATGGAAGACCCACCCTGAATGTCCATGACACCAGTCTATGGGTCCCAGACAGAATGCGTAGGAGAAACTGAGCTGAGCGCCAGCATTTCTGTTCTGCTTTCTCACAGAGGGGGCACACCTGCCAGCTGCCTCATTCTCCTTGCCGTGGCTAGCTGCATCTTCTCAAGGCAGTAATCCAAAAGTTACCCTCCTTCAGGTCGCTCCGTCAGGCACTTGATCACAGCAATGGAGAGTGCAGTTAACACACTACACCGGATGCTTCTACTATCACCACCTCTGGCTGGCCCAAGCTGCACCTGTACCTGGTTTTCTCCCCCTCTTCAGACTCCTTCGCTTTCTCTGAGCCTATGCGGAAGACCTACATTTTTAAAAAGACAACGCAGTTCTAATCTCATACCCCTTCCAAAATGCTCACTGGGACTTCCCAATGAAACTGTCTCCTGAGGCAACACATTTGCATGTGATGTATCTCCTCTGGTGCTTATCTGGCTGCCTACTTTACAAACTATTTATAAATTCCTGTTTCTCCCAGCATGCTTCGTGCACACAGAAAGCAAACACAGAATTAACACAATAAGAACTTGGTGAATTTCCCACACTTGTTAGTCCAGTTCATGGAACTCTTTTCTTAAATGATTCTACAAATGTTCAAACACCATGAACAACCCGCCCTGAGGCCAGGGTGTGTTGATCTCCCTTTCAAATTCCACACAACCCGCCCCCCTTGCTCTATGAGGGAGGTCAGCACTAGATAAGAAATGCCCCCCTGAGGAGACAAAATCTCCCACACCCCTCCTGGTCCAGCGTTGTGTCTAACACCAGGGCAGGGCTGGCATTTTGAAGAAAGGGCTGGTGTCAGCATTAAAACACCAGGACTTTATCCACCATGACTGACACGTTGCACCCATTACTGCTGCTCTGGCCCTGGTATTGGAGGCTGAAGCTGCTTAGCCTGTGAAGAGGTTTGAGAAAAAGGCAGCTAAAATAAGAGGGGACAGTCTGCAGCTAAAATAAACCCATGTTCTTTAACCTACATCTGACAAAACTTAAAACACCTGCTTTGGAGGAGCCGAAGAATTGGAGAGTGTACTGGCTTGGTTTGTGAGTCAACTTGATAGAAGCTGGAGTCATCAGAAAGGAAGGAGCCTCAGCTGAGGAAAGGCCTCCATGAGATCCAGCTGTGAGGCATTTTCTCAATTAGTGATCAATGCAAGAGGGCTCAGCCCACTGTGGGTGGGGGCCACCCCTGGGCAGGTGGTTCTAGGTTCTATAAGAGAGCAGACCAAGCAAGCCACGGGAGACAAGGCAGCAGGCAGCCCTCCTCTGTGGATTCTGCATCAATCAGCTCCCGCCTCCAGGTTCCTGCCCTGTGTGAGTGGCTGTCCTGACTTCCTTTGGTGATGAACAGTGATGTGGAAGTATAAGCTGAATAAACCCTTCCTTCCCCAACTTGCTTGTGCGGTCATGGTGTTTCATTGCATCGATAGAAATTCCAACTAAGAGAGTGAGGCTATCCCACTGAAGCCCATTCAACACAGAGTGCCACTAACTGCAGAACCTTAACCTTACAAGACTTGTGCACCTTTAAAGCCCAACTCTTGAAGGAAAAGGCATTCTGTGTCCATCTCCTCTGAGGTCAGCCCCAGCCCCAGCCCCAAGCATGAGGCCCCTCCACCGCACAGTAGAAGCACTGTGAAGAACAAAAAAGTTCTTGTTCTATCCACGAGTATAAATGGGGCAGGGGGTGGGGGTGGGGTCCTGGAGTTTCTAGTGTTTGGAGTGGGTGCAGATATATCAGCAGAATGGAGGAGAGTTCAGATCTTCATTCAGAAATATGAGTTCTTGGCCAGAGTGGTCACCGATGGACAGGATGATCCCTGAGTCTAACTAGATGAGGGTATATGGAGTTAGAGGTGAAAAGAGCCCTAACATCATTAGAAGCATTAAGATTCATTTACAGTCTATGACGCCAAGCCATACAGGAGACAAGGACACCGAGAGGTCCCATACCTGCCGGTGTGGTCACACCGAGCTCACAGCATAGCTGGGCTGGGAACCCAGCAGACCTGTCATGGAGTTGGTGATTAGTTCAGGCAGATTTTTCCTTTGTTTTTGGTAGTGCTGTGGATGAGCCCAGGACTCACACACAACACCCAAATGCTCTCATTCTGAGCTGTGACCCCAATTCTACTTTCCTCGTCGGAGATGGAATGGCCATGGCTCCCCTGTTTCCAGAGCCTCTGAGAGGTTCAAGTGAGGATATACTTACAAAATTGTTATAAACCGCAAAAGCTGCATAAATGGGAACTCTGTTTCCTCTACTCCCAACTGCCTTTTATTCCCCTCCTCAAATTTACTAGTATGATTATGGGATATTGGAGCCCAAATGGCTGCCAATCCAGCAGAGACTGTTGACATTTGATCCTCTGTCTTTTCTGCCTTTTGTGTCGTCTCTTAAGATGGGCAGTAGAAAACATGCTCTGTCTGTATTCATGTAAGAGGGGCTGATCTCCAGGTAGGGGGTGGTGGTCATGGTCTGAGCTTCAAAGAAGAAAATTGCATCAAGGAACAGCACCAGAAACACCCTTGGGTGTCTGTCAGAGTGGACCAAGAAGATTTTTTCCTTACCCATAGGGGAATGGAGAGAGCAAAGGGTCACCTTGGGAGCAGACACGCAGGACGCAGCTCACTCTAGTGGCTTTGTCCTTTCCTGGTTAGGCTATTTGTCTACATTGCCCCTTGAAGAATACTAGTGCATTAGGTTAAGCAATGCGCTGGCCATCGTGAGTGATTTGTTTTGCAATCACTTTATGCCACTTTCAGCATTGTCTACAATGTGACTTGGTTGTTGGGTTCTGATGAACCGTGTCTGGGTGCAGATGGCTCAGGAGAAAGACCTTGGTGAGTTCTGACTGATGGTTTTCTTTGGGATCCCATTGATTAACATCACTGTCTATCCCATTTATAAGAATGTAGACAGTGGAAACTGGAAGAGGGCTTGGCAGCTAAGAGCGGGCACTGTTCTTACAGAGGGCCCAAGTTCAGTTCCTAACATCCACAGTGGACAGTTCACAACCACCTGTGGCTCCAGATGCAGGAACTCTGACACCATTTTCTGAATTCTACGGACACTTGCTGTGGTGGTTTGAAGATGCTTGGCCCAGGCGTCAGCACTATTAGGAGGTGTGGCCTTGTTGGAGGAACTATGTCACTGTGGGGGTGGGCAATGAGACCGTCCTCCTAGCCACGTGGGAGCCAGTCTTCTCCTAGCAGCCTTCAGATGAAGATGTAGAACTCTCAGCTCCTCCTGCACCATGACTGCCTGGATGCTGCCATGCTTCCTGCCTTAATAATAATGGACTAAACCTCTGAACCTGTAAGCCAGCCCCAATAAATGTCGTCCTTTATAAGAGTAGTTGTGGTTATGGTGTCACTTCACAGCAATGAAATCCTAAGGTACTTGCATTCACAGACCCATACAGGGGGGTCTGTATTTTTAAAAATAGTCATTTTTTAAAAAGATTGTAGACAATGACTACTTCTCTGACAGTAAAATCACACAAATGTATTACTTGTTACAAACTCTCTCCATTTTTATTTATTTATTTATTTATTTTTTTTGGTTTTTCGAGACAGGGTTTCTCTGTATAGCCCTGGCTGTCCTGGAACTCACTCTGTAGACCAAGCTGGCCTCAAACTCAGAAATCCGCCTGCCTCTGCCTCCCGAGTGCTGGGATTAAAGGCGTGTGCCACCACCGCCCCACTGTTACAAACTCTTAAGCAAAGATCATAATAGCAGCTACCATACCCAGTGCTGAACATACCGCTGGAATAATCTCCCAATTCTCCCAAGAATCTTCTGAGGCAGGTTGACGATTTACACTTTACAGGTGAGGAAACGACCACTTAGATAGGTGATTTGCCCAAGGTCCCATTGTTGGCAGGTAAAGGATGTGGGGTATGATAATAATCATCTGGGACAATGCGCCTGCGTGTGAAGTTCTCTAAAAAGGATTTTTAAAAATAAAAGCACACTTGGTTGCAGAGTCTATGAAAAAGTCTCTGGAGTGAATAAAATGGAAATGTCCTCTTAATTCTCGTTTCAGGTCTGGGGGATTTACTGTTATCAGCCTCGAGTCTCCTTTCATCCAGGGATGACTTTGCAATGTAACAGCCCACAGATGGCCGCTGGGTTCTCATGACTGTACAATCATCTCTGTAGGCTATATGAGGTGCTGCTCCAAGGCGCTGCTGGACCCCTACTCAGGAGCAAACCACTCTGAACAGAAGAAATGTGAAGAACTAACAGGAGGTCCCAGGCAACACCTCACCTCTGCATCTCCCTCCCGGATGCCTTCCGCTGGGTGCTACTTGTGAATACCAGGCCTAGCCAGCCCTGGACACTGCAGTCAGTGACAGTACCACAAGCCCTCCTCCCTCAGCTTCCAGGAGGCCACACAAAGTGGGATCTTTTGCCAGGATGCTCAATGAATAGGAAAGTGGGAGGGGCCACAGTGGGAGGGGCCACAGTGGGAGGGGCTACAGCAGTCGCCTGTCACCTCCACCACAGCTGAGGCTGGGCCCCATCTAGTTGCACTCTTGGCAGCAGCTGCCATAGCAACCACACCCTCAGCCCAGGTTCCGAGAGTCAAGTGGCTGTCCCCAGTGGCCCTGGTGTGTTGACAGAGTTGAAACAGATGGAAAATGACTCAATAGAAAATTGACTGAGGCAGACCCTCAAGACCGTGCCTCTCTCAGGCCCGGCCTGTTCCATTTCTGCGTCTGTGGATTACCGAATCCGGGTTCTTAGCAGTGTGTGGGGTTCAGGGAAGAATGAAACAAACTTAGGAAGATAGCATTGTGGCGGTTCTTCAGGCGCTGTGTGTGGCAGACAGACAGATAAGCCCAGGAAGTCACAGGTCCATATCATATGGATTCTGGGGTTTCTGCCAAGCTTTGTGTCTTATTAAATATTAAACCACAAAAGCTCATTTTCCTCTGACTGGGGACATCGTGATAAAACCCTATGACGACAGAAATCTGGAAAGACTATTGTTGCCAACCGCCACATGGGATGCTTTCACATCAAAGCCGAACTACGTGCGGTTCCCCTGCCTGACCGCCCCGTGGCAGCTGCCTTAGGTGGTGGTGCCACCTACAGATGGGGCTGAGTGTGTCTCAAACAACCTTATCTCCAAACCTTTGCTTTTTAAAACAACTTAATCTTTGGTCTTTGATCCTCCAGGTCGCAAGGAAACAAAAGCAAGTGCGTCCACAGTTTGACCTCCTCTGGGGTCACAGTTTAAAGCTTTCAACCTTGACTGTGGCTGTTCAATAAATTCAAGTGAGTTGAAAGAACACACCTTACAACACAGGCTGACAAAACTGTACTAATCCTGGGAGATGCGGATGAGGGAATTCGATCACCTGGATTCTCCGAGTCACCTGAGCATTTAACAATGAATAAGGCAGTGCCTTCCAGAATTAAATTCTGAGAAAGTGCTCTGGGCTGAGACAAAACGTTGGTACCACTCATTCAAAAGAAATATCTTTCAGTTATTTTGAGGAAAGCACCCACATTCACATCCTGGCAGTGTCTTGATATATTTTAAAAATATACTTGCATGCAATTATGTATAATACAATGGGAGAAGGTTGGAGTCATGGCAGAAAGATGCCGTAATTTTTCTTCTGTTAAATAAATGGAAATGCAGTAAAGAAGCCAAAGAAAGGAAGAAATAACTACTGGAATGCCTGACTTGTCGCAAACGCCCAACAAAGATTAATTGCTATTTCTGCTGTGCATATTTTGTAAACCATTGCACTATGAACTCCCTCTCTTCTGTGTGCTTAATCTGTAAATATTGACTGCAGCTTTCTTAACCAGTGTCCCTTCCCCACCCTCTCAGGTCCAGGCCTTCTTTAATTATTACTGTTGCTCGCGAGTGTGTGTGTGTGTGTGTGTGTGTGTGTGTGCATATGAATGTGTGTTAGAGGGAGTGTGTGTATCTGTGTGAATTAACGCATAAATGCAACCTGCTGAGTTCATGTCATTTGTATACATTTGTTTCTAAGGCTGGCCACTTGGATTGGATGAGCATTTAGAGACTCATCCCTGGGAAGTTCTAATCCCCCTTAGCTGCCTGTGGCTCGTCATCTGGAAGTGGGACCCTGTGACATTCCCCCAGTCCATGTTTATCTTATTAGTTTCTTACCTGTCTTGCTTGAGCTTTTCGTATTTGTCCCTGAAACTTGATTGCCCAGAATCCCCTTTCACGGCGGCCCATCCTTTCTGACTGTTCACACAGGTGTCTGTCTACAAGTGCGTGCTCTCTCCAATATCATATCTAGTCCTCACTGACTTCCTGTACACTTTTCATCATAAACATATAAATCAGAATTTACCTTATCAATAAAACATTAGCATGCTTTATTCATGGATACATTTTAAAAATTAATCCAATCACTATTTCTTATCTTCCTAATAAGCTCAATGCTTAAAAAGTAGGGGGACTGTGAACTTATTAATACACTAATAAACATTTCAAGGATATAAATTGTTTCTATGAAATGAAAATGTTTGTCTATTTGACAAATCAGTTTGTCAGGTCACATCTATTCCTGTAACAAATTTATGCTTGTTCAATTTTTAAACAAGCATAAAGTAAAACGTGGTGATTTATAGTAATTCCAAGATCATCTTCAAAATGACAAATTGAAAAATATATGAAAATACAACTTATGTGTTATCTATCAATCCACATGCACAAGCCTGGGGGACCAGGGCTCTAGCTCAGTGTTTCAGAACACTTGCTGTTCTTCCTGAAGACTGGAGTTAGATTCCCTCTCCCCATCCCCCTCCCCACCTTCTACCCCCCCCATTCCACCCTTCACCCCCCATCCCCCGCTGGCATCAGGCAGCTCAGGACTCCAGCTCCAGGGGATGAGATGGCCTCCTGTCTCTGCTGCCACTTGCGTGGGGGCCTCATATACACGTAATTAAAAATAAAACAAATCTTTAAAAACCCAAACCTAGTTTTCATGACTACTACCTATGTGTCTGTTTATTGGACAGTCACCTGAGGGCCACACCTCACTACGTTATAGCAAACAATGCTCACACCCGGACAATCTTCAAATTCTCACCTTTCTCACGCCTACCTGAAGTGGTGCTAGCTGGCCGAACATGGCAAACATGGCTCTGACGGGCCTTACCCTTCTCCCTCATTCCCTCTGCCCTGTTAAAAACTGTTAGATTATATTCCTAAAGCTAGCCACAGAAGTCTACTTCCTTATTCAGCCACTTCCTCCTCCTGAGGCTGACCACCAAAGTCCAGATGTCAAAGTATTGAAATCTAGCAATCAAAACCCCCTTTGACTCACTTAATAAACATGTCCAATTAAAATTAAGCAGCTCATCCTATCAGGGGTTTCCTCTTGTGCCTTTATAAACTGCCGTTTGCCACATCTATCTCCTCTCTATCCAGAGGCAGGCCTTTGATACCTCCTCCATCCCTGCCCCACCTGGGACAAATACCCCTCCCTCCTCTCCTTGTTCCCTTCCCCTTCTCCCTCACCCTCCATCTCCTGTCTGTCTCTTATTCCCTGCCCTTTGACTCTCTAGGCAAATAAATCTCTTCTGTGCTGAGTACTTGGTCTGGGCATGCCTTGTGCTGAACTCTGGTCCTTTCACTACTGAGAGTGTATATATCTCTGCCCCTGAGGCTCTTTATACTCCAAATATCTTTAGCAAGTAGGTTGGAATGTAAAGATCCA
Source organism: Mus minutoides (assembly GCA_902729485.2). Lineage (NCBI taxonomy): Eukaryota > Metazoa > Chordata > Mammalia > Rodentia > Muridae > Mus > Mus minutoides. Next base: position 1,255,379 of record LR749696.1, on the reverse strand, counting down.
ACCTCAATGTCACAACCTCTGTGAGGTAGCCCCACCAACCCTCAGTCAGTGACGCACCTTCTGCTCTGCACCGCCTGATGCCCGATGGCACCTGTCATGCAGTCGGGTGTATCTCTCTGTATGACTTCTTTGGCTTCAGATCTTGGAAAAGAGAACTGTGATCTGTTTGCTACTGCATTCCTAGACAGTGTCATTGTATGGCAGATAGATATGTGCCTGATACTCAAGGATCAGAAGATGTCAGATCCACTGGAACTGGAGTTACTGATGGCTGTGGGTGCATTCTCCTCTTCCTCTTCCTCTTCCTCTTCCTCTTCCTCTTCCTCTTCCTCTTCCTCTTCCTCTTCCTCTCCTCTCCTCTCCTCTCCTCTCCTCTCCTCTCCTCTCCTCTCCTCTCCTCTCTCTTCTCTCATTTCCCATCCCCTCCCCTTCCTTCTCTTCTCTCCTCTCCTCCTCTTCTGTTTTTTTCTCCTTTTCTCCCCCACCCCTGCCATCAAGCTGTAGGAAAGAACTAATCCTCCACCACACACACCACAGATGACTGGCCTTTATGATTGTGAGAAAGTAATACACAGTCACGATTTGGTTGGGGGTTTTGATTTTTATCTTTTTTTTTTTGAGCTAGGAATACTCAACAAGATACCACCTCCAAGCAGGACAAAAGGGGGAAATAATTGATATATGGGAAGAAAAAGGAGGCCCCCCCTACTCTAGAGGCTTCTTTATGCCTCTCAGCAGCTGAGAATCCAGAGTTCTTGTACAGTTAACATTTGCTGCTAACACTGGGGAGTACTTCTTTTGTAGAGAAGTGATGCTGTACACACATGGTAATCCTTCCTGGAGGGCTGACTCAGTTGTAGGACACTGAGTGAGTGCATTACTTTTTCATATACTGGGCATAAAGTCCTTTAAAAAAATCTCAATCTGTGCATGTGTGTATGTCTGTGTCTGTGTATATCTATGTGTTTATATGTGTGTGTGTATCTCTGTGTGTATGTGTATGTATGTCAGTGTCTGTGTATCTCTGTGTGTATGTGTCTATGTGTATGTGCATGTATACTCTGTGTATGTGTGTGTTTATGTGTCTGTGTGTGTCTCTATGTGTCAGTGTCTATGTATTTGTGTGTGTGTTTGTGTGTGTGTGTATGCATCAGTGTGTTTATGTGTCTGTGTGTCCATGTGTATCTATGTGTGTATGTGTGTCAGTGTCTATGTATCTGTGTGTGTGTGTGTTCTGAATGAGAATGTAAGCTTGTTTTTAGATCACATCTATCAGGAAGTTACTCACTCCAGCAAAGCAGACTAAATAGATTGGGTCGGAACAAAGCCAGGCTGCCAACTGCTCAGAGAGCTGTAGAGGGATGCTGAAGCTGCGTCTCCTTATAATTGAAGAGGGGAGATGCTTCAGAATAACAATCAGGCCATGCAGACAGAGCTTTGCATAGCTTTCTAGTCAATTATTCATTAGCTAAATATTTGAGTTCTTACTACACGCCAGACACCTTGCTAGACACTAAAGATAGAACACTCAGGAAGGCAGACCAAGGTCACTGCCCTTGAGCAGTTTAGTGCGGGATCCTGCAAAGACAGATTTTAAATGTGGAAATCACATGGGATGCCAGGTATAGGATATTGTGTTCGCTAGAAGATCTAATCTCTTTTCCTGCCACACCATACAGGCTGCTCACGTGACCAATGTGACCTGCAGCTTCTGCCGGTCCAGATTGCTCACTCGGAGGGAAGATAGCTAGTCCATGTATATTCTACTTTCCAGGGAGAGCCCCACAGAGAACGGAATGGAGGGCTCTTGCCAACTGCCACGCCAATAATCCGTCTTGTGAGAAGATCCTCAGACACCAGTCAAGCTGTCGGCACCCACCCAGCACCGGCCCACTCAACTGTAACCAGATAGGAAATCCCAAGCCAGGGCCACCCTGGTTAAAGCACTCCCTAAGCCAGCCGCACCTACTATGAAGGAACAAAGTGTCATATAAAGAAACTAAGTTAGGGGGCAACTTAACACATAGCCATAGTGAACTCGTGCCAAAGGGACCTAGCCGTGACAGCAAAGTTGGGTGTGGTTGCTTTTTAAGTACACTGGTTGGGACAGGTCTGGCCTCTGGAGGGAGGTGTGGTAGGCACTCCTTTAATCCCAGCACTCAGGAGGTAGAGTCACCAGCATCTCTGAGTTTGAGGCCAGGCTGGTCTACAGACTGAATTCCAGGACAGCGCGGAATTCACAGAGAAACCCTGTCTTGAGAGAGAGAAAAGAAATGGGGGATGGGGGAGCCCTGGGAGCTAAGCAAGCACGCACCTAGGGCAAATGCACCCATTCTGAGGAAACGTCTAGGGCTAAGGTCTGAGGAAAGGGTTACTGAGAAGTCTGATGGACAGCAGAGGCAGTGTGGCTGCGTGGTGAGGGTGGAGAGCAGAGAGAGGCGACTACGGGGAAGCAGTGAGTAGTCACTGCAAGGGAGAAGTGTGCTCTGCTCTCGCACTCCAAGAATCACCAAATCACCGAATCACCTCAGTTTCAGTTTAGGTGCCCTGCAGGGGTTGATGGGAGAAAGGGAGTGGAGAACAACCATAGCCATAGCTTTGTCACAGTGAGTAAGAGAAACCGGATGTACCCACGGAAAAGCAACTAGCGCCAAGAAGTGGTGTGCAGTTTGGAGGGGACAAACCTTCACGTGGGCAAGCTAACGAACCTTTTCTGGGACAGTGGAGATGAAGGTTGGCGAAGTTACTGAAGTCGGTATTGAAGCAGGGGGAGAGGTGGGTCAAAGATAAAGTGAAGATCTGGACTTCAGAGAGGCTGAGGGTTCAACTGTGATAAAAAGGAACGGGTAGCAGCGACCCACATGTAGATGTGGGGTCCCTGGCAGCCCCTGCTTGATAATCTCTTCTTTTTTTCAGTGGAAGAAGGGAAAGATTTGCTTGTAATGCACTGCTGGAAGTGAAGAACACCAAATGAAGCCACCGTCAGTATGTAAGGAAGACAGAGGCTGAAAGCCACAGACGACACACCTCACACAACCGGCAGAACACAGAAGAGAGTCCTTACGTCCAGAATAAACAGGATTGTGAATTGTACCTGATCCCTGAGGCCGGGTGCGTTTTCTAGGGGAGATGTGAAAGCATGTGTATTAACCCCGAGTAAGACACTGATGGCAGACCAAAGAAATGCTCCATGCAAGTCCAGGGAACCTGAGTTTATTTGCATTACTTACACAAGCATGGGTGGGAATGTCCTTACAGAAGCGGCCACTCAAAGGCAGCTACACCACTGAAAAGCCCAGCCCCAGCTTGGGGGCTGCATCCCTGGAGCTCCGTCCCCTACCTGCAGTCAGCTTCCCCAGAAGAGACTTCTCTTCCACCATTAGCTACTGGATTTTTTTTATAACCTTAGGGAGAGGGCTTGTAACTTTGAGAGAGTCCTGTAACTTTGGGACACTTGAGTCTAATAAGTTCCAGTAACTTCCTGAACCTTGGAAGTTTCTTTGGTTTCCTTATGAAGTTTTATGGAGTCTTATGAGCACCCCCCACACCCTTTTAGGAGACAATATACTAATTTGAAAGAAAGAGCTGCATAGCAGGTGACTGTCAGTTGATCTTTGTCGACTGTGGCTCTGTGTGTATTCATGCATGAGTGAGCAATGTAGTAAGAATATTCCAGAATATGGGCTCATTCTGGCTTAACCAAATTCTACCATCTTCACGTGTTCAACGTTTAAAAAAATCCTTGGATTGGGTGGACCTCACTCAAATTTTGAAGAGAATGTGAAGGTATGTAAAGTGGCTAGAACCAAGCAGAATCCTCTGCCGTCTTACTAGGCAGGGCACATAGCCTACCATCATTAGTAGATACCGAAAATTCTCTACTTACACCCAAGCAATGTTCCTGTGTTCACCTGGCACACTCTCCTGCCCCTTTCCTCCAGGAGAAATGTTTCAGGGTGGGACTTTGAGGGTATCCCCCTTTACTAGCTGTGAGTACTAAAGTGGGTAATCATTAGCTCTACCTAGCCCTGGCTCCCCCGAGGCTCATTAAGTCCTCACTCACAGAGAACCAGTGCCTGCTGCCCTGAATGTTCTGCTATGCTTTGAGCTGGCATGCTTGAGTTCCCTAATGACAGGCTGACTTCTTTCTCAACCTTGGGGACCCTTTTGTCCCTTTATTTCTCAAAATGAAGAGAGAGAAATTATCTTACTAAGGTCCATACTGGTAATGTTAAACAGTGTGCTGAATTTTCATTAACACCATGACTAATAAGTATGGGCTGCAATGGGTTGGGGGCAAAAAACCAACCAAACAAACAAAAAGCATGTTTGACTCTTGTGATAATTGCTCTACAATCAAGATAAATTATTATTTTAATATATATATATAAATATATAGATGATAGATAGATAGATAGATAGATAGATGATAGATGAATTGATAGATGGATAGATTTGTTCCTTCAGTGCCTGCCTTTCATTAATACACTAAACTTCTCTTTAAGGAAAGAAATCTTTACTGTACTAACAGTGTTACCAAAAAAAGTCTCAAGTTAAATTTTAAGAGAATGAATGAAAGGGGTGGGGGTGATGTCTTAAAATACTTATTTACTAAAGTTCAGTAAATAGAGAACAAAAGAGTGTTCCTTCTACTTCTTAGGGTCTACTTGCTGGGGTTTGTTGTTGTTGTTGTTGTTTGTTTTGTTTTGTTTTTTGCCTGTTTCTCTGGAATAAGCTAACAGAGAAACAAGCTTTAAAGAATGCTCTATAGTGTCCTTGGAAACACAGTCTTACCCATGGTTTTACCTGATTGCCACATGGACCTCAGAAGGGCTGCAGGGTTCATTGGCCACCCTGTTGTGCTCTACTGCCCATAGCATTCTGAGCTCCTGTTGTGCCCAACACAGGAGAATCTGCACTTGGGAGAGAAGACACCCTTAAAGAATTGAAAGACATGGTTTCTGTTTTGTTTTGTTTTGTTTTGTTTTGTTGTTTTTGTTTTTCGAGACAGGGTTTCTCTGTGTTGCCCTGGCTGTCCTGGAACTCATTTTGTAGACCAGGCTGGCTTCGAACTCAGATATCCACCTGCCTCTGCCTCCTGAGTACTGGGATTAAAGGCGTGCGCCACCACGTCCGGCTAAGACATGGTTTCTTCAGAATGAAAAACCATATATGAAATAAGTACAGCACCAGATTTAACAGGTGTAGAAACCAAGACATATGGGCAGCCCTTTTTAGAACTAAGGACAGTAAAGGCTTAGGAGGGTCCAGAAACTCCCCCCAGTCACACCAGGTAATGAAGTAGAGGAACAGGATAAAATCCTAAGGACTGAACAAGGAAGGGCTGAGCTTGAAATCACAGGACTCTGACCGCCATCAGCAACAGGAAACCTGGCAGCCAGGCCTCAGGCAATGAAGTCAAAAGTGACCTACCCACAACCCATTGTGAGGGGGAGTCGATTACTAGGAAACCAGAATAACTCACTGCTACTAAACTTCAGGGCAGCACAGCAACGGGAACTGCCTCTATCGACCTTCCACGAGTGATATAGTAGGCTCTAGGGTGAAGGTCAATAGATGCAGAAAGGATTTTGGTTTCAAAGAATATAACTCTCTTCTGGTTTCAGAAGACTTGGTTGTTACGCTTGTTTTTACCACATGACCTCCGTGACTTGGTAGTCAATGGGCTCTTGTGTTTCACTGAACCCAGCAAGGTAACCAAGAGTTGAAATACTATAGGACCTAATTTTACATTTATTCTCCATCAGTTTTCTTTTTAACATCTATTTGTCTATTTGTAATTAAATCTCAACTAATAATATCTTTATAAGTACCTTAAAAAGAAAAAAAAAAAAAAAAAAAAAGAGAGGGCTGAAGAGATGCCTCAGCATTAGGAGCACTGACTGCTCTTCCAGAGGTCCTGAGTTCAATTCCCAGCAATCACAAGGTGAATCACAATCATCTGTAATGTGACCTGATACCCTCTTCTGGCTTGTAGAGGTACATGCAAATAGAGTACTCATTTACATAAGATAAATAAATAAATCTTAAAAAAAAAAAAAAAGGAAGAAAGAGGAAGTTAGGAAGAACAGAAAGCCAGATATTGCCAGAAGTTTGAGGGAACCTTGAGATCCTAATGAATATTGGATGGGCAGTTCTTCATAATGAAAGGTCAATGGACAAGACAAATCAGGCATAGAAACTGAAACAGAGCAGTTCATCAAGGCTGGTGAGCTACAGGAACCATGAAGCAAGGTGTGCTGAGAAAGGACTTGGGGGCTCCAGAGAGCAGAGTCCTGTATGAATGACGGCCAAGGGTGTTTGACATCGCTCAGATTCCCCGATACCTTGAGGGAAGACCAGGTAGAGGATGGAGAGCACACATCCTTTCTGTGTGGCTGTTCATTGTCATGGTTTGGAAATCCCAGGTTCCTAGTGCTATACTAGGACTGGGCTTCTGGTCTTGATACTTGAAGTGAGTTTTTAGGTTTGTGTTATTAACATGCATAGATTTATATAGCACAGAAGTAATGGCTTAACTAAGAATAGCCCCATAGGCTCATATATTTTAATGCTTAGTCCCCATTTGGTAAAGCTGTTTGGGAAGGATTAGGAGGAGTTTCCTTGAGGCCAGAAACTGCTTAGCTGTTTTACTTAAAACAGCTGGGATTAAGTAAAGTAGCCTTTTGAAAGAGTAGTACGTAACCAAAGACAAAATAGAGTCCCTTGTGTCAGGAGGGAAAGTGAACCTTTAAACTAACCGATGGCTCTAGGTACGGGGCAAGCCTTTCCTGGAACAATCACAGAATAGCCAACGCCCTCTGAATGTTACAGCGATCTCAGCGATCTCTGTGGAATGTCTCAATGCCCCAGGAGGTTGCCTAAGGTAGCACATGACTTAATTGTTAGGTAGATTGCCTCCCCCTTTCCACCCCCCTTGCCTCCTACCTGGGTATCTTGCTGATGTTTAAACTAGCCAATCATGTGAAACCGCGCCAATTTCCCAAACCCCCCTACCCCATTGTTATAAAAGCTCCTAATTTTCGAGCCACGAGGTCGACCCCCCTGTCCCCTGCATGGGATACAGGTCGTCCCGGAGCTCCGATTAAAAATCCTCTTGCTTTTTGCATCAAGACAGGTCTCGTGATTCGTGGGGTGCACGAACAGCCCGTGTTTGAAATAGGGGTATTTCTGGTTTGATCTTACACTTTGTTCTATCTCTAGAGGAACTGCAGTTCTAAATCCCAGTTGAGGTCTCAGGCAGGAAATGGGACCTGTGGAGAAGTGGTTTTAGCCTTTATTTCTAAGTTCGTCAGTTCTCCAAGAAGTTTCTTTAAAAGTTCTCCTCCAAAATGTTCTCTTTAAAAAAATTCTCTCTACTCCCTTCTAATTTTGCTCTTTCCTCCTGCTCAGATGTCACAGTCATGCCCTTACTCTCCATGCCTTTATCTCCAATGCTTTTACTCACAAGTTCTTCTTCAGTTCAGTTCTGCCTTTAAAAGCTTTTATCCCCTCTCTCTCTTTTATCCTCAGCACTTATAGATCTTTCAGAATACATGGTCACATGGTAAAAAGTTCACCACAAGTTTACACATAAATTCAAAACATAAATCAAATATGAAATTTACAACAGCGAATGTTTACATACATATCCACTAGGAGTAATTATCTGGCTAAACATTCATCCTCTGTTACCAGCTTTAAAGGTTCATGGAGAGTAAAAAACCATAACTTTTGTGAATAAGTATTAGTAAAGTTTTGTATAGATAAACCCAGTCAATATTTTATCTTCTCTCCTTGTACCTGTAGTGAATTGTTAGTTCCCATTTTATGATCTTTGGTTAATGGTTCTACAACCTCTTGAAATGTACTTTAAGTTGTAGATGCTTGCCTGCTATTTCAGAAGCAATTAACTCATGAAACTTGAAGACTGACAGAGTTCTCATTGAAGTTTTGATTATCAGAGAGGACTTAATAGCAGTCTTATTATAATAGAGCTTAGTAATTATTAATATAATTTTAGGAATTCTTATAGGATTATCATTAAGAATTAAGAAGTCATTTATCTGTTTATATAACATCACTACAAGTCAGTACATCTTCATTGTTTTGTAGAAATCTGCTCAAATACCTCGTGATATACATATATGTATCTTAACAGGAAAAGCATATTAATAGCAGGAATCTTTCCTAAAGTGAAATTCTCCTGGGTCTTGCCTAAAGGATCAAATCTGTCGCAGATTTTAATCCATGGTGGACCCATCTCAGAAAGATCATCTGCTGGTTTTTAGCTTCTCTTAGATGGCTCCTGGCAGTGTCTCTTCACAACAGTAGAAAAGTAACTCAGACAAGAGCTCAAATTTTCTGACCTTTTAATACTGAAAAATAAAAGGTAGAGCCTCCAGTTGACCTCTATGGCTGCATGAAGTCTAGCCTTTTACTGGAATTCACTTCTCAGTTTCCCCTAGTAGTCCATAAGAAAGCCCACTTGATCCAAAAATCCTCTTTTTGTCACATGTTATCTTGTTTAGAATTCTTTTTTTTTTTAAGATTTATTTTGGGGGCTGGTGAGATGGCTCAGCGGGTAAGAGCACCCAACTGCTCTTCCGAAGGTGATAAGTTCAAATCCCAGCAACCACATGGTGGCTCACAACCATCCATAACGAGATCTGGCTCACTCTTCTGGAGTGTCTGAGGACAGCTACAGTGTACTTACATATAAAGTGAGCCAGATCTCGTTATGGATGGTTGTGAGCCACCATGTGGTTGCTGGGATTTGAACTTATCACCTTCGGAAGAGCAGTCGGGTGCTCTTACCCGCTGAGCCATCTCACCAGCCCCCCTTGTTTAGAATTCTTGACCAGAATGTCTTAGTTAGGATTTCTATTGCTGTGAAGAGACACTGACCAAGGCAACTCTTATAAAAGAAAACAATTGGGAGTGGCTTACAGTTTCAGAGGTTTAGTCCATTATCATCATGGCAGAAAACATGGCAGCATGCAGGGAGACATGGTACTAGAGAAGGAACTGAGAGTTCTACATCTTGATCTGCAGGCAGCAGAAGGAGTCTTTGCATAGGAAACCTCAAAGCCTGCCCCCACTGTGATACACTTCCTCTAACAAGGCCACAATTATCCCAACAAGGCCTCACCTGCTAATAGTGCCACTCCCTATAGGCCAAGCAATCAAGCACATGGGTCTATGGGAGCCATTCCTATTCAAACCACCACACAGAATACAAAGTTCAACCTCTTATTGTCATCTTTTGTCTTCTTATAATTCAATTCACCTTGTAGCATCTCTCTCCATACACTGCCTTAAATATGCAGATGACCATAGTCCTTAACTGCCCAGCATGACCAGCACCAGTCAGAAGGTGCAATAAACGGCCCTGCAACAAGGGAACAGGGTGGTGGTTGTGGTAGCTTAATGTTATACTGCCCCGTGAAAGAAGAGCTAAGGAAGCTCATCTGGAGAAGGAAGACTTATTTTGAATCCTGACTTCAGACATTTCAGTCCATGGTTATTTGACTCCATTTTTGGGGTGACTCTGGTGAGGGGGAGCACCTTTATAGAAGATGGCAGAGTGTGGCTGCTGTGCTTCATTCATGGTGACTGGGCAGGGGAAGGGGAGGGAGGGAAAGAGAGAATATTAACGACAATGTGCTGGAAGCCACAAGATCCACTCCTTCTGGACCCTCTCCATTCAACTAAAGCCTCACTTCTTCAGTTTCTATCCCCTCCAAAAATAGCCCATCAGATTATGAGCCCATCAATGGATGAGTCCTTCGGGGACCATTTTAGGTTCAAATCATAACACTGACAAATGACTCAGATATGTCTGGCCCTACTTCCAGCAGACATTGAACACTTCTCACCATGTCAGAGACATCTTGTTTCTCTGATTCTAGAGATGAGCACACCTGTATATTGACTTCCTTTCTCTGGCTGGGTACATTGTGGCCCCGATTTTGTAATTAGAATGACTTGTTTATTCTGTACTGTGTCAAGCCACCTGGTACATCCAAACCACCCAGACCGCATTCTCTGCAGTCTGTTCTCTGGTGTGTAGTGAAGGACAGTCAAGCCTATGACACCTGTCATAACCTTGTCTCCTTTTCTCATTAAACAGATGCTTGAAGGACAGCCGTGTGCCTTTGTAATATTTCAGATAGTCAGCCACACTCCAGAGAAGTGATCTGAATGAAATCTTTGCCCAACCCAAAGACCACCAAGAAGACTGGCTCAGCACACAAGGCAGGTCCTACCTCCCACATGTCCACTTCCCCGGTAGAGTTGTGTAAAGGTCCCCAAGGGGCAGTTTTCTGCTCTAAGCATATTGATAACCCACTAAATGGCAATCTACTAACTACCTCTCCATGACTCCTTCACAACATCTATTTCTGATTCTAATCCTCACACTTTGTGTGAACAAAACGTCTCACACAGAGAAAGCAAATATATGAAAATGCCTAACTGGCAAGCTATCAAGTTATTGTCAACGTATTACAGGTATGTCTGCATTTTCCTCAATGAGAATTCGATGGTTTGTAGCTTAAGATGGCTGTCTCTATATGTAGTTGTATTGAGAATGATGATGAATAATCATTTTATAACCTTCATGTCAGGCAGTGGAGTGAGTACTAGGCTGATTCCAGACAAAGCTAGTCATTCCATTTATTGTAAAGACTGAATTAATCATGGGAGCTAAGTCAGCCTTCTGAAGTATGGGAAGACAAGTTCCCAAACAGTCAGTACTCAAGAACCTTCCTGAGTCAGTCTCTCTCTCTCTCTCTCTCTCTCTCTCTCTCTCTCTGTCCCTCTACCCCCCCCCCCCGTCCCTCAGCTCTTGCTGTTGCTTCTGGCTTACTAAGTCACTGCTCATCTCTGTGCTATTCTCATCTCTATTTGTGTGTGCTGCCTCCAATCTTTAAGAAAATCCTGTGTGGTAGACATAATTTTCATATTGTATAGATAATGTTCAAGTTTAGAAAGATCATACCTAAGCCCACGATGAAGTTACAGAACTAGGATCCAAATGGACATCATCTCATTTAAAGCTTTCTGTTCTTTATTTTGTCCTGGCTATTTCCCAGGAGAAGGAATATTAGTCACTCCTATATAGATCATAATCAAATAGAGATAATGCAGGGAAAGTCTGGTTAAGGTGTTATTATCTACAGCAGGTGTGATGGTTGATACTAATTGTCAACCTGATCTAGAAAGCAGGGAATGAATCGCAATCATGTCTATGACAGAGTTTCTCAACTGGGTTAGTTAGCATGGGAAGACTCACCCTAGATGTGCATGGCACTAGCTGGGAGGTTTGAATAGAGGAAATGTAGGAAGGCAAGCTGAGTGCAGGCATCTCTCTCTCTCTCTCTCTCTCTCTCTCTCTCTCTCTCTCTCTCTCTCTCGGCTTCCTGCCTGCGAGTACAACAGGCCAACAGCCACATCTCCCATTGCAGTGCCTTCCCCACCATGCTGGACAGAACCTCGAACGGTAAGCCAAAATTAGCCCTCCTTTCTGATTGTTTGTTTGTTTTTATTTTTGTTTTTTGATGTTTTGCCTGTCATAGAAACAAAGAAGGTAACTAAGGCAACAGGAAATCAGCGTGTGGAGGAATCTGCTTATAAAAAATAATGACAAACTCCAATGCAACGATGAAGTGAGCCATTTATTTATTTATTATTTACTTTTAATGAGCAAAGAAGCTGATTAGGTATTTTGCATGCATACATACAGAACAGCTGGCGTGAGTGGACTGTGCACTCCAATGGAGACACTGGCAGCTGCCCAGAAACTCAGAGAGTTTATATATACCTGTGAGGGAGGAGGTGGGAAGTGGGTTAATTGTACACAGTTGAAGGAGGATTTATTATCTACACTTGTACAAGAAGCGGATTAGCTGATCTCTATAGAGGGTCTGTCTGGGAGCAGCAGTCTCAGGCTGTGCACACTAGGAAGGGGAAGCTGCAGTCAGTACTGCTGCACTCGCTGCCCACCTTCACACTCTGTCCACAGAAAGACTTTCCCATTTCCCTGAGCCTGACCCCAGGAAGGCTGGGCCGTTCCCATGAGTCTAGGGCCCTAAGGTTCTTGACATGGCTGTGCTCCTGTCAACAGTACACATTCACTCACGACTTCATCTGCTTCCTACAATACCCAGAAAAGCTATGCTTTACTGTGGACAGAGACATAAAGAAATGAGAAAACAAACAAGCTAAGGCCATTTAAGGCCACCAATCCAGAGCTATAGAAGATATTGAGATGAAACAGGAAGAAAGAATTCTTAATAATGAGAGCACAGGAATAAATTTAAGAAGCGATTTGACAAGCAAAGGCAAAGCGAAGGTAAGAAGCAACCCATTCTATCCAGTGAGGTAAGCCAGAGAACTCAGGACTAATATGGGAGACAGGAAGGAACGTACGTAATCTAAGCCAGAATAACAACCATTGAAACTATATGAAGTAATAACATCTCTCAATAATAACTTTAACTGTAAGTTACTTCAACTCACCAATAACTATAGATGCAGGCTAACTGACTGCATTAAAAAATAACAACAACGGGCCGGGCGTGGTGGCGCATGCCTTTAATCCCAGCACTCGGGAGGCAGAGGCAGGTGGATTTCTGAGTTTGAGGCCAGCCTGGTCTACAAAGTGAGTTCCAGGACAGCCAGGACTAAGCAGAGAAACCCTGTCTCGAAACCCCCCCCCCCCCAAAAAAAAAAAAAAAACCAACAACAACAACAAAAAAAAACCAAAACAAACAAACAAAACAAAGCAAAAAACAACTGTCTTCTATCTCCAAGAAACACATCTCACAGGCAAAGACTCCCATAGACTTAGAATCAAAGGCTGGAAGTCAATCTATCAAGTGCACAAACATAAAACACAAGCTGGCACTGCTACTGTGGTATGTGATAAGCCAGATTTTAAATAAAAATTAATCAGAAGTGATAAAGAGGACCACAGCAGGTTGGAGAGGTGGCTCAGTGGTTTAGAGCACTGCCTGCTCTTCCAGAAGTCTTGAGTTCAATTCCCAGCAACCACATGGTGGTTCACAACCATCTGTAATAGAATTGGATGCCCTCTTCTGGTGTGTCTGAAGACAGCTACAGTGTGCTCACATACATAAAATCAATAAATAAATCTTTTTTTAAAAAGAAGACCACAGCATATTAATATGTGAAACAATTAATTAGGAGATATAATACTTTAAATACATGCACAAAATATTGGGCACATAATTTCATAACCATGGACATGAAGGTCAGATAGACCCTGAATAATGACAATGAATGGTATCACTATCCAATTCTCATCTTTGCATAGGTCATCCAAACTAAAAATCAGTGAATAAACTTTAACTACACCATAGACCGGGGCCTTAACAGACACATGTAGGTTATTCCATCCAATAGGTGTCAATAGGTGTGGAGCACACACTCTTATCAGCCACCCATGAAACCACCTCTAAAGAGACCACAAAGCAAGCCTTAACAAATACAAAAGAAGCAAAAATAAGCCCTTGGATCTTCACAGATTGTACAGTATAACTAGAAAGTATATCAAAACTAAGAAACCATGGGAGATAAACAAAATCCAAGAACTCTTGAGTAAACAGTGGGTGGGTCACTGAAGAAATCAGAGTGAGCTGAAAAGGTCCCAGAATTCAGTGTAAATGAAAGCACAACTTGTGAGAAGCTTTGGGGTGAAGCTTGGGGAGCCCTAAGAGGGAAGTTCACAGCTGAGATTGTTCACATGAAACCATCAGAAAGCCCTCACAAGAGAACTCAGTTCCCAGGAAAACAGGCAGAGCTGAATGAAAAGGTGGATGCTAAGAAACAATAAAGGCTAGCGCAGAAACCCTTGAAGGAGCCCCAAGAAACAACACGCAGAACCAATCAAACAGAAAGGTAATTCTTTGAAAGAGAAGCAAGACTGACAAACCCTTAGCCAGATTAGCAAAAAGAAAGAGAGCAAAAACCCAAATTAACAGAATTGGGATGAAAGGGGGTTGTTATAACATATTCCAATAAAACCAAGAGGATTGTTACAGAATAGTTTTTAACAGAGATATCAAAAAGATAAAAAAAATAAATGAATGACACAAAACCAGCCAGTACAGATAAATCAATATACAAAAATTCTACAATTATAAACTTTCCAAGATAGAAATCAGAAAAAAATTACTAAGTTCATATGATCCTTATTTTATTTTATTTTATTTTATGAAGGGGTAGTCTTTTTGTAGCCCTGGAACTTACCCTGTAGACAAGGCTGGCCTTGAACTCACAGATCTGCCTGCCTCTGCCTCCTAGTGCTGGGATTACCACCACACACCTAGCTTAAGATCCACCAATTTTAAATTTAAAAGATATAAATAACTTAAGCAGACACAAAACATTCAACAAAACTGAAGCAATAATTGAAATCCCCCCAAACCCTCCCTACCAAAAAAGAAAAACCTAAGAGTGGACAAATTCTCTGCTGACTTCTACCAAACCTTTAAGTCTGGCCCAAAGTGAATATTTCTCACACTGTCCATAAAGTAGAAAGGGACAACAAACAACCAAACTCTGTCTATGGAGCCAACATTGCCCCGATACCAAACTGGTTGAGGCCATGGCAAAGAAAGAAACTAGATGTAAAAATTCTCAGCAAAGACAAACAGTATTCAAGAATATATTAAGGGGCTCAAACATCATGACCAAGTTGGTTTCATCCCAGGAATGTGAGGTTGGTTGAAAATGGGCAAATCGGGCTGAGTACGGTGGTACAAGTCTTTAATCCCAGCACTCAGAGGGAGAGGCAGGCAGGTCTCTGAGTTTCAGACCAGCATGGTCTACACAGCACATTTCAAGACAGCCAGGACTGCAGAGAAAATCCCTATCTTGAAAAAAAAGTGCAAATCTATAAATGTCATACGCTAGATAAACAGACTTGAGGACTTAAGAAAACCACATGATATTTACAGGATCTTATACTTCAAAAGACCCCAAAGACTCTACCAGAAAGCTTTTTAGACCTGATACACATTCCAACAAAGTAGTAAGATACTGTCTTAGTCAGGGTTTCTAGTCCTGCACAAACATCATGACCAAGAAGCAAGTTGAGGAGAAAAGGGTTTATTCGGCTTACACTTCCATACAGCTGTTCATCATCAAGGAAGTCAGGACTGGAACTCAAGCAGGTCAGGAAGCAGGAGCTGATGCAAAGGCCATGGAGGGATGTTACTTACTGGATTGCTTCCCCTGGCTCGCTCAGCTTGCTTTCTTATAGAACCCAAGACTACCATCCCAGGGATGGCACAACCCACAATGGGCCCTCCCCTCTTGATCACTAATTGAGAAAATGCCTTATAGCTGGATCTCGTGGAGGCATTTCCCCAACTGAAGCTCCTTTCTCTGTGATAACTCCAGCATGTGTCAAGTTGACACACAAAACCAGCCAGTACAAATAACAAATCAATATACAAAAATTCTACAATAATAAACTTGCTAAGATAGAAATCGGGAAAAAAAATACCACTCACAAGAGCATCAGAAAAATACTAGGAGGAACCCTAGGAAAGGAGATGAAAGCCACCAGATTCCAGAAAAAGAAACTAGAAGTTGGCGAGATCTCCCACTCTCAGAGAGTGGCAAAATTAATATGGTAAAATTGCTGTAATAACAAAAGTGATCTACGGGTTTAATGTAATCTCCATCAACTTCCCAATGATATTCTTCACAGAAATAGAAAAGACAATCCTAAGGGTTATAGGAATCCCAGCCCCTGAATAGCCCCAGCATCCTGAGCAGGAAGAGCAGTGGGAGAAGCATCACAACACTTGATCTTAAATTCTTTAGGTTTTTTTATTTTTATTTTATTTTATTTGGTTTTCAAGACAGAGTTTCTTATAGCCCTGACTGTCCTGGATCTCGGAGGTCTGCCTAGCTCTGCCACCCAAGTGCTGGGATCACCTAGTGATCTCAAATTTTATTGCAGAGCTAGAGTTGCAAAACTAAAAGGTAACGAGACCAAAAAAAAAAAAAAATCAGACATATAGAGCAGTAGAATAGACCACAAACTCACATGGCTATAGTATGACAACCATGTCAAAAATGTGTCAGTAAGAAAAAGTCAGCTTCTTCCACAAACAGTATTGGGAAGAGAAAATATGTAGACACTAGATCCATATCTCTCACCCTGCATGAAAGTCAGTTTAAAATGTATCAGAAGAGTCAGTTCAAGACTGGAAACTTTGAAAGCTCTAGGGGGAAACAGGTTAGAACACTTAAAGATACAGGCACAGACAGGGACTTTGTAAAACGGACTTTAATGGCTCAAGGGTTAACCCCAGCTGACAGATGGGACCACATTACACGTAAAAACTGCTGCACAGCTAAGGAAGCAATCTCCAGGGCAGAGAAGCAGCCTACATAATGGGCAAAAACTGTTGCCAGCTATACACAAGCAGAGGGTTAACGTGTAGAATATATAAAGAACTGCAAAAGCTCTTAAGAAAACATTCAGTCGACATACAGGGCTAATGAACTGAGTGGACTGCTCTCAAAAAAAGAAATACAAATGGCCAGTATTTGAGAAAGTGTTCAACATCCTTATTGGTCAAGGAAATGCAAGTTAGACTGTTTGGGATTCCATCTCAGAATTCCATGCCAGCCAAAATGCCAACCACCAAGAACATAAACAACAACCAATGCTGGATACGGATGTAAGGGAAGAAGCCCAGGATGGTGCGGACGGGACTGTAACTGATACTGCCACTAACCATGGGAGTTAGTGTGGACGTCCCTTGGAAAGCTAAGATATAAAAGTACTTTAGAAGCCTGGCCATACCCACTCCTTGGTGTGTAGCTTAAGTACTCTAAGAACACCAGACACTGAAGCCTGCTGCTCTATCGGGGCCAGCCTCTAAGCAACCTGCCTGTCCTCCTGGAGAGAGACGGGGAATGAGACAAGAGAGGAGCATTTGCAAAGCACCCCTAACATGTTCGCAGAGCAAGAACAGCCACATAAGTTACTAAGGAGACTTCTCCAGCCAAAGCCATGGGCCCTTCTCATAAATCTTCGTATCTTGGCTTTCTGCTCTTTTCTCCTGTGTATTCTAAGGGGGACTTCTCACAAGTCCTCCAGGGCGAGTATGAGAACCACGACAGGCTTCAAGCTGCACTGTTCACAGCCCCTGCTCACGAAGGCAGGTACCACCCTCGACCTTCACCTTCTGGAAGATGGGCTACTTGGGAGGATCAGTCAGGGGACCCCAGAAAGAAGAAGGGAGTCCAGGGAGAATAAAGAGAGCTGGGGCACAGATGTCTCCTAATCCTTGCCTCCTCACCCAGCTGCCAGAAGAAACATGCTTCTGGCTGGTTTTGGTTTTCCTAGAACAAACTAACCAAGCTTCGGAAGAGTTTTTGTTTTGTGTTCTGTTTTGTCTGTGTGTGATAATCTAGTTGCAACCATCTTCCCCCCCCCCCCCCCTCCAGGCGCCGCCAAACACACTGCCCCATCCGACTCAGGTCTCCACCTCTCCGAAGTGGACTTAATGCAGATCAGGAGCAAGCGCCCTCTAGTGGAGGTCAGAGGCACCGGGTTTGAGAGGTAATTCCTCAAGTCCTCAGCGGATACCAAGGGGGGCGGGGGAAGGCGCGGGGAGGGGCGTCTTCATCACTAACACCTAGAAGAAAAGGTTTCCTCAGGTGCACAGAGGAATGTGTGCAGTCCCCTCTATGGGTAGCTTTGGCCAAGTGTGTTGCAGACCAGAATGGCCCGCCCACATTGGGCACAATGGCCTGACCTCTGGATCATGAAGTGAGAGCTTCACCCTTTGCTGAAATGGCTTTCTGTGCCGAGTGTTCTCCTCAGCAAAGAAGAGTTGTGGTATGTTTCTATATCTGCCACTTCCCTCTTAGGTCCAGTACTTATGCTCAACAAACATATTAATATAGTAATCACATGCTCTCCTCATTCATAATGCTGAAACAGGAGAAGACAGGAGTGTTTTCTAAAATACACCACAGAGCCTTTCCATGACTGCTCCCATGAGACCGTTCCACCTATTCAATGGTAACTGAAATTGTGACGTCAGTGACATGTGTGCTTCTCCTTGGACATCATCTGTCCCTCCACTTCCTTATGAAAGTCATGGCTCAAATGTTGGTGAAAGTCCTTTTGCTCTTTGTAGCAGCCTCCCCCAGACTTCTTCAGGTACCCTACCCCTCGCTCTCTTTTCTATATTTAGGCCTCAACTAGATAAAGACAGAATGACCAATACATATGTAGTCTGTGAATGACCAATACATATGTAGTCTGTGGCTAACAAGATATTATTTGCCCAAATATACCCTTTGCATTTCAAAAGCAGTTTCTAGATATAACACCAAAAAGACATACAACAAAAGAAAAAGTGGATGTGTTGAATTTATACAGATTAAATTTTTTTAAATTAAAGGGCACTATTTAATATAGTGAAATGGCAATGATCATGATAGCAAAAGTCTTTAAAAGTCATATGTTTGATAAAGAATTGATTGATATCAAACATAGGTAAAGAACATCCACAATTCAACAATACAAGCAGCAAACAGTCCCAATTTTAAAATAGTGAAGGACTCACACAGATGTTTCTCCAAAGAAGAAACACAACCCACACAAAAAGCACATGAAAAAAAGATGTTCACTACCACTAACCATTAAGGAAACTGAGAAGAACTCTAATGAGATGTCACAGTGCTCCCACAAGGATGGGTGCTGTAAAACAAACAAGTACAGACACAGATGTTGAATAAATGGAGCCCACACATCAAGGTTAGAACATAAAATGGGGGCAGTCACCATGGGAAATAGTGCAAGCGGCTCTTCAGAAAGTGAAAGAGAATAAACAATTCACTAAGCCTGTGTACAGGCGCAAACCCAGAGCACTGAGCACCAATACTGAGGAAGGATACGAGGTGAAAACAGCCCAAGTGACAGCCAGTGCTTGTCTCAGGGTTTCTGGTGCTGTGAAGGGACACTCTGGCCATGGAAACTCTTATAAAGAGAAGATTTAATTGTAGCTGGTGTATAGTTCAGAGATTTAGACCCTTACCATCATGTGGGAAACATGGTGGTATTCAGACAGCCATGAAGTAGCTGAGGGTTATAGACTGGGTTGGAACTACAGCCAGATCAGCAGGCAGCAGGAACAGAGAGTAACCCTGGGCCTGGTTTGAGCATCTGAAACCTCAATGCCCACCCTCACAGTGACACACCTCCTTCCTCCAAGGCCACACCTACTCCAACAAGGCCACACCCCCTAATAGTACCACTCCCTGTGGACCCATGGGGGCCATTTTTATTCAAACCACCACATTGTGCTAATCCATATGACAAAACATCACTTGACTTTTAAAGCAAGGAACATTCTGCTACCTGCTATGATGAACTTTTAGGACATTATGCTTCAGTAAGACAGACATGAAAGAACAAATACTGTCATCCCGTTTTTATGAAGTCTCTAGAAGAGTCAGACTTAGAGAGATGGACAGTAGGCCTTCCCAGGGCCTGCTGGAAGAAGAGGCACTGAGGAGTATTATTTAACAGCTATGGGTTTCGGTTTGGGATGGTGAACATTTTCTAGAGATGAACAGTGATGGTATTGTGAATGTCACTGGGCTGCAGCCGGTTAAGATGCTAATGTCTGAGTACTGCTACTTTACAGTACACAGTAAAACGAAATGATCCTTTCTGGCTGGCCAAGTGTTAAGGCTGTGACTAATGTAGTACAAGCTCTGTAAGAGTGTGATGTCCCTGACTCCCCTAGAATTAGAGATCAGATATGTGTGAGGCCTAGTCTTCTCTCACAGGGCCTTGAAAAATACAAGCTAACTCTTAAGCTAGAATTTCCTTGTCTCTAAATGGTAGTACAACATATCTATTGTGATTTCTCCCTCACGCAGGAAGATATCAAGTTTCCTTTAGTCCCTAAAGTATTGCTGAGTCCACTCCCTGTCACTGGAGGTGGGAGTGGGGCATGGCTCGTGTCACTCAGCTTTTCTCCTTTCTCTGAGCAAATGGGTCTAAGATCCAAGGCAGTTCAAGATAATTAATCACAAAAATCTTTTTTTTTTTTAAGATTTATTTTATTTATTATATGTAAGTACACTGTAGCTGTCTTCAGGCATTCCAGAAGAGGGCGCCAGATCTCATTAAGGATGGTTGTGAGCCACCATGTGGTTGCTGGGATTTGAACTTATCACCTTCGGAAGAGCAGTCGGGTGCTCTTACCTGCTGAGCCATCTCACCAGCTCCAATCACAAAAATCTTAATGGCATAACTAACGAATTTCTTCTTGTGAGTGGGCTGCCAACTGGATAGAACGTGAGAGTTGCCGACAGCCATTTGTGACTGAGGAGAAAGCTGACCAGAGAATAGAGAAGACATGTAAATTACATCAAGATAATGTGATCTAGGGGCTGCGGGGATGGCTCTGTCAGTGAATGTGCCTGGGATCAGACCTGCAGCACCTGTGTGAAAGCAGGCAGGGCAGTGCACTTCTGTAGTCTGAGTACTGGAGCAGGGTGGAGGAGGCCGATGCAGGTAGATCCCTAGAACTCAGTGAGCACCCAGGCCAGATGAATTGATATGTTCTAGGTCCAGTGAAACAGCCTGCCTCAAAACCGCAAGGTGGAGCACCAACTGGGAAGACAGTCAAAGTTGACCTCTGACCTCTACACCATACATACATACATACATACATGCATACATACATACACACACATACACCTGCACACACACACATACACACACACACAAACACACATGCAATCATTCCATCTAATTCCTGGGCTCAGAAGTACCCGAGGACCATATCCTCATTAATCTTTTTTTTTTTTTTTGGTTTTTTTGAGACAGGGTTTCTCTGTATAGCCCTGGTTGTCCTTGAACTCACTCTGTAGACCAGGCTGGCCTTGAACTCAGAAATCCACCTGCCTCTGCCTCCTAAATGCTGGGATTAAAGGCATGCACCACCACCGCCCGGCCTCATGAATCTTTTGATTACGTGAGCCGTTGTTTTATTTCTGTTGTTTAAAACATTGAATAACCTTATTGTTCCTTATAACTAAAGAAAGTCCTGACAAAGGCATTTGCCTTTATGTATTATGGGAGGAAGTAAATGCAATAATTACATAAGGCCTGCAGTTTGTACTCTGTCATATCCTTTAATCCCATTCAGAAAATGTAAGTGTAACAATTTATATATATGGATAGTCACAGAAGCACAAAACTGGGAATTCTGGGTATGGCCCATATGTACAGGCTCAGAATATAAACTCAGAAAAGCTTTCAGTTGCCCTGGGTGAGTCCTCTGCCCCATGAAGGTGGGTCAGGTATGGTGTAGGAGCGGAGACTCCACCAGTTAGATGTCATTCGGGCTAATTAAGAAGTTGAAGCTTGACACTGTCATTTGGATAGAGACGGCATTTGACTTATGTATTTAAACGAGGACAGCAGGTGAACAGAGGTGAGCCATCCTGTTCAGGACAGAAGGCAACATAAAGAATCCCGTCTCATCTCAGGACAGCAGCCTTGACGTTGTTTCTCTAGATAACTTGGTCCATGGAAAAATGCACTGTATGTGTGTGTAATTTTTTCCGGTTGGGGTTTTGTTTGTTTGTTGTTTTTATTGTCAGCTCTGCCTGCCCCATAGCCTTCCTCTTCTTCTGGGGCAAACAGTATATTCTTAGTTCAAAACCCATCAAGTCAAAAGACAATACTGGTGATTATCTGAGCAGCGATTAATCAGTTAAGCTCAGTAGTTGGAGGAGGGAGTGAAGTCGGGAACGGACCTCTGATAACACAGCTGTCTCTAAGCCAGGACCCCACTGTCTGTTATGCTCAAAGCTGCTCTGGGCTGGTCCATAGAGCAGTGGCTGTGTGTGGATGCGGAACAATGCTGACTCCTAGAGTCACTGTAGCTAACCGCAAATGAGCCAAGGCTGATGGTGAGCATCTCATCAAGGAAGGAGCTATAACTCCTACCCAAGGGGAAGGGACCCTCAAGGACTTAAAAATCCCAAGGTTCTAGAACGATACCAAAGGTAAGAAGGGCTCCTGAAATGAGTGGCTGGGAGTTGGGATGAAATAATGATCTAGATTATTCTTTTTTATTAGTGTAGTCCTTATCAAACTATGAATTCTTTAAAAAAAAAAAAGATTCAGTACAAGACCTAGTAATTCCACTAGGTACAGACTGAAGGAAATGCAAATATTTCCCACAACAGTTTGTAGATGACTGCTCACAACAGCATTATGCACAGCAGGGAAGGTGCAGAAACAAACTAAATGTCTACGACTGATAAATAAAGACAATGCA
The DNA here is from genome assembly GCA_902729485.2 of Mus minutoides. Classification (NCBI taxonomy): domain Eukaryota; kingdom Metazoa; phylum Chordata; class Mammalia; order Rodentia; family Muridae; genus Mus; species Mus minutoides. The sequence goes on along the minus strand of LR749696.1, from coordinate 1,233,015 downwards.
TATAATAGTCATTTCAGAGAGTGAGCCAACATCAGCTGACAGAATGGTACCACCAGGTTGGCCTGTGGGCAAGCCTGTGACACGTTCGTTCTCCTGATTAGGGTTGGTGTAGGAGGGCCCAGTCGCTGTAGGTGGTCCCACCCTCAGAAATAGTAGTCTCAGGAGCTATAAAGAAGCAGACCGAACAAGCCAGGAGGGGCAAGCCAGACAGAATCGCCCCTCCATGGCTTCTACTTCACGTCCTGCCTCCAGGTTCCTCCCCAACTTGATTTCCTGCCCTGACTTTCTTCCATAATAGGTGGTGATGTGGAACTCTAAGCTGAAATAAACCCTTTCCTCCCCAAGTAGCTTTTGGTCTTGGTGTTTTATAACAGTCAGAGAAAGCTAAGACAATTTCCTTACAATGAATTCAAGTTTTAGATTCAAATGAAGTTTTAATTCATACTGGATGGGAAATCCATGACACATAGGTTTTTCTTATAAACACGATGCCAGATGAAGGAAGCCAGATTCAAAAGGTCACACATTATGATTTCGTTTATCCGAAAAGTGAATTGGCAAATCCACAGACACAGAAGGTAGGTTACACAATGCCAAGGGCTCCAGAGAAGAAGGGGGAGGAGGAGTGGCTGTGGATGAGTTTGGGTTTCCTCGGGGGATAATCACTATGTTGTGGAATTGGATAATGAAGACTGCAAAAGTTTTGCTAATATACAAAAGTATCATTAAATCTTTCATATAAAAGGATTGATTTTATAGTATGTGAATTAATAAAACAAAACTCTTTAGTTATCTCCGACTTTGTGAAGACTCCCAGAGCTTCTTGGTTAGAATCAACCTTTCCTTCTATATACAAACTTCAGAACACACTTTACTCTGTGAATGTATAACTTTTTATAATGTGCCAGTCTCCTCTGGTGATTATGAGATCTTCTAGGGAAGGACCGATGTAATGTCTGTCCTAGTATCCTCAAATGGACACATGAAACTCATTTCCTGCATATTCAGTAGATAGATCAAGTGAAGGGATTATTCACTTCCCAAGCCTTCGTAAGCCATAATAATGAGCAACCTATATTAAATATAGCAAATGTTCTGGATATTCTGTATGCAAGACTTTGGTGATGTAAAAGTGGAAAAGGCACAGTCTCTGGCTCCAAAGGAATATTTCCACACAATAGTTACACCACTTCCATGCTTACAATAAATACACAGCTATGACATCCACAGCTAATAGTTTAGGGATGTAAAATTTACCACCTGAGGGCGATGACAGGAAAAATCTGCACAGGCAGCAAGGCAGAAGTGAGCCCTAGGGTTGTTAGGGGCGTAACTGAGGTGCATTCCACAGCCAACAGGAAGCTGCACTGCTTTGCACAGTGCAGGGGACCGGAAGGTCTCAGAGCGAGCGGAATCCCTGAAGAGAAATCAGCCCAGAACATCTAGTGCAAGCATCATCTTTGACACAGCGCTAATCAACTCCAAGTTTTTCACTTCTGAAGCTACTTCTGCTTCCTCTGGGGTTGGGAGAAAGCAAAGGAGAGAGAGAGAGAAGGAGAGAGAGAGAGAGATTTCAGGCTTCAAGCCGGTGGCCAAAACAAGCTGGAGGAGAGGACAGGCATCAGCTTTCAATTGAGGCTGGAGTTAGAATTCTTACCTAGGCCTGACTGTTTATTCCCAGTTACCAGTTTGTTTTATGACTAAAAGCAACAAAGCTGGCCCGGGAGACCGAGCAGGAGGAGGTAAGGGCGCACGCGGTGGCCAAGGCGTGTGCGGCCAGGCGTGAGGACCTAACCAGATGCCTCCCCTGAGCTGTAGAGCTGTAGAGAGGAGAATCAGCTCTTGAAAGCTGTCCTCATTGGTGAAGAGTAAGGGCTGCTCTTCCGGAGGACTCAGGCTCCATTTCCAGTGCCCACCTAGTGCCTCACAACCGTATATATATTGAATAACATGATGCTCTGATCTGTGTATACATAGCAAAACAGCTAGGTCAAGTAATTAACAAGTGCATCTCTACACTACCTTTGTGAAGTGGTAAGGAAGCTTTCTCAGCAGCAGACACAGCACAGGTCAGCTACGCTGTAAGGGATCAGTGGCTCCTTGAGGACTCTAGAGCTATGCTTACCTCTACGACAAGGATACTGAAAGTCTATGATCATTCTCCAATATATATTTTCACTCACTATAGGAACTACTATGTACAGCACATTTCTTGGTTTTATTCCTCCGACGCAACTGAAGTCTTGAGTCCTTTGGCCATCAGTCTTCCTAATTCCTTCACACACACCCCAGTTTCCATGACCACGGTTTTACTCTCTCTGAGTCCAATGGTTTGGGGTTTTTTTTTTTTGGTTTTGTTTTTGCTTGTCTTTAAGACAACATCAAAAGTGACATTGTGCAGTGTTTGTCTATGTGTCTGGCTTGTTTTACTTAACATAGTCTCTCCAGTTCCATCCATGTTGTCACTAGTGACAATGTACCCTCGTTTTTTAAAAAGACTGACTAGTACTCTATTGTGCATACACAGTTTCTTCACTCACATAGCCAGTAATAAACACGGGCTTATTTCTTATATCTTGAACATTATGAACTATGCTACCACGGCGTGGGATATGTCTTTGACATACAGCCCTGCTTCCCTTTGGAGGCTGACCCAACAGCAGGGTGACTAAATCACATGATAGCTGCATTTGCAATTCTTTTCAAGTTTTGAAGCTTTTCATTTGGATATTTAAAGATATACATTCCAATAATTTAAATCATTCAGACAAAGCCACGGCATCCTGGCTAAGCTGCATTTTACAGCCTGCAGGATGCCTTGAGTCTGAATTTTACTCTAGATTTCACCATCTCCACCCAGCTTTTCCCCTCACTAGACTGAAGGTTCTTTTCCTTCCCTGCCAACCAGAGTGGCAGGCATGGCCTTCCTGGACAGTGGTTCTGATTCTTTGATGGGAAAGGGCAGCACAGCCATTTAAACCTCATCCAACCTCTTTGCATCCTATAAAGTTAAACAGCTAAAGGAAGTAAATAAGAAGGCAATGCTTGTGGGCTGTATAGTGCATGCTGGTACTCCTTACGATACAACTGCTTGCTTTTCCTGGTCAATTGTCTCTTGGAAGGCAGATTTTTCTCTTGCCTTCCTGGCTTTTTTAATTTCGACTTACTATATTTCTTGATCTCAGCCATATCAGGTTTGACAGGCATGGTTGTCCAAGGAGTGGAGCAAGGTGGCTGAATGAGGAGAATTGGATTTCGGTAGCCACCAAAGTTCCACTTTCAATTTTTTGAAGCTTCCTTATACTGTTTTCTGCACATAGTCATTTACATTCCCACTAACAAGAATTCCCTTCTCTCCCTCCTGGTCAGGACTTGGTGTCATTAATCTTTTTGGTAACAGCCATTCTCACACATATGAAATGACCTCTCATGGCAGTTTTGATTTGTGCTTCCCTGATAATTAAAACTACTGAAGTTTTTATTCTTACTAGCTACTAACGTCTTCTTTTGAGAAATGTCTGTGCAAGCTAGAGAGATGTCTCTTACGTAAGAGCACTGGCTCTGAAAGTATGAGGACCTGAGTTCAGATCCCTAGCAGGCAGAGAAGCTGAACACAGCTGCCCAAGTCTAGAAGCATCGGAGGTTGTACACAGAACAATCTGCAGAGCTGACTGGCCAGCCACCCGCCAGGGGAAACAGAAAGCTTCCAGCTCATTGAGAGACCCTATCTCTGGACAAGAAGTCAGAGGGTGACATATGATCTGAGGCACCTCACATATACACACATAGGTGTGAGCATCCTTATGCTCACAGGTATGCCTTAGGGGTAGGTGTCCCTGCCCCCATACCGAGCTTTTAGACAGCCTGCTGACAGTCAGAATTCCTGACCCCCTGCATGTGGGTGGTCAGTTTTCCCACTGCTGTTCATTGTATACACTATCTCTGCCCCACTTTCTGTTCTCAGCATCTTGGTTGAAAATCTGTCAACCCTGGGTAAACTTATTTCTAGGTTCTCTGTTAAGATTCATTGGTCTGCATGGCTGTTTTATGGCATTACCATGTGGGGTTTCTGTTGTTGCTATGATACACTATCCAATCAGGTAATATACTGTCTCTAGCTTTACTCTTCTTGCTCAAGACTTCTTTGATATTTGGGGCCTTCTGTGGCTCCATGCAAATTTTAGGATTCCTTTTCCATTTCTGTGAAGACGTCCATTAAAATTTCAGCAGGGATAATATTGGATTTGTAGATTTCTTTGAGCATTTTGGACATTTTTAACTTTTCCAATCCATGAACACAGAACATCTTCCTATTCATCTATATCTGTTCTGTTTCTTTCATTAATGTTTCAATCTCCTCTGTAAATACTTTACACCCTTCTTTAAATGTATTCCTCTTTCACTGCTATAGATGTGACTGTTTCCTTGAATCATTATCATTAGGGTACAGAAGTACACTGGTTTGGGGGTATTGGCTTTGTATATACTCTACTGGGTTCGGCTATTAGCTCAGGTGGTTTTTGGAGTCTTAAGAATTTTCTCTGTGCTTTCTCACTGTCTGTAAACAGACAATTCATCTTCTTCCTCTCCAAGTTAGATACCTTTTATTCTCTTCTCTTACCGTATTGCTCTGGGTGTCCAGTAGTGAATTTAATTGAAATGGCAACAGTGGACATTCATGCTTCATCTTTGATCTCAGTGGGAAAGCTCTTAACTTCTCACCACTGAGAATGGTGTTGGCTAGGGCTTGCTTGCTACGACAGTCTTTTACTGAATTGGGATATATTGCTTCTAAAGATAACTTGTTGAGAATTTTATCATGAAAGTCTGTTGATTTGGTTGAAAGCCTTCTTTGAATATACTGAATTGACTTCCTTCTGTGAGTCACATATCATGCTTATAGATTCATATATATGGAATTATCCTTTTTTTTTAGTGATAGACTCCACTTGATTTATGGATGAGCCTTTTAGAGACTATTGAAGCCAGGTTGCTAATAGATTTATATTTATGTTCTTCAGAGATACTGGCCAGAGATTTTCTTTCCTTCTGGTGGCTTTGTTTGACTCTGATGTTAGGCTAATGCTTGCTTTGTCAGATGAATTTGGAAGTTTTCCCTCTGTATCAGTCTATTACGGATGCTGAGTAATTTCTGAGTAATACGATCTTACTGCTCATAGTTCTCAGAGCTAGCAGGATGAAGCTAAGCATGTCTAGTTCTAATTCGAAGGATGCTCTTGCTTGCTGCCTCCTTACGTGTGGGAAAGGGGGAAACCTCCTTTTAACTTGGATCAGTATTCCCATTCTTTTTTTAAAGATTTATTTTTTTTATTTATTATATGTAAGTACACTGTAAGCTGTCTTCAGACACTCCAGAAGAGGGAGCCAGATCTCGTTACGGGTGGTTGTGAGCCACCATGTGGATGCTGGGATTTGAACTTATCACCTTCGGAAGAGTAGTCGGGTGCTCTTACCCGTTGAGCCATCTCACCAGCCCCCTTTTTAAAGATTTATTTGTTTTTATTTATGTGTACACTGTCTTTAGACACACACCAGAAGAGGGCACCAGATCCCATTACAGATGGTTGTGAACCACCATGTGGTTGCTGGGAATTGAACTCAGGACCCCTGGAAGAGCAGTGCAGTGCTCCTAACCGCTGATCCATCTCTCCAGCCCCCCACCCCCACTCTTACTTCTGAAAGGGTAATCTTCTTGCATTAGGGACTAAATTCTAACATAATACCTTCTATTTTAGGGAAAGGTTGGGAAGGATTAACATTAGTTCTGATGTCAATATTTGGTAGGATTTAGAATAAAGCAGGCAAGCTCTGGGACTTCTTTGCTGGAAGGCTTTTTATTACTAATTCAGTCTCCTCATATTCATATTTTCTATTGTTTTATGGTTCAGTCTTGTTAGGAATATTTGAAATTTATCTTCTTTTCTAAATTATCCTATTCACTAGCATGCAACTGTCCACAGACATCATATTAACAGTTTCCTTCTGAACGAAGGCTTGAATGTCTTCTCCTTCATTTCCAATTCTGAGTCTCTGGCCATCCCTGCATTTTCTTAGATAACATAGTCTTGATCATTTTATCTTTTTTTTTTCATTTTATTAGCCCTTTTTTGTGTCTATTTTTATTTTTTACATTATTTTCTTCTTTCTGCTAACTTTGGGATTAGTTTGTTTCTCTTTTTCTGGTTTCACATTAGCTTGTTTGATTGTCATGGCTTTGAGGAAAGCCTTTGTTCAAATACTTTGAATGAGTATTTCCTTCAGAACTGCCTCTGCTGTGTTTTATAAGTAATGGCTTTTCCCACAATGATTTCCAGCCTTGTGTTTTATTTCTTCTTTGACCTGTTGGTGGTTAGGAGGGCGCCGTCTAATGTCCGCACATCTGTGAATCTTCTGAAATTGCTTCTACTACTGATTCCTAGCTTCACATCCCTGTGGTCAGAAAAGATACATTACATCATTTCAACCCCTTTAAATATTGTAAGACTTGTTTTATGGCCTAACCTTTGACTCACCCCAGAGAATGTTCCACGTACACTTTAGAAGAATATACCATCTTGTGTTGTAGGACAGACTGTTCTATTTAGCTCAAAGTGTAGTTCAGACCAATGTTTCCTTATTGACTATATGTCTGGGTTATTTATCCATTATTAAAAGAGGGTATTGAAGACTGATACTATTACTGTACTCTGTCTGCCTCTTTGTCTGTCTGTCTCTGTCTATTTGCCTCTGTTTGTCTCTTTGTCTCTGTCTGCCCACCCCTCTCAATTTCTAGATATCTTAGTACTTTCTTGACCTAGACCAGCAAGTTGTTCTTCAGTGACAAGCTCCTAAAGGCAAGGACTAAGTAAATAAAGAAAATAGGAAAGCTAGAACCAGGGGGTCTTGCAGAGACTGATAGCTAATACCAAGCACATTTATTAAGAAGTGCAGCTAAGTTTGCAATGGGGAAATAGAATAAAGTTAGCAGGAAGTTAATATAGCAATTTTATCATTAAGGGAACCCAGGATATCTTAAGTGCACCACAGACTAAGCACATAGTGGCTTTGGGACTTATAACTCCAGTCTCAGGGGCAGGGGTTATTCAGGCTTCCACTAACTAAAACCTTAACTTCTTCCAGGCCCTGGCCCCAGCCTCAGGCCAGACCTTGCCAGGTCTGCCCCTAGGCAGGGACATAGAATTGTTCTCTTTGTTCTTTCATCAGGACCTCTAAAAAAGCCTTGGATCCTACATTTGCTTATCTGTTTAGGTACTTCAATATGATGTACACATATTTTTATAATGCTTAATGAATTTTATAATTCTTAATGAATCAATTCTAATATCATTATATAGTGTGGCCCCCCACTCCCTCCCTCCCTTCCAGTTTTTGACTCAGAGACTTTTTTCCTGCTCTCTCAGTTTCTGTTTGCTTGGGTATCTTCCATCCTTTCATTTTCAATCTGTGAGTTTCTGGTAGGCAGCATATTGTTGAGTGTTGCATTCTTACCCATTCAGTCACTCTACTTCTTCTGGTTGGATAGTTAATCCATTTACGTTCAAGATAATTACTGACAGCTAAGGACTTCCTTTGTCTCTTTGTTCATTGTTTTCAGGTTATTTGTAAATCCTTTTTCCTTTCCTCTGTTGCTGTTCTCCATGATGACTTGATGCTTTTTCTGTAGTGAATGCTTTGCTTTGATTCCTTACTGTCTCTTATGTATCTCATTATAGCCTGGTTATCATAACATTTACATAAAGTAGGCTATTTTAAGATGATAATATCAATTATAAAAGATAATAAACAGTTTAACCTCATAACATCCATTCTGATCTTGTTTTTGGTGTGCAAATTTTTATATCATTAACAAATTATTGTGGCTACTATCATGATAGTTTTATTTTTAAACTTCATACTAACAATGTATGTAATTTACTTAGATGTAGAGAATTTCTTACTTTCTCGTCTTTTTGTTTTGTTTTTTGTTTTTTGTTTTTTTGAGACAGAGTTTCTCTGTGTAGCCCTGGTTGTTCTGGAACTCAATTTATAGTCAAGGCTGGCCTTTGAACTCATAGAGATGTGCCCGCCTCTGTCTCTTGAGTGCTGTGATTAAAGGCTTGAATCACCACAGCCCAGCTTTTTCTGATGTTTTTATTTTACCAATCCCTTTTTTTATCTTTCTGGTTGGAGAATTTCCCTTTAGCATTCCTGTAGAAACCCATGTGGTGATAAACTTCCTTGGCTTTTGTTGGTCTATTTTTATGTCTCCTCCATTTTTTAAAAAAACCTCTTGCATTTTAAAGACTATTTATTTATGTATGAGTGTTCTGTCTGCATGTACATCTACATGCCAGAGAGGATGCCGGATCCCTTTATAGATGATTGTGAACCACCATGTGGTTACTGGGAATTGAACCTGGGTCCTCTGGAAGAGTAGCCAGCACTCTTAACTGCTGAGCTATCTCTCCAGAACCCTCTTCTTCATTTTTTTCAATAGTTTATTTTATTTGCCTTACATCCCAATCACAGCCATCTCCCCCCTCCCAGTCCTATTCTTATAAATCTCTCCTCCCATTGTCCCCTCCCCTTCTTCTCAGAGAAAGGGGGGCATCCCCCTTGGGTACCACCTGACCCTGGAACATCTAGTCCCAGCAGGCTAGGCACATCTTCTCCCCCTAAGGTTCAACCAGGCAGTCCAAGTATACAAAGGGGGACTAAATTTGTTTCTTAGCACCCATAAAGGGTAGTTTACAACCACATGAGTGAGTAACTCCAACTCCAGGAAATCTATCATCTTTTAGTTTCTGGGAGCACCTGTTCTCATATGCATATACCCCAACATATGACATAAGTAGCTAATAATCTTTTTTAAATCATAAAAAAACTTGAAAATCCCAATAAGTCAACAGGTATATTGACCATAAAGAGACAGAAGACATTCCCTCTCGCTTTTCTTTTCAGAAATTATCATGGCACCTTGCCAAGTGCAAGAAGAGACCAGAACAAAGGTTCTCAAATATCAGTGGACCTAAACATCAGTCAGTCTTAGAAAGTGGCCACGACTGGATGGCTTGAATTCTCACTTCTGGATATAAGGAACTTGCACACTTTATGAGGTCCTTATCAATATAACCTGAGTTATATGGTGTGGTTCAAGCTCACCACTACTGGTGGAAAGCAGACTTGTGGCAGCTGTCAGTCCATTGGACTGTGGCTCTCTCTGGGGGTCTCAAGTTCCACAGGGCTACAGTGGACACCACATGTGGTAGAAATAGCTTCAACAAGGAACTAAATCTTTTTTTTTTCTCTTTCTTGGTTTTCTGAGACAGGGTTTCTCTGTGTAGCTCTGGCTGTCCTGGAACTCACTCTGTAGACCAGGCTGGCCTCGAACTCAGAAATCCACCTGCCTCTGCCTCCCAAGTGCTGGGATTAAAGGCATGCGCCACCACTGCCCGATTAAGGAACTAAATCTTGAGGGAATGATTTTGCAAGTCACTGGGGTCTTGTCTGTTCACTGCCCCCTAAAAACTCTGCTTGTGTGGGATCAGTTTCTGTGATGTCTCTGCTGTTAGGGACTTTTCTCACTTAACAGGGTCTCTTCTTTAACTCCAATTATACAAACATTTTCTCTTTGGCTGCTGTTGGTCCCGCAAATCTCATGAAGTTTATTCATTTTTCCCCTTTTATTTCCCTGACTATATTTTAAGCAATTTGTCTTCTAGCTCACAGCCTTTTTCTTTTTTGACATGATCACTTTTGTTGATGTTTTCAGTTGCATTTCTTCACTTAACTTATTGCCTTTCAGCTCTAGAATTTGAGTTTTCCTTTTTTAATAATTTCAATCTGCCCCGGGGATGACATTAGCTGAAATACCCCACAAAGAAGAACCTGTCCAGAGACCATATCCAGAGGTTGAGGGATGGGGCCACCCATCCATCTCCAAAATTTTAACCCAGAATTGCTCCTGTCTAAAGGGAATACAGAAACAAAGAGTGGAACAGACTGAAGGAAAGGCCATCCAGAGACTGCCCCACTTGGGGTCCATCACACATGCAGACACCAAACCCAGACAACTATTGCTGATGCTAAGAATTGCTTGCTGACAGGAGCCTGATACAGATGTCACCTGAGAGGCTCTGCCAGATCCTGATGAATACAGATGTGGATACTCACAGCCAACTATCTGACTAAGCACAGGGACCTCAATGAAGGAGTTAAGGGAAGGACTGAAGGAGCTGAAGGGGCCTTATCTGGCATCAGTGGGAGGGGAGGCTCTTGGTCCTGTGAAGGCTTGATGCCCCAGTGTAGAGGAATGCTAAGGCTGTGAGGTAGGAGTGGGTGGGTGGTTGGGTTAGAAAACACCCTCATAGAAGCAGGGCAAGGGGGGATGGAAAGGGGATTAACAGGGAGGAAACTGGGAAAGGGAATAACATTCAAAATGTAAACAAAATATCCAATTAAAAATAATAATTTCAATCTGTTAAGGCATCTTGTTTGGGCCATTGTTTTCTTGATTTGGGCGAGCTCTTTCTCAGTGATTTCTTGAGGTTCATTGAGCTTCCTTGTATTATTTAAAATATTTGTCAGGTGATTTGTATATATTTAATTAGGGGGTTTTTGTATTTTGTTCTCTCAATAGTGATGTACTTCTCTGGTCATTATTTGCAGTCATGAATTGTTTCCTATTTTGTTTTTGTTTTTAATTTTTATTAGTTTTTTTGTTTTGAATTTGGCCTTTTTTTTTTTCCCCAAGGACCAAACCCAGAACCTTGGGCTGTCTAGGCAAGTACTCTACACCAAGCTTAACCCCAAAGCCTAGGCATTTTTTCTTAAGTAGCATATGTAGTAATAGACATCATTCTAGTGTCCATACATCCCTGGGTTTGTTGTTCTTGCTCCATTTCCTTCCTCAGGCTCCCCGCCCCTCTCTTTCCTTCTTTAGCAGCTCCCCTTGTGTTACCAAGTGACACACATCTCTATTACTGTCCTCTTAACTGAGAGGCACAGCATGCTACATGAAGTCCTGTGTCATCCATGACCTTCTCTGTATCGTCACAAGTTTAGTATCTGTACTGTGGACGTGAGCAGTGTCAGGTGGGGATGTGCTCCAGTCTGCAGACTGACTTTACCTGGGAAACTCCATCATCAGGTAGCCTGTCTGGACAGCTCATCACTAACGAAGCAAGTAGAGTTTAAAGATGATCATAATCCTGCATCTTTTGTTTATGGTAATCCTGGAGGTTGAACCCAGGATCCAGCACACAGCAGACAAATGCTCTACCACTGACATATATCTCTAGTACTTTCATTTCCTTTTTTTTTTTTTTTTCATTTTCAACTTCAGTTAAACTTTACAGAGTATTTAAGTAATATTTCATTTTTTATTAATACACACACATACATCTAACTCCTTATGTATACAGAATTTCATGTTTGAGTAGTGTGTTAATTAGGGTTTTTATTGCTGTGAATAGATACCATGACAATGGCAACTCTTATAAAGGAAAACATTTAATTGTTTCAGAGGTTTAGTCCATTATCACCATAGTGGACAGCATACAGGCAGACATGGTTCTGGAGAACGAGCAGAGAGTTCTACATCTTGACCCACAGGCAGCGGAAGAAGACTGTCCCACTAGGCCTACCTTGAGCATATGAGATTTCAAAGCTTACCTCCACAGAGACACACCTCATCCAACAAGGCCACACCTCCTCCAACAAGGCCACACCTCCTAATAGTGCCACTCCCTGAGTCAGCATTCAATGCCATGAGTCTAGGGGGGGGGTATTCCTGTTCAAACCACCACAAGCAATATTAAATGTCTTCCTCAGCAGGAAGACAGTATAGAGCTTCCCAAGGAGCATTTCCTCACAGAGATACTAATTCAAACTGTCTACATGGGAAAATACCTCCACAAGAACCAAGGAAAGTAGATGGGAGATCACATCTGAGCACAGTACAGACCAAGAAACACTGGGAAGGATAGGAGTTACAGGTTTACACCCTTCCTCCCACCCCAGCCCCAGAGAGCACAGCTGGGAGAAATTCCTTCCTCTAGGAAAGGGTCACAATGTCAGCAGAGAAAGTTCTTTGCAATGTGGACACTGGGCCTGTCTCCGTAAATGCTGGTCTGGTCCATACATCCTGAGCTTCCTAGCCCACCTTATTACCAGGCTGATTCTACTCCAAATCCTGAGCCTCCTCCAGGGCCAGACCAGCCTCTGCAGACTCAGTCTCCAAGTTCAGGCTGACAAATTATGCCCAGGTTTTCTATGTCCCTACCACTGCACCAGGTTGAACTCCATGGCCCCTGACTTCAGAGCTAGATTAACCCATGCATTAACCAGGTCCGGTCTCAAGCTGTGATGAACTCTGCACTGCTCAACACTTCTTTTCTGAGTCTCTGCTAAGGAAAAGAAAAGGAAATAGTTCCAAATATTTTCTCTAGTCCATTGCTTTGGTTTGAATGTGTCCCCCAAAGTTTATGTGTCTAAAATTCAGCTCCAAGGGCTGGACAGATGGCTCAGTGGTTAAGAGTACTGGCAGTTTTACAGAGAATCCAGGTTTGGTTCCCAGCAGGCACATAGTGGCTCACAATCATCTGTAACTCTAGTCTCAGGGAATCCATTACCTTCTTCTGGCCTCCGTGGGCACCAGGCATGCGTAGGGTGCATGAACAGACATTCAGGCAAGATATGCAAACACACAGAAATAAAACTAAGTATGTTTTCAAAAAATATTTAGTTTCTCATCAACGCTGTTAAGAGGTGGAACCTTGAAGAGGAAACAAAGCCTTCTAGTGGATGGAGTACAGGAGTGGATTCCTTATGAAAGAGCAGTCCCCCCCCCCCAGCCCCACCCCACAGTGTTATGATAAGAGAGCTCTTACTGGATGCTACATCTTCTTGGATTTCTTGGCCTCTGGACCACAGTACACTTCTATTCACTTACAAAGTTTACAAAGTGTTACAAAGTTTCAGATATTCTGTTGCACAGAACAAACTAGAATGTCTATTATCCCTGAATGACCCTGTCCCCTGACTTCTGCTGTTAGCTTTGACAGGTGGGGAGGGGCAGTGCTTTGCTTCTTCCTCGAGGCAGCAGTGCTCTTACTGATATGAAAAATATCATATCTGTATATGTTTTGGGCGGAATAACCAAGCAGCAGACCAGGCCAAGGTGGTTCCACGTGGAAGAGGTTTATTGAGCCGGTAGGGGATGCAGAGAAGAGGAGAAAGAGAGACAAAGGGGGGAGAGAAGAAAGAGAAGAAAAAAGAGAGCGAGGAGGGGGTGACTTCCTAATTTATACAAAAAATGACGTCACACCATTGAGGGTGGAGACTGAGCCAGGTGGATTGTGGGATTGAAGGTCGTTGTCCTGGCAACACAGGTCAAGGGTCACATAGGCGGAGAATTGGAGTGTCTTGGTGCTAACCCTGACAACTGATATGAATATTCCTGCTTATCTAAAATTCATGCTGAATTTAACCCACAAGGCAACAATTTTAAGTTTTAAGAAAATGGGCCTGTAAGGGGGTAATTAGGACATGAGTTCTCCCCGGTACAGTATGCCCTTAAAAAGGTTTGGGTAAATGAGTTTGAGTTGGCTTACCCCACCCCAACCACACCCCGACTTTTCACCCCTCCACCGAGTGAAGACACGAGGAGCCAGCCATGAATCAGGAGAGGTCCCTCAGTATGACATCTGCCGGTGACTTGAGGTTGAGCTTCCCAACATCAAGAACTACCAGAAATGGGTTTATAATACTTTTAAAGCTTTCTTACGTTTTATTGTTTTTAAAGATTTATTTTATATATGTGAGTACACTGTCACTGTTTTCAGATACACCAAAAGAGGGCACCAGATCCCATTACAGATGGTTGTGAGTCACAATGTAGTTGCTGGGAATTGAACTCAGGACCTCTGGAAGAGCAGTCAGTGCTCTTAACCTCTGAGCCCCCTCTCCAGCCCCAGGTTTATAATATTTTTAATGTAAACAGTCCTAGATATTTTGTTATAGCACCTAAATAGGCTGATAGCAACAAACTGCCATTTTTCTCTGCCTCAAAGAAATGATTTCTAATTGCCTTCAATCCCTTCATCTTGTATGAATAAAAAGTCTAAGGCAAACACCACATTACCTGGGTGTGGTGGCTCAAGCCTTTAATCCTATCTCTCCACTCAGGAGGCAGAGGCAGACAAAGCCAGCCTGGTCTACACAGCAAGTTCTAGGATAGTCAGGGCTACATAGAAAGACCTTATCTCAAACAACAACAAAAACATCCCATTGTCACCGTAGACACCATCATTATCAATAACAACTACAAAAAAGTGTGTTCACAGTCTGTTAGAGAAGTGTTCTTGATAAGGAGATTTTTTTTTATGTGAGTTTGTTTCGTTAGCTATTACTTTATTCTTTTCCTTGAAGATAATGGAAATATAGTAGATGGCTTTTGTTGTATGTTTTAATTTTCATGATGTTAGAGACTGGATCCAGGGCTCGAGTGTGATAGACAAGAACTCTACCCCTTTGCTCAAAGATGGCTTTTAAACAGGTCCGTGTATATTTGAGTGCAAGGTTATAGTTATTTTTGCTTTATTTGTTTTCTGAATACAGGATCTTACTATACTACCTGGAATAGTTTCAAAACCCTGGGCTCTAGTGATCCACCCAATCTCTTGATTCCAAATTTTAAGCCTCTGTAGGCTTAGAATTTTTTAAACCTATTTTTAATAAAGGTTCTCCTTACTGAGGTAACCCAACCACAAAAGAAGTCACTTGATATACACTCACTGATAAGTGGATATTAGCCCAGAAATTTAGAATACCCAAGATACAATTTGCAAAACACAAGAAAATCAAGAAGAACGAAGACCAAAGTGTGGATACTTCATTCCTCCATAGAATAGAGAACAAAACACCCATGAAAGGAGTTACAGAGACAAAGTTTGGAGCTAACATGAAAGGATGGAACCTCCAGAGACTACCCCACCTGGGGATCCACCCCATAATCAGCCACCAAACCCAGACACTATTGCATATGCCAGCAAGATTTTGCTGAAAGGACCCTGATATAGCTATCTCGAGTGAGGCTATGCCAGTGCCTGGCAAATACAGAAGTGGATGCTCATAGTCATCTATAGGATGGAACACAGGGCCCCCAATGGAGGAGCTAGAGAAATTACCCAAGGAGCTGAAGGGGTCTATAACCCTTTAGGTGGAACAACAATATGAACTAACCAGTACCCCCAGAGCTCATATTTCTAGATGCATATGTAACAGAAGGTGGCCTAGTCGGCCATCATTGGGAAGAGAGGCCCCTTGGTCTTGCAAACTTTACATGCCCCAGTACAGGGGAACACCAAGGCCAAGAAGTAGGAGTGGGTGGGTAGGGGAGCAGGGCGGGGGGAGGGTATAGGGAACTTTTGGGATAGCATTTGAAATGTAAATAAAGAAAATATCTAATTTAAAAAAAAAAAAAAGAAAGAGAAAAAACCAACCAACCAACCAACCCACCAACCAACCAACCAACAAAAAAAGGGTTCTCAACTTCTTCAAAACTCCTTCTAGCCCACCGTCCAAAGGTAGGGGAGAAATAGGACAAGGGGATGTGGACCTGTTTAGAAGTAGTTTCTTGGGGCAATTCCAATCTCTGTCATCAGGATACCGGCAATCCTGGTCAGTAGTATCAAGACAGTAAACACAAATCAGCAGCAGTAGCACGATCCAGCAGAAACAGCTAGGCTTCCGCTGAATCAGCACTAGTTAGCTCAGGACCGGCCAGGATGCCAGCAGTTCTCTGGCATGCCTCTTTCAATGAAGTGAAGATCAGGTAAGACGAAGACCTGAGAGCAATGAAGCTTTGCAAAGCTAGCTATCTATACAAGAGCACAAGTCCTCCCGTAGGTCTTGCCTCAGTGAAACACCACATGAGCTTATCACCTGACACATCCAGAAACTTCCACTTCAATACTCCTTGTAAGTCTCAGGACATAGATGGTTCAAATTCTAGATTTTTCAAAACCATAAAATAACAGAATCATACCGACAGAAATATAAATATTTCTTGCCTCCTTCACCTACTGTGTGTGTGTGTGTGTGTGTGCACATTTGCATACTTGCATGCAGAGACCAGACCAGGCTCCGAGGTGTCTTTTTCTAACACTCTCCACACTATTGCCTTTAGACAAGGCCTCTCACTAAAACTGAGAGCCTTCTGAACAGACTGAATGGCCAGGGAACGCTTGGGATCTACCTGTGTCTGCTCCTAGTGCTGGAGCCACAGCCACACACAGCCATGCTTGACTTTTTGCAAGGGTGCTGGGAATTCAAACACAGGTCCTCAGGATTGCAGAGCAAGCTCTCTTACTTTCTGAGCCATCTCTCAGCCCAGGACTCCAGTAATTTCAAACAGCAGGATATACCCAAGAGGTGAAGCACTAGAAGCATTGTGTCTCACTCTTTTGTGAATAATGAGGAGTCAAGAAGGATGATTAAACAAGGAAATGGCAAAGATATATAGACATAGACATGCCCTGCTGTAATTGTGAGAGTTGTGCAAACGGTTAAGCTCTCTTCCCTTTGTTCAAAGGTCAGCACTTCAGCGTGTGCCACCGACAAGTCACATGGGAAGCTGACTAATGTAGGGGTGGGAGTGAGGTAGGGAAGATGGCAGAAAAACACTGAGACATCTGCTGTTTTCTCTTGTGCTCCTGGTTGTACTAAAGAATGGCCTGACTCCATTATTTGTGATGGGGCTGTGGATTCAACTTCCCCTTCCCCTCCAGAGATGACTGGCAGTGGGTCTGGACTTCATCTGGCAAGTGGCTCTGAAGGCCAGGGTTTCTGCTGTATGGAGGGGAATGTCCCTCCTATCTAGCTAGATGGGAGGTCAAGAAAGCAAAGCTGCTTGGAGCCATTGTGTGACACACAGGGGGTGGGGGGTGAGGGGAGTCAATGGTCACTACACAGCTTGAGAATAAAAGGAGCAGGGCAGAGCTGAAGCTAGAAGTCACCAAAGAAATCAGAACCCAGATTCATCCAGGCCTGTATCCAGCTAAGCGTGGGGACGGTTCTCCGGAAGCTTCGATGATGCAGGCCAATCACGTCTCTCTTCGCTTGTTGAGTCCGTTTGAGTGAATCTGGTTTTCGGTGACTTGTAACAGAAAGTCCCAAATGATTTTCAGTGGCAACAATAATCAGTTAGGAATGTGTCTCAGCGGACGGAAGTGGAGGTAGGCAGGAAGAGGTTCACTGAAGTAAGGGCATGAGAGATAAATCTCACATATAAGACGGACTGTTCCCGTCCAACCACCTCCCAAAGTGTATGTGCTGGAACTCTGACCCCAGTGTGACCATGTTTGAGAGGTTATTTTTTTTTTGTTTTGTTTTTTGTTTTTTCGAGACAGGGTTTCTCTGTATAGCCCCGGCTGTCCTGGAACTCACTTTGTAGACCAGGCTGGCCTCGAACTCAGAAATCCGCCTGCCTCTGCCTCCCGAGTGCTGGGATTAAAGGCGTGCGCCACCACGCCCGGCATGTTTGAGAGGTTATAAAGGTGAAATCCATCCATGGATTAAGCTGATTCTGTGGGAACAGCTTAGTTCCAGCAGGAGTGGCTTTGTTTTAAAAGTGCCACCTCTAGCTACGTTTCTGTAGCTTTCTCTGTTATCTCTCTATTGCTGTCTTACCTTCTGACCTGTGTGATCCCTCTGCCATACTGCAATGCAGCAAGGAGGGCTTCACCAGACGCCAAGAGGATGCCTGTGTCATGCTCCTGAACTTAGCCTCCAGAACCGTAAGTCAAATAAATCTCTATTCTTTATATATTATCTGGCCTCAGGTGTTTTTTTTTTTTTCATAGCAACAGAAAAGGCAAAGGTATAACCATGATAACTTTCATATAACCTACCAGCCCTTCCTAAGTTCATTAGTAAAATGTATACAGCTGGTAGTGTGAACTCCACAGGGCTGAAATTTGGATGACTTAAGTCGCTATCACATCTGTGCATCCTTGGGCAAGCTATTTGTCTATTATCTAAGCTCAGGCTCTGTCTCTATGCAATGGCGGTACGATAGATCTGTCTGCCACTTGAGCTGCAATAGAAGTTAATTAATGAACACACTGAACGTCGGGCATATGGCAATATCATTCAATTATTATAACTGCTTTTCAACACTTTTCCAAGTTTGTTAGACACATTTTTGTGAGGGAAACATTAAACTACCAATGCTTTCTATCTATCACTCTCTCCTTTCTTTCTATCCTGGGAGGAGTGACCTTTAATGAAAGACATAATCCTCCTACTATCCAAGGCTTTCCTTTCCTCCTTTCTTCTTTACCAGACTTTGTCCCAGACCCTTGATCTAAGTCTTTAGAGTTCTGTCTGTCAGTCATTCCTTTTGTCTTTATCATTGCCTCTTTACTGACAATCCCTCCCATTTTGCTAAAAGTCTCCATATTGAAACCCTGTCACAGCTCTGGATTCATGGGTCTTGCACTGTAGCTGTCAGTTTTCTGTCACTATTACAAAATGCCTGAGGCAATTAACTTATAAAGAGGAAAGGTTTACTTTGGCTTATTCTGGAAGGCTGCAGACCATAGTCAGATAGCTCTGTGAGTTTGGGCCTCTGGCAGGTGAACATGACAGAGGAAAACATTCACCTCAAGTCCTAAGGAACAAAGAACAAGGGAAAGGCAGTGGATCCCATGTTCCTCTGCAAGCGAATGTCTCAAGTCACCTAAAGACCTCCAACGACGTCATACCTCTCAAAGTCATTACTACTTCCCACCTTTAATACATGTATCTCGGGAGAACAGTCATCCAAAATAGCTTGCGCCTAATGATTCAATCAACTATGGATCAAAATACTCTGGAAAAAAAAAAAAAACCAAGCAAATAAACAAAGAAACCTAAACCCAAAACCAAAATAAAACAAAACGAAAATAACAACAAAAAGCTTCAGTCAGATCTTCTGACCTTTTCTTGTCATTATTTCTTAAGTAGTCTGGTGTAACTACTTTCAGTACATTCTCATTGTATTTGGTGTTATCATTAAGCTAGAGATGTTCTCAAATGAGGAGAGGATATATATCCATTATTTCCAAATACTACCTGTAACCTCTTGTTTTTCCTCCTTGCCCCACGCTCCAGAAATAATGACTTAAGTATATTTACAAATGCCTAGGCCAAAGTTTTACATGCTCTTCAACTGACTCATAACTTAATATCTGGCTTATTGCCACATGACTGGATACCTCTGCCCTATTTTCTTGCCTCTATCTCCATCAGCGTTCCCGGGCCAAATCCCCCATGCCTCACTCGTTCCCAGAATTCTCTGTCTGCAGGATGTGCTGCCACCTTCTAATCCTGCCTCAGCTCACTGGCCAAAAGTTTGTTTTTTTATCGACAGGTGAATGTTTTAACAAACCGCACAAGAGATTATCTCTACAACTACCCCATTGTATGGAAGGGGCTTCAAAGTCTGAGAATTGTGGCATCAATGGAAGGATCCTAGTCTCTCCATCAGTAGCTCTGATGGAGAGAGTGGGATCTGAAGAACTACCCTACCTTAAACAACTGGGTGCCCTTGACTTACTGAGATCTAGATCTGACGTGCTTGAACCCCAAATATCCTCAGGCATGCTATGTGCATGTAGTATGTAGTCAACTGTTCTGGCTACATACTTCACATCATTAATAGCACCAATCATCCTCCCACCAATCCACTATGGGTTTGCAGAGTAAAGAAACTTCCAAACAGTCTCCTTAAGTCCCATTATCAGTGTCCCCCATGGTGCCTGTTCTTTCTCTCTTCAGTGTAGAGGATGTGCAATCTCTTCATCTGATGCTAATGATGTGGCCTAAGATCATTTCTCATCTTGTTGTACCTTAAGAGCTTTCTGGGGGGCTGGTGAGATGGCTCAGCCGGTAAGAGCACCCGACTGCTCTTCCAAAGGTGATAAGTTCAAATCCCAGCATCCACATGGTGGCTCACAACCATCTGTAATGAGATCTGGCGCCCTCTTCTGGAGTGTCTGAAGACAGCTACAGTGTACTTACATATATAAAAAAAAAAAAAAAAAAAAAAAGAGCTTTCTGGGCCCTTTATCCCATCTCCTTCAGCCTCTCCCTCACTGTCCATCGATCAGCATTTCAACACAAACTTCTCTTCAAAAGACAAGTCTCCCTTAGTGTCAGGGACCAAGCACTCCCAGTGCCATCACTGGGCTGAACTCTTCACCCACTGTGCTCACCTTCCTGACGGTGTCGACACTCACTCCCCACTCACTCCCACTTGCATTGAACCTCTGCCCACCGCTTGCCCAGGCTGCTCCTCTCCATCGGCCACAGATGACCAGTGTTAGATTCCAGGGCCTTCCATCCCAGGGGCCTCCCACTATTATCACTGTATTCTCAGTTCCCTCTGACACAACCAATCCATCCTTCTTTTATGTTTTGATTGCTTTTGTTCTAGAAAGGGTCTCACCTTACCGTCATTCTCCATTTAGACCAGGCTGGCCTCAAACTCAGAGATCTGTCTGCTTCTGCCTCTGAGTGTTGGGACTAAACACGTCAGGCATCCTTCCTTCTTAACTTTTCTTGGTTCCCTTCATACTTACGTCTTGAATGGAGAGCTCCTCAGAGACGTATCTCAGGCCTCATTATGTTCTCTTTATCCTCCTGCACCAAGACTGTATCCATACAAACTCTTGCAGCGATGAGCCTAGAACAGAAAAGCCCTGCATATACACTCCTAGGCTGCTCTTACTCTGATCTCCAGCCTATGTCATCAGCCCTACAGAGGGCATTTCTTTCTTTTTGGGGGGTGGGGGGTGGGGATGGGTTTGAGACAGGGTTTCTCTGCATAGCCCTGGCTGTCCTGGAACTCACTTTGTAGACCAGACTGGCCTCAAACTCAGAAATCCGCCTGCCTCTGCTTCGAGTGCTGGGATTAAAGGTGTGTGCGCCACCACGACACGGATGCCTCACAAGTTAAGAATACCTACCTCATAACATACACAATCTAAGTTAACTTGCTAGCCTCGATTTCACCTCTTTCCAAGGTGTATGACATCTACTGAGATTATCTGACCATATACTCAAGGGCTATCTTTGACCCTTCCTCTCTCTCCTTCCTCCCTTGAATTTCCATTGTTAACAGCTTGCCATGTTTCCTGCCTGGACTGCAGCCACAGCTACCGGACTTTGCTGTTTCTGCTCCCTTTCAATCCACAGTGTCTCACACTATGGAGGAAAAACATCACATGTACATTATATTTAGATTGCAAATTATGTTCCTGGCTTCCAGACCATCAAGGTTAAAAAAAAAAAAGTCAAAGGAAAGTAATCCTCATATCTCTTGATATTTGTTCTAGTACTAATACCGTGCTCAAAATTAAACTTCTCAGATGATTTATGTAGGAAGCGACGGCGACATAAGAGTCACTGGCCTCTCCACTCCAATTCTCCTATGGCATGGTCTATCATCTTTTAAACCGGTCCTTACCAAGTACTCACAATGAATCAGACACATGCTCACCACTGGAAATAAAACAGTGAATGTGTGTGTGTGTGTATGTGTATTTGTGTTTCTATGTGTTAATCTCATGGCTGACACTGAGTTTCAAATAATATTAAGTGAAACTTTCATGAAAATTTACATGTTTCTCAAACTAGTCCTATTTTATAGTAAAACCAGGGTCAAAATAAACATGTCTCAGAGTCCCCTCCTTGGCTGTTCCCAGAGCAAGATTTCAAGACTTCTTACCTTTTTTTTTTTTTATTATTCCAGCTTACTACCACTACTGTACATATTGCCAGGACTCCCAGGTGCTGACAGGTAGTGCTTTCCTTTGCCAGCCTCGCCAGCGGTGGCTCCCCCTCCCCCACTGCTCCAATGTCACTGCTATTGCTCTCTTGGGTCAAAGGTACTCATGATGCTTACCCGGTGAGTGCCAATGATGCCAGAGAGGAGCAGGGTGTGGACTAGCCTTGCTTTGTCCACCACGGCAGGAA
Source organism: Mus minutoides (assembly GCA_902729485.2). Taxonomy (NCBI): domain Eukaryota; kingdom Metazoa; phylum Chordata; class Mammalia; order Rodentia; family Muridae; genus Mus; species Mus minutoides. The sequence continues at coordinate 1,210,995 of LR749696.1, read as the reverse complement.
GTAGGGCAACCAGATATCAACCTTCCACTGCCTTGAAGGCTCTCCAGCATGCTAAGAATGCCAAAGAGGCTGAAGCTGCTCCAATACCAGGATCTGTTTATACTGAAACTGTACTATGTTTTCTTTCTGTGCTTTCCCTCACCTGTCTGAGAGCCACGCTCCCCAGCTGGTGGAGTTCCAAGGCACTACTCAAGTTCCAATGTCGTATTTCCCTGGGCTCCTGAAGGTCTCAATTTGTCTTGTGTTACATTTTGGATCTTCAGTGTTTACCCAAAAGCTCGTGTACTGAAGGTTCAGTCTCAAGTGCAGCAGTGTCCAGGTGGGTCTCTTGTGGGGAGGCAGTGACTCTATCACAAAGGTTCCCACCTACTGCCCTGACTGGCTCTTAAAGAGGTAAGACCTAGTTGAAGGAAGTGGGTCTGAGCTAGGATAGAAGGGCAAGGAAAATTATTGGGACACAAGAAGACAAGGGAGCTCCTCACTCTCCCTAGTCATCAAGCAAGGATTCCTTTATTTAAGGCCATTCTCCCCTTGTGGCTGTAAACCCACAATCTGAGACTCTCACTAGAAACCCAGGGGCTCCAGGTTTTACCTCATCAGACTCTAATCTATCCGAGGTTCCCTGAAGTTGTCTTGTAGTTTCACCAAAAACCAGAAGGAGGCAGGGTGAGGTGTAGCAACCCTTCCAGATGTGAAGGGGGCAGGGTGAGGTGTGCTTTTCTCTCTCTCTCTCTCTCTCTCTCTCTCTCTCTCTCTCTCTCTTTTCCCCAGACATGGCTTCTCTGTGTAGCCTTGGCTATCCTGGAACTCAACTGTAGAGCAGGTTAGCCTTGATCTGCTTGCCTCTGCTTCCTGAATGCTGAGATTAAAGGCCTGCACTACCACGCAGGGCCAAGAAGTATCTTGAGAGCCACTAAAAGAATATATCTGGTAATTGCTAAGACATTTTGCTGTGAGTCTCTTATGGGAAGCCCAGACCCATCCACGGGTGTCTTGTTCTCTCACTAAGCATCTCTCTGCCATAGCTCTTTTGCCTAAAATCGGTTACAAATGGCTTCTAATAAATTGAGACTATTCTGTGAGAAGCCCATAGCCATGTAAGGTGTGTTATGTTCTTTTTTTTTTTTTTCTTTGTTGCTTTTCTTTCCATTCCAAACAGACTTCGAGTCTATTTCTTTTTTTTTAAAGATTTATTTATTATATGTAAGTACACTGTAGCTGTCTTCAGACACTCCAAAAGAGGGCATCAGATTTCGTTACGGATGGTTGTGAGCCACCATGTGGTTTCTGGGATTTGAACTCACCTTTGGAAGAGCTGGAAGAGTAGTCGGCGCTCTTAACCACTGAGCCATCTCGCCAGCCCAAGTCTATTTCTTACTGGTTTGCTTTGAAATTCATTTCTAAGTTGAAGCCCACGATACTGTCCCGCAGTTAAAAGATTAGGAGAATGCCTCCGGATTGACAACACTACCGCCATTCCTCCAGGCCTCCCCTGACACTCTTTGGTGGCTCCAATCCAGGTCTACCATCTTCCCTCTCAAGACTCTTGGATTCGGCGCTCTCATCGCCATGGCCCGGGTTCAATTCCTGGTCAGGGAAATACTGTTTTATCTCTTAATTTTCTATTAAAAAAAAAAAAAAAAAGTACAAAATAATCACTTGGGGGAAAAAAAAAAAAAAAGGGACTCTGGCTCTAATGCTTTGCGCATGCCCCGAGAGTGCTCTACCGCTGAACTACATCCCTAGCTCAATTTTCTTAAACAAAATGGGGGAAGGGAATTTCACAAATAGTAAGCAATCAGCTGATAGATGTTTCAGGTCTTTAGTAATCTTGCTTTGAAGACTTCAAGGAATTCTTCCACATTCAAACTACTCCCCTCTGCCCCCCAATCCTAACACTGCCTCCCTTTACTCTCATTTCCTCCCTACTCACCCCAGGCAAACCCTCAAGGGAAAAAAAAGCAGACGAAATTCCTTAATTACCCGGGGCTTCTTGGCAGCCTTAAGCCGAAGACTGGCGGGACGGGGAGTGTAACGCGGGAGGCATGGGGGGGGGGGGGGGGGGGGCGGGACCTTAAGCGTGGCGGGGGGCCGACGGAACTGCCCTCCCTGGGGACCTCGGCCGCGCATAGCATTGTGGAAGTTGTAGTTTTTACGGGTCTGAGTTTCCAGATCGGACGAAGTCTCGGGACTCACTTTCCCGTGCTCCTGTGCGCAGACTTAATTGGAGCAGGTCCTTGGGAGGTCAGGAGATTGCGTGGGGAGCTTGGTTATAAAATGTGGACCCGAATCCCGGGTGTCCGTGCAACTTCTGCTTTTGCGGCCTCCCTTTCACACGGTTTGAAGTGCAAGTTTCGGGTCCAAGTAACTGCCCTGACTGAGCCTGCATGCAGCAGGAGCGGCCGGCGTCCGCTAGGCTTAAACTACTAGACAATCTTTCTGCTCCCACCCCTTTTCTCTCCACCTCCAGCCTGACTGTCGCCGGGTCGCCCCGCTATAGTCGCTTGTTCTGAGAGCTTGGATGCACTTTCCCTCCAGTTCCCGCGAACTTCTGAGTAGCTGCTGAGCCTTGTTGCCTGCGGAGCCCTCAGCTTCCACAGCCTCCATCATGCGCGTGTGGGTCCCCGTGGGCGTCCTGACCTCGCTTGCTTACTGCTTCCACCAGCGGCGGGTGGCCCTGGCCGAGCAGCGGGCTCCCGATGGCCAGCGTCCGGTGGACCGCAACCTACTGGAGCTGAAAATGGTGCAGGTGGTGTTTCGACACGGGGCACGGAGTCCGCTCAAGCCTCTCCCGCTGGAGGAGCAGGTGAGAGGCGGCCCACGGAGGGTTTCTTGGGGACACACTTTAGCGTCCCCCCACTGGGGCAGAGGGGCTCTGGCTGGGTCCAGACCAGAGGGAAACAGCAGTAGACTGGTTCTCTGGCTGTGGCCTGGAGCCATCACCCTATCCTCATCCCCACAACACCAGTGTGTAAGCCTTCCTGGCTAGGGCAGCCATACCCCCCCCCCCGCCCCCAAACTTTCAGTTTCTTGGTGTAGTGTAACTTTTCAAAGGTGCATAAGAATGTCCCAGGCGGGGTTCTTATTTAAATGCAGATTCTGGTTAGGCGGATGTGGAGTTGGGTCACGTAGTTCTGTGGTTGAACTTGAGTTTAAGGATTCAGAGAACCTTGTGATGTAAGTGCCTGGTTGTTAGTGACAGAGACCTTTGTACCAGGAGCTACCTTTAGTGCTTCCACAGTGCAGAGCAAGCTGGCGCCTTTGGGACCAAATCTTAATACAGATTTTTCTTGTTGGCTTGCCAGAGACCATTTGAGATCTCGTGAAGTCTTACTGCGGACAAGGACTGTATCTTGGGGTTCTTTAAGGTTTCAGGTTTAGAAATCTGTAAAGGATTTGTGGTAAGAAGGCGGGGGGAAAAGTTAATTAACTAGTCTTGTGGCTATAAGTCAGGGTAATTATGATTAAAGCACAAATAATTAGCTTTTTTGTTTTAAAAATGATTGCCTACCAATATACCAGAAAAGGGCACCAGAAGTCCCTAACATCCTGTGTTGAATTTACCCAGACCAGGCTGGTCTGGAACTCAGAAATCTGCCTGCCTCTGCCTCCCGAGTGCTGGGATTAAAGGCGTGTGCCACCACCGCCCGGCTGGATATACTCTTAATGATCGTTTCTGGTTTCCTGAAGTGCAGTGAGTTATAGTTTCAACCCAAGATCTGGTCTTTAAAGAGCGTCACACATGAAAAAGCCGAGCAACCAGGGAAATCCCACTCAGTTCATTACTGGAAAGATATTCATTACATTACTCCTGCCTCTTTGAATTGAAAAGAAAAAAAAAGGTTTAAATCCTTTCAGGGAGTGTGTGTATGTGTGTGTGTGTGTGTGAGAGAGAGAGAGAGAGAGAGAGAGAGAGAGAGAACCAGTTGGTTTGTGATGGGAATCTTTCACCTTTATGGTGGAAGCTCCCAACAATCCCGGCTTCGTTAGCTTTTCTTCGTGTAGCTCCAAACCGTGGAGGATGTAGTTCCATGGCCTTGCTTTGTAGAATGAGCAGGAGCATTGCTTTAATGTCCCACTCAGACAGGGAAGACTGTAGGCTGCTACTTTAAATTAAAAAAAAAAAAAGACTTAGGGGTGGGTGTGTGGGCCAGAGAAGCTCGGAGGCCATTGGCTCTCCAGGGACTGGAGTTACAGGTGGTTCTGCTCCTCGTGATGGTGCTTTGGATGCTGAGAACAGCCTGCTGTCTCCAGAGCAAGCACGCTTAGCTGCTGAGCTCTCTCTCCAGCCTTAGGCAGAAAGCACGTCTGGTTTTCTTGGATAAAGTTCTGTGAATAAAAGGCTGGGATGGAGCCAGCTTTGGCTGTGAGGAAATGCCATCAGCCTCCTGTGACTGACTCTAATATGATAGGATATATATATATATATATATATATATATATATATATATATATATATATATGAATGATATATCTGAACCTGTTTCTGGATATTGTCTCTCAAGGTTTCTTTTCAATATCCATGGTTATTGAGTTTCCTAGCCTTCCTTATTCTGCTGTTGTCAGAACAGACTACATGGCGACAATGATAAGACTAAAGTTACCTTTGCTACAGTTTCTGATTTCTGACTGGTTTATAGACAGGCGTGATGTCATCAGGTCAGTCTTCTCACGGGTCCTACAAAGGGGCATTGTTTGAAACAGTACAAGTTTGGCTGAATTGTTTTCTTATCGGTTTGAGTAGCAGTCGATCTGCTACCCAGTTCTGTCAAAGGCTGTGCTTTGGAATAAAATCATGGAACTTGGTTGAACATGTTTCTGACCTTCAGAGTAGCTCCAAATTCACTTTCAAGCAAACTTTTGAACTCTGCTTTCAACTTTTCCCCCAGCTTCTTCCAGACTGCGGCAAGGTGACCCCCAGTAGGGAGGTCTTTCAACTCTTTTGAAGTTGAGCCTAGCCCAGTCCCTTGTTAAGTTCCTGTCTGCCTTTGACAGTGTGGATGAGCTGGGAGGCATGCTGTGTTACTTAATTCCTGCCCAAAGCTCAGTGGAGAGATCTATGAAGGATGTGCCAGTTCCTTCACTCCACTGGGCTCCAAACCCTGGCAGGATACTGAATTCTTCAGAGATGGTGTGGGGGCTTGGATCAATGGCTCAGCAGTTAAGAGCATTTACTGCTCTTGTAGAGGACTCTGCTTCAGTTCCCAGCACCTACATGGCTACTCAGAATGGAGCCTTTAAGTTCCAGGGGCTCCGCTGCACTCTGGGCTCTGCAGGCACCAGACACATATGTGCTCAGATAGATGTGCACGCTGGCAAAACGTTCATACATGTTAAAAAAAATTCATGCCTGGGTCTTCCTCCTAGAGATTCAGATTTAATTGGTGCAGGGTATCTGAGCATTGCGAGAACATTTTTCCTCTGGTGCTTTAGAAA
>LR749696.1:1187194-1205459 GCA_902729485.2 Mus minutoides | reverse complement strand
TGTGTGTGTGTGTGTGTGTGTGTGTGTGTGTGTGTGTATAACATGGGATGTAACCGATCCATCCCACCGTGGCATTGCCTTCCTAGAGTTGTGATATGGTGGGATCTTTATGCTAAATGGAATGAGCAGGGACAAACAGTCCCACAGAGCCCATTGTTCTGACTACTGGAAAGATGTCCACTTCATTCCGCTATCCCCTTATGAGGCCCCGAGGGAGGAATTTGTTCGCTTTAGGGGTGGTATACTTCTCCTGAGATGTTGTCTTGTTTGTATCTTTGAGCTTGTCTAGGCAAGTTCTAAAAGCCAGAGAATGTAGTCCAGAATCTGTACCCCTTCACAACGGGCATACGCTGTTGTCCGCTTGCAGCTTTTGTTAGCTTTACATTCCTTTTGTCCTTACACTTGCTTTTTACTGTCTTTCCTCCTTGCTGCGAATCAGTCACATTAAGTTATATTCTACATGTTGCTATCACCTAATTTCCATTTAAGAGTTATTATTTTTCTTTTGTTGATGGTTATGTGTGTGTTTGCCTTTGTGTATATCTGTGCACCACAAGAGGTCCTGGTGACCTTGGCGGCCAGAGAGCCATTAGATCCCCTAGAACTGGAGTTACAGGAGGTTGTAAGCGTCCTTGTGGATGCTGGGAACTGAGTCCTTGCCTTCTGGAAGATCAGTAAGTGCTCTTAACCACCGAGCCACCTCCCTAGGCCCCTAATTTTCTCGTTAAAGATGATGTGTATATATTTATGTGACTGTATGAGGTAAAATTATCAAGTTGTCTCTCCCCTAACCCCCAACCTCTGAAACGAGATCTTGATTTGAAGGCTGGACTTGATATTGAACTCTTCTGGGGTGGTATTCATGCTCAGGGGGCTGGAGCAGTGGCCCAGCAGTCAAGGGCATTGACTGTTCTTGGAGAAGTCTCTGGGTAAGTTCCCAGCACCTGCGTGGCTGCGGTGGCCATTGGACTCAGCCTCCTGTCACACTGTGCCTGGTCTGAGCTCCTCTTTACCACTCACAGACTGGACAGCATGTATGAATGGATATGTCATCCATGCTTGAAACTGTGAATCATGTGCTTAGGCTCAACATGATCTGGTCATCAGGAGATGCCCCTGGGAAGCACCATAGGTCCTCTGTTGGTGAATGTGCTTAGAGATTGCATCTACTGTGTCTGAGTGGCCCTGTGGACCTATGTGTTGGGTTCTGTGGATTTAACCAGAATGGAGCCTTGGTCTAAGCTCTAAAAGAATTTACACTGCAGTGCAGGAGAGAGCAGGAACAGATCCAGATCAGACTTAGCGGAATGTGCCGAGAGTGAGAACTGAAAGGAGGTAGCTTACCCTCACCTGACCGGAAGCAATCACAGCTTTCCTGCTACTGCCCTGTCGGTAGCCACCCAGGCTCAAAGCCAAAGCCCTTTCCATCTTTCTTCCTTCCTGCCCACCTCCCAATCCCACCCCCAAATGGAGCTGTGTCCACTCAAACGCCACGTCTTACTGGGGTGTCTTAGAGCTGCCTCCCCTATTCCTGTAGCCTTGGAAGGAACCTTGTAAGTCTTGCTGACATAGCAAACCCAGCTCTCCTATACCCATGGTAATTGTGACATGCACTACTGGCATTTAGACTACTCCGTGGGGCCAAGGCCCTTTCACAGTACTGGTCGAGTGCCCAGGGGGGCTGGGCCCTGGACACCTACTCCTACTTCACCTGGAAGAACTGTTATTTTAGCCTTTATGTTACTGTCCTGAAGTTCACCTATTACAAGTTCAGGTGCTTGCTCTTCGGCGTCCCTGTGATTGCATCAAATGCCATGCCTTTTGAGACTTCCTGAAGAAGAACTGCTTCTGGCTTTGAGATATGGCAGCTGTGTCTGGTGTCTTGGAAGGCACACCTACTTCTGCTGTGTCTGTGCTATCATTTAAGTTCGTGGCTTGTTTCCTCTAAGCTGAAAACCCAGGAAAAGCCAGATCTGGTTATCTGACAGTTGGTGCCTTCCATAGAATCTGGGAGATCTTCTGAGCCTAAAACCAATAGATGACTCAGTTTCTATTCTGTGGAAGCTGTGTATTGAACAGGACAGACGAGTAAAGGAACTTGCCTGGTGCAGTTTGATTAAGGTTTTTAAAGAGCCAGTGAACCTGCTGTGTAAGCCCAGGGCCATGGCCACAGCTCCTTGAGTCAGTTATATGCCGTGAATGAGAGCTTCCTTCGGGGACCAGGACGGGAGGGAGTCAGAAGTTTGTTTTAGAATATATAGTTGTGTTCACACTGAAAGAATTAATAGGTTGGGAAGAGGAGCTGGTTATGGACTAGAACAGGAGTTCTCAACCTGGGTGTCGTGACCCTTTGGGGGTCGAATGACCCTTCCACAGGAGTTGCCTAAAACCATCAGAAATACACATATTTACATTATTATTCATAACAGCAAAACTATAATTATGACATAGCAATGAAAATGATTTTATGGTTGGGGGTCACCACAACATGAGGAACGGTATTAAAGGGTCGGAAGCTTGAGAGCCACTGGGTTAGAACATCACATCTGACTCTGAAGGAGTAAGAGTCTCACAGGTCATTTGAGATGCGAGACCTGTGATGTTTTGAAAGTCATCCGGTTGAGGCGGGAGCCAGATTAGGAGGACTAAAGGGAGACAAAAGAGACAAAGGCAACCGGAGATTATAGCCACTTGTTTCAGAAACTAGAGAAAAGAACAGGAAGTAGGCGATTGTAACACGAGCCTTATGCAGAGTCCTAGGTGTGGATTAGGCATAGAAACTACACATCGATTCCTTAGAAACTGTTAATAGCGTGGCAGTCACTGAGATCAGGTTTAATTCATTCATTCACTTGCCCACTCATTCATTCATCCACTTCCTCACTAAGTAGCTGCATGCCAAGCAGCCTGGCGTCTTCTCCCCATAGTCAAGTAGGACAGGAGAGCTGTAACTGAGTCTTAGGGTGAATAAGGGCACCAGGGATAATAAGCCATGGTCGTATCTTCCTTCCGTCGGAGGGAGAGTTCAGGTTTCTTTCCTTCCTTTCCAAGGAGAGATTGCAGGCCTGGTGTCAGATGCTCCTGGTGTCAGATGCTTCCGGTCACATATCCCAGAGGCCACAGGGTGTCATCACTGTGAGCTTCAAGAACTTTTATTCAACTGTACGTCATTTTTTTTTTTATGGTCACAACAGGTGGAGTGGAACCCCAAGCTTTTAGAGATCCCACCTCAAACTCAGTTCGATTACACTGTCACCAATCTAGCCGGGGGCCCGAAACCTCATTCTCATTACGACTCTGAATACCGCAGGACCACCTTGAGGGTGAGTGGCGCTGGGGAGCCCACGGCAGAGCTTCAGGGATTCTCCTCTGGGCTGAGTCGAGCCACCGAGTGAGTGTCCAATCTTCTCTTTGTGCCCCACTTTAGGGTGGCGTGCTTGCTGGGCAGCTGACCAAGGTGGGCATGCAACAGATGTTTGCCCTGGGAGAGAAACTGAGGAAGAATTACGTGGAGGACATCCCCTTCCTTTCACCCGTCTACAACCGCCAAGAGGTCTTGTGAGTCATAGACAAGGGCACACTTACTCATTTAAGGTCTTAGCCATGAGTAGCTCGTCTTGACCCCCCCCCCACTCTCATCCAAGATTTGGGGGCGCCAGATCGTGGTGACTGAGCGATTACCCTTGGGTCATAATCTTCTGTGAACAGGTAGTCACTGAAGGCCATAACCATGGCCTTTCGGGTCCTTGGGAGGCAGCTAGTCTATAGAGAGGAAAGGCTTTCTCCCCGTGATGCCCAGTGTGTGGTCTTGAGAGGCAAACAGCTGCTCTGTTCCCGGCTGTTCTGTTCTCCGTTCCTGTGTGAGCATCTCTGCCTCTACATGTTCATGTCTCTCCAGCATTCGCTCCACCAACATGTTTCGGAATCTGGAATCTACTCGGTGCTTGCTGGCTGGACTTTTCCAACGTCAGAAAGGTTTGTGTTATGGTCTGAAAGTCACCCCTGTGCCAGGGGAGCTCGCTTCTCCTTACCTCCGAAGCCTCCCTTTCTCTTCCTCCATGCCTGTTCTCCTGATCCCTCCTGCACTCATGGCCTCTAGTTGCTCCAGTTGTCAAGGGTCCTTCAGTGTCACCATCCCCCCAGTACCACCTTCCAGCCTTCCGTTGCCCTTGCCAACCTGACCTCCACAGTGAGGAGTTAGATGTCCCTCTGCTTCCCAACTCCTCGGGCTTCTAACCGAGCGTTAGAGCGTGGCCCTGCCCAGTCTTGTACACAGTAGTGAGGCACTACAGAAAAACCCGTGAGGAGCACAGCCGGCGGAACCCAAGAGTGCTGCCGTTGCTCTGACCTTAGTGATAGCCCCCAGCCTGGTCTACACGGTGTCCGCATGCTGCGCTCAGCCTTTCTTAATTGAGCACGGTGTCAAGTTTGAGTCTTCACGTAATCAGGGAATGATTGATTGTTAGAGTCGTCAGTTTCAAACCTTTTCACCAGTGAGGAGGACCGCATTTCTTCCTTCGTGGATCCCATGGGAGGCCTAGGCTAGTCCCTGTCACATCCCTGTGACCAAACAGCGGACCAAAACATCTCAAGGGAAGAAAGGTTTGTTTTGGCTGGAGAGTAAAGGGAGGCTGCTGTGGAGAGGAAGCTGTGGCAGAAGCAGGACAGCGGGAGCCTGCTCAGCTCCTCAGTCCCCATCTGTGGCTTACCAGAACGGGAGTCGGTGAGTGGTTACATTGTGACAGGCTAGGCTGAGCCGGAGACAGGAGGCAGGCATAGCTTCCTGAAGCAAAGCTCAGCTCCCTCTGATAATGTAACTGCCAGCCAGGCTCACCTAGTGAGTGCTGTTTCCCTACACCCCTTCCCCCTTCTAGGGAACAGATGTTCTAAACAGGAGACTCAAGCCCTAACAATTCAAACCCACTAAGTGAGGCCATGTTTTTTGGACATTTGTAATTGATTCCAATCTGCATTAAATCACTCTTCTGAACGTCAGATAATCGTGACCTAACTGGTATTAGGACATTAGGTGCTGCTGTACAGCAGAAATCCTTGTTTTGTTTAGCTTTTAGAAGTATCTTTTTTTTTTTCCCTTGTTCTGTTCAACCCCTGCTCGACCCCGCTTGCTCCGGCCGGCTCCACTCGCTCCGGCCACCCCCCCCCCCCCCCCCCCCCCCCCCCCCCCCCCCCCCCCCCCCCCCCCCCCCCCCCCCCCCCCCCCCCCCCCCCCCCCCCCCCGCTCGCTCCGGCTGGCCCTGCTCGCTCCAGTCTGCCCCACTCGCTCCGATCGGCTCCGCTTGCTCTGGTTGGACCCGCTCGCTCCGGCCCCACTCGCTCCAGCCGTCCCCGTTGGGCTCTGCTCACTCTGGACAGCCCCTCTCGCTCCGGTTGGTCTCTCCAGTCCAAGGATTCATTTCTTATTATTCTTCATAAGTGCGCTGTAGCTGACTTCAGACGCACCAGAGGAGGGCGTCAGATCTCATTATGGGTGGTTGTAAGCCACCATGTGGTTGCTGGGATTTGAACTCATCACCTTCGGAAGAGCAGTCGGGTGCTCTTACCCGCTGAGCCATCTCACCAGCCCCCTAGAAGTATCTTAAATGGAAATAAAATTTCTATCAAACAAAATTTCTATGACAGTAGACCCTTCGGGGCTGAGGAGGTTGGCCCTACCTCTCAATTGGTTTGGGTGCTGCTACAAACTCTGGCTGAAGCCAGCCACTTCACACATTATGTGTCTAGCAAGCCAAGCAAATGGGCAGGCTGTCCCTTTGAGTGACCCCTCAGACTGGGGAATGATCCGTAAGGCTCGATCTTCTGAAAGTTCCTCCCTTGCACACCATCAAAAAGACAAATGTCCCCTTCCCAGAGACACTGTTGGTGACTCAGGAGGAGGCCTCTGAGCAGAGAGTAGTCTGTGATAAGTCACTGTCTTGACCTGTGGAAGTGAATTGGGGGAAATGACCAAATAACCCAATTCTGATGAAGTGGGGACCAGCTAGTGTCAGGATACCCACATGCTGGTCCTGGTTGTGCCTGGGGTAGGCCATCTTTGGAATGAGTCAGGAAAGCACTGATCTGATCCAGGTCTATAGCCCAGTAGAAGAGTGTGTGTGCTAGACAGAGCAAAGCTCGGAGGAGAGCCGTGGGCAGAGCTGGGGCAGGAACTGCTGGTAAGGTTGACCTTGACATCTTCGGCCTGGGTTATCTCTGTAGACAAAGGGAAGTAGAAGGCAGAAGTGGGGGTCTTGGAAAAGTGAGCTGAGCCCCCTACCACCTGTGCTTCCTCTTTCCCTGCAGGGTCTGCCATCATCCATACTGACGAAGCAAGCTCTGAAGTCCTGTACCCCAACTATCAGAGCTGCTGGGTCCTGAAGGAGAAGACCAGGTAACAGCCTTCTCTAATTCTTGCTCAGTTGACAGGTACTCAAGCATTTCTGGGGGTACTCAGACCCTTCTGGGCTATGCTAAGACTGTAATCCAGAGCAGAAAGAATACGGTTCCAGAAAGATCTGAGCTATGCATTGGTTTCGGTAAAATAGGTAGAAACCTTTGAGGGCTAGGATTTGGAAACTTTAGCCTTTTTTTCTAGCACCCTAGCTCTTGGTAACTTACGAGTCTTTTAGCTTTTTAATGTGTTCATCTGTAAAATAGGAATAATATTGCTAACCATACCAGATTGTTGTAAGGATTTCACGAGATCAAAAACACTGAACAAAATTACATTGTGTAAATTACTGATCGCTGTGCAGAAATAACACAAGAACCTGTGGCTTTTGGCAGGGGCCGGAAGAAGGCTGCCATTTCGCAGCCAGGTATCTCAGAGGATTTGGAAAAGGTGAAGACCGGGGTGGGTATCAACAACGGTGATGACGTGGACTTCTTTGTTCTCCTGGACAATGTGGCTGCTGAGCAGGTAGGAGAACTGTTTCCCCAGGGTCCTGGGTTTTGGGAGCCATGGGGATGGTCTGGCTCCTAACTTGGAACTGACTGGAAGCCCTTCTGGTCTGCAGGCTGCTGTAATGGGGTGCATGTGAAGATTGAAGGGCCCAGATCAACCGAGCAGGGATAAGAGGAGTTAGCTGACCCTCACACAGGATCCAGACAGTTCTAGATCAGTTTCTGGAAGTTCATTTCCCAGATTACCTGACCTGTGAGTTTGGGGGAGTGGGGATAGGTAGGGCTTGGTTATGAGTAAAGAGTATGTTAAAGTATACCCATACTGTTTTTCTATGTGTATATGTACATGTATGTTTAAAAGCCAGAGGACAACCTCAGAAGTCTTTCTGCAGGATACATCCACCTCGGTTTTTGAGACTGAGTCTCTAACTGAGCTAGATTAGCAAGCATGATCGACTATCTGGCCAGCAAGCTCCAGGGATCTGCCTGTCCCTGTACCCCACGACTGGAATTGTAAGCTGGGGCTACCACAGCTGGGTTCCAAATGCAGGCTCTTGAGCCTGCACAGCCAGCAGCTTACTGAGTGATCTATCTTCCCAAGCTAAGTTTTGCTTTCTTCAAGACAGGATCTAGCTCTGCAGCTCAGAACTGCCTCGGGTCTCTGCTTCAGACTTCCAAGGGTTACAAGTGTGGGACACCCCCATGCTCTACTTGTAAATTTAACATTTTTTGGGTCCAGAACCTTCGGGGGCCCTCCTTACTGTGTCACGTTTTAGAGTATGCATGAGTGCATATATTAAAACTGAGCTGGGTGGGGTCCACAGTCCTGTAATCCCTGCATTTAACATGTGATGCAAGAGCATCAAAAATTGGAAGCTAGCCTGGTCTACACAGTGAGATTCTTCCTCATATAACTATATTAACATGTTTATATTTAAATATTGGACTGATGACCTGGCTCGTTGGGTAAAGATGCTCACCTCCAAGCTAGACAACCTGTGTTTGATCCCCAGAGCCCACACTGTAGGAGAGAACTGATGGTCATAAGTTGTCCTCTGACTGTCACATGCTCACTGGGGCAGTGCATCCTCCACCTCCTACACTCGCACAGGCTTCCACGTATACACACATGTGCTCTTACATATATACACATGGTTACATGCTTACATACGTACACACATGCTTACAGGTATACACATGCTTACAGGTATACACATACATATATACACAGTTACGTGCTTGCACACACATGTATATACCCACTTACATGTATATACACAGTTACATGCTTATACACATGCACACACATACACACATGCTTACATGTATACACACATGTATGCACACACATGTATATGCACATATACACATGTGTGCATATGCACACACAATTGAACAATCAATTAATATAAAATTTTGAGATATCTGTAATCTGGTTAATCCTTTAGACTATTTTCCTCAATTTGATTTTGTTGGGTTATGGGGTGTCCCGCATACACTCGGGGCTCCGGCCGCTCAGGAGGCGAGATGTGTGAAGTTTGACTGATTACCCCATGCCAACAGGCATGGGTTTCAGACTATGTGAAGCCTCAGGACCCCAGTCTGGGGGTGGGGGAGCACATTCTGAGGTTCCCAGGGGCAACCAGAGCTGGCTTGGGTGTAGGCTGAAGGGGAAAAGAGGGGAGAGCTCCGGTTGGGTCCGGCAGGGAGGATCGTCCTTGGTTTGTGGGTGGCTGGCTTGGCTTGGTGGAGGCCTTGGCTGGGAGTGCTGAGAGGCCTCTTGTGGGAGATTAGATGGGGCTCTTTAAACGAAGATCTTCTCCGTTGCTCCCCAAGGAGGATCCCGATGAAAAGAGACAGTCCATGGTTTTAAGACATTTATTGTCATGGTGGAGAGTGGCAATGAGTAAAACCATACCCCAGTTTCTCAGGGTGGGCCTGGGGTTAAATACCTTTTACAGGGAGGAGTATCTGGGAACGGGAGTTTATCGGCTAAGCCTCCAAGCCTTTAGGTACCTCATTAGAATGGAGATCTATCTTGAGGCTATGTGTCCTGTGGTCACGTCCCCTACCTGTGGAAGGGCTTGAGGCATTGCCCTTATGTGACTGATGACAACAAACCTTTGGAGAGCTGTGGCCTAGTACCAGGAGCCTGGCAAAACGCCTACTGTCCCTTGTAGGGTTATCCCCTGCAGGGTCACTGGGGTTTCAAACCTTAGCTCAACCAGAAACCAGGCTGCCTTTCACATTCCTATATGATTTATCCATAAAATCCTTCTATGTACTAAAAATATATTGTACATATTACATTTTATGAATGCATATAACATTTTATGTAATATAAACATGTTATTAAAATGCATTGAAATGTGTATTACATTTCATGCAGTAATAGCATCACACCGTGGGAGGGCTTCTGTGGACTGAAGTGCTGATGCCCAAAGACAGTGTGCGGGGTTTTTCCTTCTCTTACAGAAATGACAGTGCCCCAAGCATCAGTTGCCTAGTGCTCATGTTTATTAGTAAATGTGGGCTTATATGGCAAGGGTTCATGAAAAATATTTATATGGCATGCAGTTGCTAAAATCATTTTAAGGAAAATAAAAAAAGCAAATGAAATTTGTCAATTCCTTGACTTATATTTTATTCTTCATTAAAAGTTAAAAATTGGGGCTGGTGAGATGGCTCAGCCGGTAAGGGCACCCGACTGCTCTTCCGAAGGTGATAAGTTCAAATCCCAGCATCCCCATGGTGGCTCACAACCATCTGTAACAAGATCTGGCGTCCTCTGAAGACAGCTACAGTGCACTTACATATAATAAATAAAATAAATCTTTAAAAAAAAAAAGTTAAAAATTGTTAGTTTTTTAGAACTTAGAGTGCATGGGAGCCATCATGGGGTATGGGACAGTTTTTACAGTTCTGGGCCTATATGGAGCTAGAGAGATGGTTCAGCTATTAAGAGCACTAGCTGCTCTTCCGGAGAACCAGGTTCAATTCCCAGCACACACACTGTCTGTAACGCCAATTCCAGGGGATATGACATTCTTACATAGACATGTATGTAGGCAAAACACCAATGTATGTGAAATATAAAAGTAAATAAATCTTTAAAAAACAAGAAGCAATTCTGTGTCTATAGATCTAGAGAAACAGTTCTAGGGAGCCTGAGGATATAGGCTCCCCAGGAAGAAACCTGCCCCTATAGTTTAATGGAAGGTAACTGGCGCCCTTAGTGGCAGGAAGTGTTTTCTTGTGACATCACCGGTGACTCTTACAGGTACACAGCCTTCTAAACTGCCCGGCCCTGGAGAGATTCGCCCAGCTGATTGAGCAGAGAGCTGTGGACATGGCCCTGTACGTGGTGGAACAGGAAGACAGGTGAGGGAGGCATGCCTGGGGGCGGGGCAGTATCAGCTCTCAGCTGGCACCTCTGTGTGAAGAGGGGAACCCTCTCTGCTAGCCTACCCTCAGGCCTCTGCTCTTATTGGGGTGGTAACCTGTACCTCCATTCCTGTTACACAGAACCCAGAGCATCAGATTCTTCTTTTACCTTTCAAAAGACAGGGGAGTGGGAGGAGGAGGAGCCATGCTACACTCTGTTGATCTTGGTTCCATTTACAAATAATTCCTTGTTCTCACTGCCTGGGAGGCATCTTTTGCTTGCTGCTTTAAATTTTTTTTAATTTTTTTTTTTATTTTTTAATTTTATTTATTTTTTTTAAAGATTTATTTTATTTATTATATGTAAGTACACTGTAGCTGTCTTCAGATACTCCAGAAGAGGGAGCCAGATCTTGTTACGGATGGTTGTGAGCCACCATGTGGTTGCTGGGATTTGAACCTATCACCTTTGGAAGAGCAGTTGGGTGCTCTTACCCGCTGAGCCATCTCACCAGCCCCCTGCTTGCTGCTTTAATAGGTAAAGGAGCTGGACAGGGTTCACAGAGCCCTCCTTTGATCCCTGTCACTGCTTGAGAGGGAGAAGCACTGGGCTGAGAGAGACTGGCTACTTTTCCTGGGCTCATTTGGCAGGCACCAGAGCGAATACTTGGTCCCAGATCCTCTGACCAGTTTGCTGCATCTTGCTGGTCCTTGCGATTCCATTCTGGAACGCCCATTGCTTTTCTTTTTTCTGATTAAGAACATCCAGTCTGCACTAAGAATAGGTGGAAACAGTTAAGCCAAAGTGAAGGGATAATCCGGCACCACTGGCGGGAGTGGAACAGTTAATGTTTCAAGAATTTGCAGGGTCCGTTGTGTAGAAAAGAGCCCCTGGTCGAGTTGGCTTGGAGTCAACATGCCTGCCTGTGTGCTAGCCTTGGGCATGCAGAAGTGCTCCAGCCAAGCCAGTCACTGTCCTCCCTCTTGCCAGTCCACACATAAATGTGCTCAGTAAATACCTCAGGCTCTGTGGGCCGTGCCTGGTGGCTTCATTTTTACGCATCATGAAGCAGCTATGGGTAATATGCACACGAACTGGCAAGTGTTATGTTCTAGTAAAACTTTATGAGAACAGGCAGGCAGCTTGTATCTGGCCGCTGCAGCACTCTTCCTTCTGCTCCGCTGGTCGTTCACTTATAGCAGTTTCACAAAACTGATGTTTTCTTCAAGGGCAAATGGTACAACGTTGCAGGGCAGCCTGGGTTGTCTGACCTATGTACCTGGCAGGCACAGGCCACATGCAGTGGCTGCCCCTGCCCCCTTTGGCTATTGCTTACCATTCCTTCAGCTATGAAGGTGGCAATTTCCACAACAGACTCACACCAATCACGTCAGCCTCCTTCTCCCTTATGCAATTAAGTATTTAGAATCCTAAGAGTAGTAGGTTGTGTTTTAGTTTGGGGGGTCTCCCTCCCCCATAAGAAATGTGAGGCACAGCTACAATACATCTTTTGTCACTTGGCAGCCTTTCTCTGCTTTGCTCCTTACTCTGAGAGTTGAGTTACCGTCACTGCGACAAGATGAAAGTGATAGGAGCTGAACAGGACTGAAGCAGAGTCCTCATGGCTCAGCTCCAGAAGTTAGAGGTGGCTGGAGGCTCCGGCAGCGGGCGCTCCTCCTTGCCACTGCTTTGCCAAGGTCTTTGGGGACTTCTGAGTCTTGTTCTCTCTACCCTTCCCAGCTTTGCTCTTTGATTCCTCAAGGTGTAGTTTGTTTACATTTATTTATTGTGCATGTTCACATGCATATGTAAGATGTGTGCACAAAGCTATGTATGATGTGTGCACATGCATGTATATGATATATACAGATGTGGATGGGCTTCCTTCCACTACGTAGGTTCCCCATTTCTAACAGGCTTAGAAGTAAGTGACTTTACTCTCTGGGCCATATCTCCAGCCCAGGGCCTACTCCCTTATAACTCCCCGAGTGTCTCCATCTAGGCTGCATTCATGGTAGGGGTATATTGGGGTATATCCTGATGTTTTTGTTGGAAATCTTTGTTCACAGAGAACCCTCAAACTTGATGCCATTTCTCCCCCTGCCCTTGCTGTGCCCCCTGCGTTACTCATCTTTTCTTTGCCTCCTCTGACTGGGCTCCTGAGGTCCTAGGAGGCAGAACTGACCCCTCTTCTGAGCGCTGAGTTCCTGCCAGGTGCTTGAATGTTATTCCCGCTTCACAGGGAAAGTATCCAGATGGCAGTGGGCCCATTCCTACACATCCTGGAGGGAAACCTGCTCAAAGCTGTGGACCCTACCACTGCACCCAGCAAGACCAGGTACCCAGCACAATGAATGCTTATGAGAGCCGTGGGGGCCTCTGGCTGCAGGGAGGGACCAAGGGTAAGCGTCAAGAGCCAGGCTTTGAGTGGCTGGTGCTTACAAGGCCACGCACCCCCAAGCAGGTCACAACCTTTTACCTTTCTTCCTGCTGTGGCTTTCCTTGAATGTTTTTATTTTAATGTCTCAAAGTTACTTTTCTTTTCTTTTTTAAAAACTAGCTGGCTGTATGCCAAGTACATTAGTACCACACTGGTCTGATATTTTGATAGTCCAAAAAAAAATGATGACTTAGTTTGAATCTTTCATTTGGCGTACAGAAAGTATGATCGCTGTACCTTTTAAAACATTGGAAACAGCTTATGGGCTTGTATCCCCACTTTCACAGGCTAGGACCCCGGACTTGGAATGTCATGTGTCCTGGGAACTAGCTCCACAAATTGTGGTTTGCCGACAGTGTCGTAACCTGGAGACTTGTTTAAGTCTTAGTGTCCTCTCTGTCCTGCCCAAGCAGAACCTGCATTTTAATTAGATGCTCCTTAATGTTCAGTACTGCCAGGGTGTGAAGAGAGGGGAGGGCTCGAGATAACACAGCTAAAAGCCTACAGTGGGTGTGAGAGGTGTGAGGGGTGCGGGGAGCTGAGATCCTAGGGGTAAAGCAGGCCTAGAAAAGAAGTCAGTGTTGTTAACTGCTGAGTCATCTCTCCAACCCCAGCATTTCTTTCTTTTTTTTTTTTTTTTAAAGATTTATTTTATTTATTATATGTAGATACACTGTAGCTGTCTTTAGACACTCCAGAAGAGGGCGTCAGATCTCGTTACGGATGGTTGTGAGCCACCATGTGGATGCTGGGACTTGAACTTATCACCTTCGGAAGAGCAGTCGGGTGCTCTTACCCGCTGAGCCATCTCACCAGCCCCAACCCCAGCATTTCTATCAGTAAACCATGCCTGTCCGTCTCTGGCCATCACACACACCTGCATGGCAGCCCCTCCACCTTCTGCTCCTTGCCACTCTCCCCTTGTGCTGGTCTCCTAGGCTGAGAGTCAGTAAAGTCCTTGACCATGCTGGGGAGAGAAATGTTGGCATCAAGCAGATACCATAACATGGCTTCCTAAATTACTGGCTAAAGCTGTCTGGGACATGTGTTGAAGACCAAGCAGCTTAATATATGTTTGAAACTAATTAAAATTTCCAAACCTGCAAGGAGCAGGAGTGACCCTCCTACACTCACGTAGCCAAGAGTAGGAAGAACATCAGTCATGGGAAGGCAGGACCCAGAGGAAGAAGAGAGGTAGGCCACACGTTTCTCACCAGGGGAGGAGCAAGTGAGTGGGTAGGAAGGCAGAAGCAAAGAGAGTTGCCCCAGGGGTCGTTCTTCTCCGTGAGACTCGAGAGTGGGAACAGGCTGTTCACCATCTGCTCCAGAGGAATTTTAAACCAGCTCAGCTGACTGCTAGCTGCCCCTTGCTTCTGAGGCAGCTGCTGTTATTCTCTCAGAGGAGACAGGCAACGTCTTGGCCTCCTGGTATCCTGATCCCAAGGCGAGCAATTGTGGAGAATCGTTTCCTTCTTGCAGAAAGATGTACCTCTATGCAACACATGATGTAACCCTCCTGCCTATGCTATTGGCCTTGGGGATTTTTGACAAAAAATGGCCCCCATTTGCTGTTGACCTGACCATGGAACTCTACCAGCACCAAGAATCTAAGGAGTGGTTTGTTCAACTCTATTACAATGGGAAGGTAAGATCTCTGAGGTGGGAGTGGATGGTTTAGTGTCAGGTGTCTCTTCTCAGGCCCAATGGAGTCCCAAGTGGTAGCCTTGGCTGTCTGAATTCTATGAGCATAGGGCAGTAGTCAGCCTGTGGTAGCAAAGTACAACATGGCCATATCTCGATCTCTTCTGGAAATAGGGCTACTCTCCAGCTCTCCTGAGTGTGTCTGCCAGGCTGTACCTCCTCACTGTGAGACCCGTTTTAGGAAGTCACAGAAGTGTCTTGGTGCCCTAGGTGACCCAGCATTGTTGATGTCCCAGAGAGGAACTGTGTATTCTTCAGGGGTGGGAGGGACTATTAGCTCTTTCAGCTCAAGGCCAGAAGAACTCTGCTAAGGCCTCTCATCTAGTCAGTCAGGATGCAATGCTTTTTATTCTGGAAACTTGGGTATTGGGGGTCTTCCTGGTTGTTACTTGTGTGCTCATCCATACTACGTCATTGAGCCTCTGGGCTCAACTGAGGGCAGAGGGTGGAGCTCTCAGCAGACCTGCTGACTTCTGTTTCTTCTCCAGGAGCAGGTACCAAGAGGCTGCCCCAACAAGCTCTGTCCACTGGACAAGTTCTTGAACACCATGTCAGTTTACTCTGTAAGTCCAGAAAAATACCGAACACTCTGCTCCAAAACACGAATGACGGAACTTGGAGAGTGACTTGTTTACACAGACAAGTTGATTTTTAAATAAAGTGCCTTTATATAAAAGAGCATCGTGTTGAGATCAAGGGGGGGGGGTTCTCTACTCTGTGACATGATTTCTTATTTTATGTCTATGTATGTTTTGCCTGTATGTAAGTCTGTGTTCTGCTTACATGACTGGTGACCTACAGAATCCAGAAGAGAGTTTTAGATTCCTTGGAACTGGAGTTAGAGATGCTCGTGAGCTGCCTTGTAGATGCTGGAAGCCAAACTTCCCCTGGAACAGTAGCCAATGCTCGTAACCACTGAGCCATTTCTGCAGCCTCATGACATGATATCTAAGGTCAAAGCATTGGTGTGAGCCTGGGGAACTGTGACACCTTGGGACTTCAAGCTCTTCTGTCAACGTTACTCGGGCCCTGTTAAGTCCTAGTTATCAGAAAGCTGGTGGGTTCTACCTTCAAGTTATTGCAGTTCAGTGGAGAGAAACATAAGTAATCGGTGGCTTATAGGGTAGTGTCTTAAGCTAGGACAGTGTATTATGTGCAGTGTTCTGAACATAGGAACAGACCTGCTCCTTCTAGTAGAGGTTACACAGACAAGCCAAGAAGCCTTCTGGGGAAATGCTGTCTTGGTCAAAGTTGACACTGAAGTAGTAGTTAGGGTTAAATTCAGCATTCATCAATAAATATAATACAGAATATGTATAGACTTAAGGACAGGAATCACATGATCATCTCAGTAGACAGAAAAGCCTTCTGGCAAAGTCCAACATCCCTTCATGATTAAGGCCCTGAAGAAACTGGGAATAGAAGAAACATACCTCAACACAATAAAGGCTGCGTATGACAGACTTATAGCCAACATACAGTAAAGGAAAAACTAAAAAGTCAGAAATAAGACAACCACGTTCACTTCATTTACTCAATATGGTGCTTGAAGCCTTAGCTAAAGCCACAAGGCAAGAGAAAGAAAAGAAAGGCACACAGATAGGCAAGGAAGAAGCCAGATTATCCTGTGTACAGATGGTGTGGTCCTATGCATAGGTGACCTAAAGCCCCCCCAGGAAACACCTCACGCTGAGCTCAGTAGGATAGAAAATCAGCATTCAGACATCAGCTGCCTTTTTATAAAACAATGACAGAAAACAGGAAATAGTCCCATTCACAATAGCCTCAGAAATAAAAATGGGTTTAAAAGTAAGAAAACTAAGCAAAGAAATGAAAGATCTTGTCCTGGTTAGATTTTACTGTCAATGTGGCAGAGCTAAGTCACCTTGGAAGGAGTCTCAGCTGAGGAATTGCCCAGATCAGATTGTCCTGAATCTAGGTCTATGGGGGATTGCCTTGATTGCCAGTTGATAGGGAGGGCCCAGACTACTGTGGGCAGTGCCACTCCTAGGACAGGTGATCCTGGTTGTATAAGGAAGCTAGTTGAGCAGTTACTAGAGGGAGCAAGCCAGTAAGCAGCATCCCCCATGGTTTCTGCTTATATTCCTACCTTCCCACCATGATGGATTGTGTAATACCTGGAAGTATTAGATGAAATACACTCCTTCCTTCTCAAGCCACTTTTGGTCTTGGTTTGTGACGGCAACGGAAAGCAAACGAGAACACACCTCTACACGGAAAACCTTAAAACACTGAAGACAGACACTAGAGGAAGGGCTTCCCATGTGCACCAGTCTGTAGTACTAATACTGTGGAAATGGCCACACTACCAAAAGCAACCCATAGATTCACTGCAACCCCTCAGAACTCCAGAGACAAGTCTTCACAGAAACAGAAAAGACAACCCTAAAACTTATGGGAGCACAGAAGACCCCAAATAGCCAAAGCAATACTAAGCAAAAAGCAGTACTGAAGGTCCCGTAATATGTCAAGTTATACTACAGAGCCATGGCATCAAAACCAGCATGGTACTGGCACAAAACCATGCATAAACCAATGGGATGGGATGGAACAGAAGGCCAAGACAAACCTTCCTGGCTGTGGGCACCCAATTTTTGACAAAGATAAAACACACCAGAAAAGCCAAATGTCACCAATTCTGTGCTACAAATGAAAGACCCACAACGTGAGGACTCCCCCACGTTCTGACAACACCCCAAATCACTCACGAGAAACGGTCTTGATACAAACTGCAAGAGGTTTATTCGGGAAAGATCAGTGCACTGGGAACAACTCGTATCCCACGCAGGGGTAGAGGAGTCGACCACGAGCTCAAGGGGTAAGGGGTTTATAAAGGCAAAAACCACAAACACCTGGCATTGGACTATAGAAAGGCAAAAACCGAAAACACCTGGCATCCTGGAACAATGGGGCAAGTTCTACTCCCTGCCATTAGTGAGGTCTATTTTGGACACAGGTCTAGGGGCTTAAATCTCTCAGGATCTTTCACAAACACTGGATATTCACAGGTAGAAGAATGAAACTAGATCCTTAGCTATCACCTTGTACAAAAATCAGAAGGGAGCAATGGCACCAGAGGCCTGAAACGCAGGTCTGTTAGTGAGAGGAAAACATGCAAAGAGAGGCACAAGCCGGAGTTCCTGACAAGTGCTCCAGCTCAAGCAAAAGTTGCAAACGATGAAGAGGATTGTATAAAAATTAAAAATCTTCCTCAGATAAGTAACGAGAAACAACAGACAGGGAAGAAACCTTTGCCAGGCTGACAGGGCACTAACGCCTCTAAAGAACTCAAAAGAAGTTTAACATTATTGCCTAGCGCACACCTCACAACCCTCTGTGGTGGTTTGAATGAGAATGGCCTCCATAGGCTCGGACACTTGATCCCCAGTGTTCATGATGAGACTTTGTGGGAAGGATTAGGAGGTGTGGTTTGTTGGAAGAAGTGTGTCACTGGACATGGGCTTTGAGGTTCCAAAAGACAGCCCTCCCCCTCCTCCTACCTGCAGTTAAGGTGTTTCAAGAATTATTCTGCTGTTGCCACCATCATGGACTACCCTCCAAAACCATAGGCCCAATAAAGCACTATCTTTTTTTTATTATTAGATAATTTCTTCATTTGCATTTCAAGTGTTATCCAGAAAGTTCCCTATACCCTCCCCCCTCCCGGCCCTGCTCCCCTACCCACCCGCTCCCACATCTTGGCCCTGGCGTTCCCCTGTACTGGGGCATATAAAGTCTGCATGACCAAGGGGCCTCTCTTCCCAATGATGGCCAACTAGGCCATCCTCTTCTATATATGCAGCTAGAGACATGAGCTC